>QVRM01003240.1:147500-464753 GCA_003439945.1 Dermanyssus gallinae | reverse complement strand
CATAGTAAATTGGTCGATAAACTGTAAATAAAATAATGGCCAACTAGAGGCATGTACACGCTCAGATGCCTAGGCATCGTAATTCAGTTTCGTTGCTCGGCCTTAATTTGTCGACGCGAGATTCGAGAGCATTGGACTTTTTGCGCCGGAGGCTCCGCATTCAAAGAAGAAACGCAGCATCTGTTTGGGGCACATTGTTGAACTGGGCTAATCCCGGGCTAGAGAACCCGTAACCACACGTTCACGCGGAGACAATTGTTTACTCTAAGGTGCTCACATGAAGTCACTGAACACACAATTCGTCCTCAAACTAAACCGTAGAGTGCAAGTTGTCAAACAACGTTTCAAAGTCGGCCGCTACAGAACCGCTAAATGAGGAAGGAAATTGTGAGGCTAATCAGAGGAAGAAAAAGGTCCGACCCAGCTCGGCTGGCGGAAACAGTATCAGCAGTAACAGCATCCCTGTTGGTCAACGGTGTCGGCCTCAACGAAGGGCTCAAGGACGATAATCAAGAACTGCCAACGACTTCAATTTTGGCGTTGTCGTTGCTATACAGGTCAGCCAGTTGCTCCTTCCTCGGAAAGAGGCGGCAGTGAGGTCTTATTCTTCGCGTCCTTCTTCCTTAACCTCACATGAATTCTATCCCGCCTCTCTGTTTCCCTCTTTTCCTTTCTATCTCTCCGCCCCCTCTCTGTCTTTCTCCCTTTCTGGCTCTATCGCTTGCGATTGCCTTATCTCACACAGCCAGCAGCTATGGATAATTTAACTAATGTGGTTTCTAGTGCTTAATATACACACCCACACATTGACAACTAGTCATAGGCTTCGTATTCGTGCTGCTACGTGCTTCGTGCTGGCAGGCCCACGCCCCCACCACGCAGCAGATACTAGTAAATGGCCTTAAGACGGACTTTCGTGTGATCTTGCAGGATCGAGCGATTGACTGCCGAACAGAGTAACCGCCCGATACGACGAGCGGTTACAGCCCGCGGGGGACCAGCGCGGCTGGTCCCCCGCTGTCCCAACCTCAGTTAGTTAGATGAAATGGGTGGAATTCCCTTCGCAAAGTCGTTCGTCTAGCCTACGTGTTTGGCTGTCTACGCCACTCTCTGCACGTGTCTTAACTAGCGAACTTTGCATATCTCTGTACAAAGGTTGGAGAAAAACACACTAGGGCTGGGTGTAGGGCAGTGCCGCTGTTGTTATCTGCGCTGTTAGTTTAGTTGTGGTGGTGGGGAAGGCAGGGCTTACAGTAGTGATCATTGCTCATTTATGGTAAAGTATATTCTATGTGATGAGGTATCTTTGTCACTGTTATTAGGATAGCAATATTTATAACAGTAAAGCTAGCAGTAGTAGTATGTAGCTATATCTTATTGCTGCGTTCAAGGTAGGTGTGCTTAGCGCTCAAAACGTACGTGCTCTCTCGGCTTTGAGTGCAATGCCGCCTACCATGCGGGAAATCGGCGTACAAATCTTCCCATTCGACATGTCCCATATCAGCACTTTCTCCACGGCCCATTGGATTAGTCTTATGCTGTCTGGTCTAATGTACTTTTCTGCACACAGATGTGTCGGTTCGACTTTCACGGCAAAGCCCGCCTGTCTGAAGGCTCTAACGAGCACATCATTTCATCACGCCACTCGGCGATGTGGCGTGCCTGATTTATGCTACCTCTTTGTAGCTCAGCTTACAGCTTACCCTTTGCGTCAGCCATATTCGTGCCTCACGAGCAGAGGTAAGCGGCGAAAACATCAAGACCTAGGCGGAGATTGCATACAGTACTGAACTTTCGGGACTTGGACACGCTGATGCCCTGTTCGAGGAGCCCTCGAACAATTCCCTGGTAGGCAAACGTCGACGGCTGAAATCCAGATAGAGCAAAGCTGGGAGGGCTTCTTAGCCTAAGACCACCGAGGTTGGCCGGAACTGGAGCTAGAAGCGTGCAAACGTATCGAGGTAAATGTTCAGACACACCTCTACACATCAAAGCACGACTTAAGCTGTGGAAGGCCTGCGGGTATCTTGAAGGCTGGGCTTGTTCACAGGAAATGTGTGACACTAAGCGAATGGCGCAGCAAGAAGAAAGCCGCCTAGACGCTAACCAGCGGTAGACTAGCGTACATTCGTGGGAGACGAGATGCCATACTAGGTGTTCCATGAGGGAAGGCAGCGGCGCCGGACTGTCCTCATGACAGGCTTGGGCGCCTGGGAGCATGTCGGTGAAGGTCGTGATGGTGCCCTGGCATTTATCCTCCGTCATCCCTCGGTGAAACAATTTCGCGTTTAATTCCAGTCCTGTGCAGTCCAAAGCAGCTGATTCTCGTGTTGCTTGGAGATCCGTGGCTACCACGTACGGGCCAGGCTCGTCCAGGGTAAGGTCGTCGTGATAAAAATAGTAACAATAAAACCATTGTTGGTGTTGCAATGGTTCCATAGCGCTAACTATGGAAATGACCATTACCTCTCTCTAAACTTTACTGCCTGTTCTGCTCATCAGATTTCCAAAACCGTATACTTGCTCGCGGACTCAGTTAATTTATCGATAAACTCAAAGGCCGCTACAGCGTAAATATTGTATATATTCAGCGAGAATAGTTAATAACCCCTATGTTAGTATTTACATACCCGAGCAGGGCACATTTTACAAAAATGAACAAAAACACTATTCGCCGACACTAAAGACAGTGCATTCCTGCTACACACTGTGAGAGACAAATTTTAGCCCCAAATACTCTTCTTTGCATAGGTTTCCCGCAGACGCCTCTCGCCGAACCTCAGACAGATCACAAATGAATCCTGCCATAACTATATGCTACTAGAAGAAACATGAATATAATCACAGTATGTTACCTGAATAACCGGTCTTCTTCAAAGCAGACAAATGCAAGCCATGAAAATGCACGTTTTATAATGCATTTACAGCACGTCTATGGAGGGTTAAGCAACACATGTGTGCACGTACCCCCAGGACCTGCCTCCCCCCTGCGGCCTATGATAATGCGTGCGTGCTACTCGTACCTTGGAGAAGAAAATCAGAAATGCAGTTTTTCGCGTGTGGCCCGTCAATTCAATCGAGTCCCGGCCAACCCCAATGATGCGATCTGATCTGTCGCGCTGTGCCCACGAGATCGACGTGATTAATATGTTGTTGTTGTTAATGCTAATGTTGTTGTTGCGGCTGCTGTTGTCGTCGTCGGCTCCTTTGTTAAAGGGTCAACGAGGATGCCTGCATATCCTGTGCTGAAACAACGATTGGGCGGGCGAGAGTACAGGCGTGGGCGCTTCGTCCGCGGTTTGATCTATTTCGCCGATCCGATGTGTTGCTTTCAGATCGGGACGTGCTCCAGGGAGGCGGTGCACGGCTTGCGCGTCTAGCGCTCCGTCTACCTAGCCCGCAGCCGTATCCCCACTCGCCCGGTCGAATAATGGCTCAGATCGAGACTGCGTGAGGTGCTCGGCCAGATAAGGGCATGAGGTGTCGCGAGCCAGCCCTGCTCGCTGATAAGCTACGATCTCTTCATCGTCACTAATGAATACATACAGCTTAGGCCATGCTCACGCTGTCGAACGCAGCGGGAGGCGACGGGCACGTAGCACTTGATGACTCTGTAGATATATGTATATATATGTATATCCGTGGCCCGATTAATCTGCTAATAGAGTGTGGGGCACTGGCCGCCAAAAGAATATTTATATATATATATATATATATTTATATATAGGCGTTTGCTACGTACATGTTGCGAGCTCCGCAGAGAAAATTGCTACCGCCGCTATCAAGATTGAAATTTGTAGAAGGCAGTGCGTGGCAAATATAGAGGCAGCGAGGCCAACGAGGTAGAGTGTAAAAGCTAGATGAGCACAGGTGTCTATGGTCAGTGCCTACAATTACTGGAAAATGATGTAAAAGACACTACATGCAAGCCAGTAGGCCTATTTTTAACAGTGGGCGTATTATTAGATTGAGCTTGCCTTCTACGTGGATTGGTTAAAGGCGATAGTCGTTCGCGGCATATTCCAACAGTCCTGAAGGCTACAGTTAATGTTGCTACAAATAGATACGAGTTTTGTCAGTCTGTATATTTACAACTATATGCATATATATGTGAATATGTCTACACTGAAAGCTGTAGCTAAATGTGGCTTTTACCAGTTTAAAAGCTACATACACTTTGTGAATCCCTGTATATATATATATATATATATATATATATATAGATAGATATATATTCCCCTATGCGCAAATCTATGAATGAATACATTCATATAGCCTTTATATGTATATATATATATATATATATATATATATATATACATACATATATACAGACCGGCATTTACCTTGTCAAAATTGACCGGTCTGGGTCTTGAACCCAGGCTTCCCGAATGCAAGGCAAAAACTTAGCCACTAAGCCGTCTTGCTCGGATATATATTTGTTTACTTTAATATACAATTCGTAGTAGAAATACGCAAAATAGTTCAGCTTGGCAACACATAGCTGAAGACGTTCCCGAATTTCATTGCATACAAGCATATGGTAACGTTTGGTGTTACAATGTACACAGGAACTCTATACACCATAATTAGTGCCATTTTCTCTAAATGTGTGATAGTCACAAAGAGCCTCAGGACTGAATGAAAGATGGCAAAGCGTCAGCCCTTTAATCTGCGTTAGCTTTTTACTCACTCCATTATTTACAACTGCCGCGCATTAAATGTGTATAATATTTAATAATATATAGCAATTGTAAAATTGGCGGTAGTAGTTGGTAACATGGCGGCGTGGTCTAGGGAACTAGTTGGAACGAAGGATGGTCTAGAAAAATAGTTAGTAACTATTAAGCTTAGTAAAAGTGTCTTAGTTGTTGATGTTGCTGCTGCTGCCATGCGGATGCCATCTGGATGGTAGATCATCACAGGTAGCATAAAAGAAAACCCCACTCATATATATTAATATTATTTTTCATTTTATTTAATCAAAATAGTATTTAGAACATCATTATTCCTACGGGATCTCAGGGAACCCTTCGGCAGAGGGAAGGGACCCTTCGACTGACGCCGCATTTCCCCGCTGAAGCTCGATCGATACTCGCTGCAGTAGGAACTCTCCAGAACGAGGATCCCTTGTGACTGCGTTTAGCCTTTTTCCAAGCTCTTTAAAAAATCTTGACGTTTCTTCACCCATGGGTCCGTAAGTTTCTAAGGCAATTGGCTGGACGATAAATTGCGGATTAAGTTCTCTGTACTTCGCTAACTTGCGGTCCTCCGCAAGACAAGCAGAGGCACCAGCTTTCTGGCTTGTTCGAGCGACGTAGCTCCTGGCCAATGTACACGACACGGTAACGTCCCATACAAGTAGGCGACCTCTTTCCCAAGGGGTTAGTGTTTTGCCGTCCGGTCGTAACCCACTATTGGCGCTAAGGCCTGGTGGCTCTTTCACAGCCGGCACCTGTGCACTATGCAGTGCACGACAGACGACGTCGTTTATTGCATAGTGCCGTGGGTGGCGGCCGGCGCTGTATCGGCACGATAGAGCGTGTTCCCCTGTTGTTGTTACGGGGGATCGGCACCGGTTGCAAAGATGAGCGGCACAGACCGTCTCCCCCAGCCGCAGACCAGACACGATGCGGAGTGTGTTATTGTCCAGCATCGTACCTAGTTGCGGCGAGGGGAGGGCCTGAAGCCACTTGCCACTCATCGGATCGAAACAAGCTCGTAATCTAGCCTTGTCAGCCGTGGTTTGCGCCTGAGACAGAAGAGAGGCCTGTTTCAGCTCCACGACAATGCGGTCGAGAGACTCTTGCGTTGGGGAAACCGGCAGAGCCTCCCATCGCGCCTCAAATTCGTCCAGGCTCGTACGCGAAGCCCGTTCGATCACCTCCGATGTACCTTCTGGGCCTATGGAAGCAATCAGATGTTTAAAATCTGTGATTGAGCCCACGTAGCACGACAGGGCCAGATCTTTAGTTGTACGGACACCGAGGCCACCTGCGCTGACGGGCAGCGTAGCTTGGGCCCATGCGTTGTCTCCTAGGCGCACGTTGAGTAAGCACTCGAGTGTCGTTCGGAGGAGTTCGTCGAAAACGTGGAGCAGGTCATCTCTCTTGTACGAGGGAGAACATCGCAGAAGATAAATTAAACGAGGCGTGGAAAGGCTTTCCCGTAGAAGATACAGGGCTGGGTGTGCGTCTAGATGTTTTAATCTACTGCACCACCGTTTCGCATCTGTGAGCCTCTTTTGGAGGGCACCCACAACTGCTGCGTCAGTTAACGGTGCACCCAGCAATTCGACGTTTTCCTCCGTTAGCCACTTGATATTGGGTAGTTTTGCTCGCACTGCGGCAGCAGTTTCCTCCCTATCGTTGTGCGATAAAACGAGGAGCTCACATTTACTGTCGTTGAGCTTCAAGCCCGAGACCGCCTCGAAGTCCTGGACCTTCTTAATGTCGGAAAGGACACCAGGCAAATCGCCTGCAAGTAGTCCATCGTCTAAGTACCACGGACGCAATTCTGACTGCAATCGTGCCTGAAGCTCATATAATCCTATGCAGAAGAGGGCAGGCCCACACGGGTCGCCCTGCTGCACCCCACACTTTGACAGTATAGTCTTTCCTTGCCAATAGAGGTTGGACGGGAAACGATACATCTGGTAGATGGCGGCGTACAGCTCAGGGGTTCGCTGTTTAACCGAATTTAAAATGTGGTCTCTTCGCATCATGTTAAAGGCATTTTGAAAGTCCAACTTTACTAAGATTTTATGGTTTGCGGCTCTGTGTGATTCAATGTATGCAGCGGTGGCATGTACGGCAGCTTCGGTACCCCCCTTAATACCACAGCCAAGTTGCAGTGGGGCAACTAACTCAACAATATCCTTGATTGATTTCTTGACGAGGACTTTGCCAACAAGCCTTCGTAGAGTGAGCCCCACTGCAATAGGTCTTATTCCGCCGTCCTTCTTCCGGAGAGCGATAAGAGAAGCTCCATAAAATATTGGCAATATAAATTCTGGTAGTTGTCCATTGATGGCCAGGGTAACAAAGCGGCACAGAGAGAGCAGCAAAGGATTACTGTTTTCATCCTGTCTGCCAATGAGATCCTTTAAGTGGCGAGGGCGAAGTCCATCGGGGCCCCCGCTGGAGCAGTTAGGGAAACTTCTAATTGCATTGCGGATCTCCGCTGGGGTAACGGAGATTTCGGATCCGGGTGGTCTGGTCGCTGGTGCGTCTGGGAAGGTTGCGTCTGGGGGGTGTTCGGGGTGCTTGGCTATGAGGCTTTCGAGAGTTTGTGGATTCACTGGGGCCATCTGGTCAGTAGACAAAAGCGTGCGGGCGGCCGACGAAATATCTCCCTGAGCTAGTTTCGTCTGTACCATTTTTGACCGTCGGATGTCAGTGTCGCACGGCGAGGGCGTCCCGCGTTTTGTTCCACACAGGTGAGGGTTTTCATCTATTTTAGCTCTCCGACGGAAGCGTGCCAGGTTTTCCCGAATAACTGATGTAAGTGTGCGTCCTTTTTCTTTTCGAGCGGGGATGCTAAACACTAGAGAAGGGAAAGCAAATAGCCGTTCCCAATTTTCCGGTGAGGCAGATGAGCACAGATCATTTATAGTTTTAGATAATTCTGCTGCAACATGGCTTCTAAGAGAGCGGGGTGTGCAAGATATAATTTTTAACTTAGATTTAATTTCCACGACTTTCGGAAAATAGTCGGCGATGTGAAAAGGTTGTCCAGGGTCGGGTTGAAGTTGTTGGTTTAGTAGTCGGTTAGAAGTTATCGGTTGAGTGGGCGTGTCTGCTTGTAGTTGACCAGGGAGTTGTTCTGTCTGCGTGGTTGACGAGACCCAGCGTCGGATATCAGTTTGCCGACTGGTCATTACAAATTTTCGGTCTGTAACACCTGTGAGCCCTCTGAGACACGAGATCGCAGGGAAGCCGGGTCTTCGATTAAGTCTTCTGCTTGTGCAGTTGTGAAGACCGCTTTTATTGCATTTTCTATCTCTTTACGGATGTCTATCCCACCAGACTGGGACGCGGGATTCAATTGTTCCGCAGATACCGCCCGAGAGTTCAGAGACAGCCCCGGGATGATCGACGCGATTAGTTTTTCGATAACAGCGCCTACTTGAGCCACAATGGTGTCAATTATCCGCGGGATAAGCTTCTCTGCAACCGACTGCACGATCTTTTCTATGCTGAGCGTAGGAGCACTCACGTTGTCAGCGACTGTCTTTACAGGCTGACTTGGGGCGGGCTCCCTCGTTGTCGTATCACGCACGTTATTTACAGAAACTTTGACTCCATTTTGGACGACAGCAGCAAAACTGCGCCTGCTAAAATTTGCGGCGGGCTTAATGTCCACCACGGGTGCGCAAAGTTTAACAGGTAAGGCCTCAGGTTGTTTCTGAATTACATGTTTGGCGGATTTCTTTAAAAGTTCTATACGATTTAGCCGCTGAACACACGACCCAAATGTCGCTTCGTGGCTACCTTTGCATAAGCAACAGCAAGCGGGCTGATTGCAATCTTTTCTAATGTGACTGGTGGAACCACAGCGTCGGCATCGGGGACTCGTTAGTCGACATTCCGATTGCAGATGGTCTAGACTGTAGCAGCGGTAGCAATGGAGAGGCTCCCGGTAGAAAACCACGCCGTGTGACTTAAAACCCAATCGTACTTCAGCCGGAAAGTTAGCTCCTGAAAATGTCAGAATGACATTATCCGTGGCCATCACAAAACCCGTCCTGGCGTTTTTGGATCGAACACGAACTGCTTCTGTGACTCCAAGCGGTTTAAGAGCACTGGCAATAGCAGACTCGGTTAACGATGGGTGCACACCGCTAATCTTTCCTTTCACTACCGATCTGGAACCACTTATTCGAGAAGTGACGGGAACACCGGCTAACGACTGCAGACTCAATAGAGCTGCTCTATCCTCAGGGTTTTCTGCGACAATAACTAGATTTCCCCCTCTAGTAAAAGTTGGTTCTTGTACCGGACCGGTAATATGTTTCGCGATGTCGTCGCATATAGCATTAAAGTTTATTTCCAACTGATTATCTTCGGCTGAAAATATTACAGCATCAGTTTTCTCTTTGTCTTGAACCTTGGTAATTGCTTCTTTAGCTACCACAGGTTTTCCCCCAGCGCCTACCTCACACCATCCTGCATCATCTCCAGCCTCAAGCGGCGTTCCACTAACAACCACTTGATTTCTTTGCAAATCTACAATTATATCGGAGTCAGCTGCAACTGGAGCCGCGCTGTCAACGCCGTTGCCACTCTCCACTGGCTGTTCTCCAGCTGACTGCTTCTTTGCTGCTGAGACTGTCAACTTCTTTCTTTTCTTCTCATCAGCCTTGCTCAGCTGTTGCTGTAGAGGCGGACTGCTGGCTTTCCGTTTGTTGTTCTTCTCCTCCCCATCTGCGTCGGGTGCACTTTTGTCGTCAGTACATGCCGGCGGCTGTTGCTTGGTGACGTCACTACCAGCAGTGGAGACCGCTTTTGTAGCAGCACCGACACGGGTGTCGTTTTGCACGTCACGGGTGTCGTTTTGCACTTCACGGGTATCATCTGGCAATTCTTCGGTTGGCTCCGATGCTACCAATGGTGGAATTGGTGGCTTTAGAGGCGGACTCCGTTCAACCGGCATTGCTTTACGAATGCACTGGCTCTAGTAGAATCACTTCAGCACAGCACAACCGTCAAGACAGTCGAAAGTTAAGTTAAAACTTGCACAAAACACAGAGCTCAATCAAAACACGTCTGCACCATTCGAATGTAAACATTCGAAAAAAGAATATATGTATATATATATATATATATATATATTTATATATAGGCTACTGTTGTAGCTATATATATATATATATATATACGTGTAACTCTTAGCGTATTCGTGACTCTACTTGGCCTTACGGGTACGCTAAGAGTTACGCACACACACACACACATATATATATATATATATATATATATATATATATATATACATATATTCTTGTTAATTTTCGAAATACCCATTGAATATTTTTGTTACGTGAGTTTTATCAGTAAATCGCAATCTGAATTGTACCACTACCAATGTTAGACTCTAAAATATGTATCGAGATTTGTTTTCGTACGAAAGGCTACGGGCGTTTGCTTAACTCGAATCTCCCTTAGATATATAAACGTCTTTACGTAACTTTACTACCTATTATCCAAATGATAGTCATAGTAAGAGTGCCAGTTGTTGTTGTCGATATGTATTGTCTCATTAAATTTGGCCGATTCGTATCCAACCCCGATAGCTGCAATAAGAAAGGAGCCGATTTTCGCACATAGAGTGCAAACTGTAGCTGGTGCTGTAAATATGTGAGGTAATTTTGAATGCTGGCGTTGATTGGATGTTTCGATCAGCGATTTTTCGTGTCAATGTTAATGATATTAGCATCGAAATAAGCTGTTTACTTTGTTTGGTTTCAAACTTATTACTTTTATAAATAGTATGCTAAAACATATACAATAGCAGTTCTTTTTGTGATCGAGTACGTAAATGGAAATTCCACTGTACCAGTTATTCGTGCAATTTGTAACTCTGAAATTCTACAGCAGCAGTATTTCATGTAGCATGTGGAGAGCTACAGAAGCAGTGGTTTATTTAACGATGTACAGAAGCCTATAGGGACACACAGCAACGTTGATCCATATCATACGTGCATACATATGCGCGTCTGTGACTACCATGTTTCACGCCACGCAATGACGCTAAAAAACGTCAATTGGGTAACTTCTTTGTTTGCTGCTTCTGTTTCTCTCACTCACTGCCCCCCCATTTATCTCTCTCTCTCTCTCTCTCTATATATATATATATATATATATAACATTTCCGCACGGCTAGCTTCTAGAAACATTTTCTTTCATGCCTGGAAGAAAAGAAAGCGTAGCTTGAGACTGTGCGCAACTGCAACATATACTACGTGCGTGCACCTTCGTGTCACTGATGTTTGTTAGCTTGTGTGTAGCAAAAACACAAATCTAATTTTTTTTTTTTAAATCACAAATCGATGTACTGCATATACACAAAATTAGCTCTTCTTAAAAATGAATTAAGGTTTACCATCAGGAAGCTTAGTTATTTCAGCTGGGCTATTGAAATATGCATATATTGTGTCATCTTTCCTACAGTGTGGCCAGGTACAGTGCAGCCATCGAGCTGCTACGGGACGACGGGTGGCGCCGTAAGCCAAAGGCACTCCCCGAGGTGCACATGTCGCTGCCCGACAGTGACCGATCAAGGCGATTGCGTGCAATAAACTCGCTGCACCCAACTGAGTGGATACAGTAAAAGTCCTTATACGTGCACACAAATCTCGTACCCGCTTATGTCCCGTCTCTCGACTCTGTTCCCGTATGTCTTTAATTAGTGAAGACTAGCGGCTTCTATGTAACGCCTTCTTTTTTCGTCGTCTTCGTCTCCTTTTTCTTCCAACTATTTCCCTTCTTCAAACAAGCAGAGCCCACTCGGGTGGTGGGTGGAGAATCAAGTCAGGCGCACCTAATTTAAAGTAAGGTGTCTTTTTTCCTTGTCAAAGGCGGTAGCGTTCTTATGATCGTTGTACGGCAGGTGAGCAGCAAAGAGCAGCGAAGTTATTAGCGATTCTGGTCCTACCAGTTGTAGCCGAGCCCGCTCCGATTCCTTTGGGACACACATCTAGCGAGTCTTTTCTCGACTCGAGCGATCTTGAGATTCGAGACTTGAGTTAACGCGAGCTAATCCGTGCCTAATACATATCTTGCTTTGCACCGGTTTTGCTACGGATCTGTTACTGCGCTTGGATCGTTGGTCTGATCGCTGACGATTGGTTGCCAATCGTCGAAACGAATGCAACGTTTCGGCGATACGGCGCTCAGCGACTCATTTCTATGCATGCGTGCGTGTGTGTGTGTGTGTATACTTGTTGCGTTGTGGCTGTGCATAGAGTCCCGTGCATATGAATTGCATGGTTAGTTGTCTGTCCGTCGCTCGTCGATTTTCAGTGGTTAAATTGAAAATTGCTACGAATCTATGTCGGCAAGAGCGGGCCGGCAACGGTGAACGCCACCTAACGCTCAGCGCAAGCTGGCGTTCATCTCCGCCTGCCTGCCTGCCTGCTGTTTTGCGCGTAGTCGATATATTGAGGCTGAGTTAGAGGTTTGCTCCTTGCCGTCGATCTACGCATACACATAGGTATATACATACAAACTGCAGAGTACCGTTATGTACCGTAGTAGTGGTAGGAGCAGTAAAAATAGAAAAAAAGAGCATTTCCACGTTGGGTAAAGAACAGGCAGCTTTTTTTTTACCTGAGGCAGCTTCGACGTTGAATCCCCGCAATCGCACCGCGTACATTTCTAGCTTTGTCTCAATGTGGAACATTAGAAAAGGCTACAACAGATACTGCAAGATACCAAATACTATATATAGGGGACAAATTCTGGATTCCTTGGTATCCAAGATCCGTTAAGGCTGAGCAATGAGCCAAATACTCTGAGGCGCGATGCATGTATTGCTACAATAGTTAGTGTCCCCTCTACGTACTTTCACTTGCAAGCCTGCTCCCTTGCAGTATGTTTCAATTTTTGTTGTTAGAGGGGTTCGGCTCGTTGGATATGCTTGTTTACTGTTAACCTGATAAGTTAAAGGTGTCCGCTGGCACGTAACAGTTGTGTCTACAACCGCAGTGAGTTTCCTTCTTGTTTCGTTGTATGTTCGTGTTAGCACGCGTGTCATTTTGTGTTTGTATCACTAATATTATCTCAGCAGATCGCATATTATTGTGTCTTGGACCTATACACGTCTTTGCGACTTGAGCAACCAAACTATCATTATTTGTACTGATGGTTTAAGAGTTAACTGATTACGTGGATTTAAGTCTGCCTTTGCGATACCACAGTCAATTTTCGGTAATGTTTCTCGTTAGTGCACAGGCATTTTCATGCTCAAAACTACCTGATTATATTATAGAGTAAGTTATATCACAAATACTCAATAAACAGTGAGGTTTACTTGCCCATATCAGATTATATATTTTTGTTAGATTTTACGAAACGGTCTCTGTCGGCAAGTTGCTATATTGCTTTTGCAGTACGGGAGTCCCACTAAAAGAAGTAATAGGACTTGGTTCGATGGCATGCAGAAGTTTTCTCCGAAACGACTACGCATGTTCAAACAGAAGAACGACATGTCACTTCTGTTGATATCTGATCTCTTTCTATGTCGGATTGTCAAGGTATTAGAATTACTTTATGGAAACTAGCTTCAGCCTGCAAATAGTTACACGTCACTCACCAATAACGCAGTAAACACAACAAATATGAATATGTCAGCAAAATCTATACAAGTCATGTATCAGCCCGTTCCCATCCCGTTTATTATGTCTATAAAGGTGTATTTTATTTTACCTTTCTTTCACCGTAGCAGTTAAATTACGCAGAACCGATTATTTAAATATCTCAACAAGAATGTCTAAATAAGCAATGCGCGATGCCGACCCGAGTAGTGTCATTGTGCGGTAAGTGAGATTGCTTCTATGTAAGTGCAACGGCGTCGACGGTGTACAATTTAAAGCAATAGGTATGTTTTTTTTTTGTAGAGATACAAACGGAAACATAAACATGTATGGGAAGAGTCGATTAGCTCATTGCCCGGTTGCAACGTTTCATCAGAAGCGCTGGAATGGCCAGGGACAGCTTAGAGCGCTGTCTGTCTGCCTATATAACTATCAAGACGATAACTAGTGACGGTTAGACAGCAAATGTTAACACCTAGTCAGGCTATAGGCAGGCGGTCCATGGTGACTGATAGTAGTTTAGAAACGTGATATGCATATATGTTCGGGACTACCTATACGGGATTATATATATATAAGCGGATGTTAACGGAAAAATCATATATGCGTATATATAGCGTGTTTCTGCACGTTTTGCTAGCTCCCTGTTAGCCGTAACTGAGAGACACTCGACACAAATGAGCTGTATGCAGATATCGTTGTTCTTATCATCATTCTATGTCTATGGACTACCACTAGCATTGTTATAGTGAGCAAAACTACCATAGTGGTACGACTGATAGCGTAGGTGATGATATAGCCAGGTATGGCCGTTTTTGCATTTGCATCCAGTTGTTTCTGCATGCCTGAAGACTCGTCGTCAGATGATTGCCGAATAATGCGAAAATTAGTTAGTTGCTAATATGTTGGCCGAGGTGAGTCAAATGGTGGCCTTTGTTTAGGCTGCTAACCCCATGTTGTTCCAAGAAGAACCTACGAAATGGTTTTGAACAAGACTAAATTCAAAGCTTGTGCTTGCTGTACGAGTTCCGTAAAGATGCCCTCCAGAGCGGTAGAGGCTCATCGGAATTTAGCCGAAATCTTAAGCGAAGTCTCTCTGTAAGCAAACCCTTCTGCCGAGCATGACTGGAAACGTTTTCGTAGTTGAGCTCTTAAATTGGTGACAATGAACGGAGTCCCAGAAGGAGTGGGCCGCTGTAGCCGCTTTAGATTTTGTTTAGTCTTCTTCTAGCATTTAGATGGGAGGATTGCAGATAGTTCGCACGCTTAAATAAAATAAATACGACTATCATAACTACGATCACTATGAGTTATCGAGATGCCACTTGATAACTCATAGTGGTAGTAGTTAGATCGATTGCGTTAATTGATGTCTTATCGACGATGGAAAATATTATCGACCCTAATTTAACTAAATGTATGTGCAGCCCATCATGGCGCACCTGGTGCAACACTCGTATTATTATTCCAATGATGTGACGACCGCAGGACTGCCGCATTCTTAAGGTCCCCATAGTGCTGGAACGACGTCAGCCGATCTTACAGGGCGAGTAATCTTAGAAATTTATTATTTTCTTTGCACTTTGGAGCTGTTGTATGCGACGCCTATGTTGTGAGGTCTGATTCATTTGTGGTGAGTGTGCATAACCCATTGTAGCATTCCTGGCGGATCAGACTATTTGATGGCTGCTGCCCTATGCGCGGCATTGCCGATAAGGCGTTCCGATTATTCCATTCGGCAATCTCTAGCAGTCAATGATGTAATTGCAGCCAAGTGAACGCACAATAGCAAACGTCTCTTGCCGATGGATTTTCTGCGTTCTGTTCATCGGTTCTTTTGGTGCTCCTTCATCATGGTTTTTCATCATTTGCGATTCTTTCGCTCTGTAGTAGCAACCTAATGGCGAACTGCCTGGTAGGTTTTGGCACGGGACCAGCAGCAAACCACCGCAATCAGTATCACTACTAAACGTGGATGGCCACGCCGAAGATTGCCGAGGTTGATCTAATTCGGCGGATGCTGTTTTGGCTCCGACTGCGAGTTCATCCAGCTATTAGGAAATTCAGGAAAAAGCTTTTCCGCTACTGACCTCTGTGATGACCAGCCGGCTCCTACATATCCTATATATGGTGAAGCAGCTCATTTTTTGTTCCAAGCACCTGGTCGCACAAAAGGTGAAGGAAGAGAAGAAGTAACTAGAAGCAATCGTTTCTTAGGATAGTTTTTTCTTTGGTTCTTTGCTCGTCTTAAGTAGCATCTTCCAAAAGCGGCAGCCCGGTTAACATCAACAGCGCCGGATTCTCGACGATTCTTAGCGCTTTGACATTATCTATTAATTTTGTTACTTTTTTCTTACTTTTGTCGCGCTGACAGTGATTAGGGTCTGCAGATGGACGGCGGTCTAACTTTGAGAATGAGGATATTTTAGCCAAACAGAAAACAGACTAGCGTAAGCTTGTCGATAGAGCAAGCATAGAACGGCGTCGATGCCCATTCTATTGGCTGCTTAGGCTTGGCGGCTCATAACAAATTTCATAACAAAATTTTCCCTATTCTCTTATAAGGGTATTTTCCTAACGAGATAGAATTTTCACATAAAACGATAGGGTCCCAGGAAAAAAACTCTATATGATACGCGGCGCTATAGCGCCGCCTACAAGCAGATTGCCATATTTTCTTGTTATCGCGCATGTATACGCATACACGTATGTATAGTACGTATATATGTATCAATGAACGTCTTATGTAAAAATGTTTGAGCGTCTATATGTGTATATACATGCATAAAGGTTATATATATATATATATTTGCATAAAGGTTTGACTATGAAAATATTCATTATCAAATACGACTCTAACTACTTAAGTCAAATAATGTCTGCACACATACGTCCATATATTCAGACGTATGTATATATATTTTCAAACGTTGTTGGATTGTCCAAAAAATATATTTTTCGAGTCTGTCTGGGCGAGTGCGGGCGTGAGACTCGACAAATAAATACCACAGTCACAATGATGGTGGTAGTTGATTGGTTGTCTTCTTATTCTCAATATGTGGCCGCGATAGTGAGGTATGGTCGTGCACACAACAATATCGCGTGAAGCTAGTGTCATAGCGCGATCCTTATTTTATTTCTCCGGATCAATTTTCTCGTTTCAATCGTGGGCAGTTGGCACGAGGAACGGCTTGCATATATATATATATATATATATATATATATATGTGCAAAGATAGATCTTTCGACGTTGTCGGGCGGTGGTAACTCACCCGCATCAACCTCGCGCTTGAAGGAAGGAGAACTCTATGCATCTTTGCTTCGCGCAGCAACAACGACACCAACAATAAGGCAAATAGCAACCACAATAACAACAATAGCAACAAGTGTGCGACGTTGTTGCCGGAAGGGGTGATGCCGCGAAATTGGCCCGAGACGAGGACAACGCCATCGTGGACACTGCAAGCCAGAAGAAGATTCAACCGAGTGACCAACCAAACGAATGATTCGACTTTGGCGTTATATATATATATATATATATATATATATACGTTATATTTGTATATATGTGTACATATCTGTATATACGTCAACTCGCACTTTGGGCAGACGTGCGTATGCAATCGTCCGAGCTGACTGCCCTGGGTTTGACGGCCCGCGTGCATAGACACTCACTCGGTTAAGACTAACTATTATTACTATTATTACTACTACTACTACTACTACAAGTATTACAACGACGACAGCAAATATAACTGCACACGAGAAGAGAAGGGCGGGGCGGGGGGGGAGTAAGTCGAAAAGAAAACCGTGACCGTAGGAAAGCGAATACGAATCGCATACAAAGACTACTCCGAAGGAGATGGCTGGCTATCCGAGCCAAGAAGGCGCGGAGAGAGAGAAGCAAAACTAGAATAAGAGAGAGCGAGAGCGAGAGAGAGAGAGGAAAGGGGGAGAGATGATGAGAGATTGAAAGACGATGCTGAAGTATTCGTCGGTGAGTGACAACGACGACGACGACAACAACGACGACGACGAATCAACAACAACTAACAACGACGGCTGCGATGCGCTACGGTTGTCCAATGGTGATCGGTCTGAATCTCACCGCTGAGGTCGGCGGCCGCCACCACCATCACCACCAGGCTCAGTCAGAGCCGTCGCCTCCGTCGCCGCCCATGCCATCCGTACCGTATAATTATTAATATTTCTAGTAATATTAGTTAGAATAGCCTATTATTGGTACTCGTTGCTTCTATCGGGATCTTTTTTCTTTCACTTGAATCTTCCCTCCTACTTTATTTCCTGGCACAACTATATATATATATATATATATATATATATATGTACGTGTGTAGAAAGAAGTACGCCCAATCATGCGCAGTGTGCCGCAGTAGTTATAGTAGTAGTATTGTCAATTTTTTAAAAGGTTTTAGCGTATAGTAGTAGTAGTTGTAGTAGTAGTAGTAGTAGTAATTAAAAGTCGAGCCCGGTGGCGTGTTGCATTCGTCTCCGCTTCGCAACCGGAGGAGATACATAGGGGTTCGAGCCCCACCGTTGCCCCACATTTGTACTTATGGAGGTCCGTCTATGAAGCAATGCGAAAAGCAGTCCCGTGGACGTTAAATCTCCCCCCCCCCCCCACTACCGGCTCACTCTAGCTCACATGCGTGAGTTTTGTTTTTGTTTTTGCAGAGGCGTAGAGTATGTGCGAACCGCGCATCTTTCTAGTTACATTCTAGTCTATGAGATAAGCAGAAATGTTGGTAGTAGTTCAAAAGAAAGAAAGAAAGATGCAGATCATGATCATCGTTCGTGACCATCCGGACATTGATCACAGCAGGCGTACGGCTAAGGCGATGAGTGCCGCCGGGGGTGAGGTAAGGGGGGGCTGGGCAATAGGGAACAGAGAGAAGCAGAAGATGGACGGACGAAATTGATAGTTTCCCATCGCCATCGGCGTCCCGGCAACCACGGCGGGCCAATTCGACTAATATATTGTTTGCCTAGACTAGTTGTGGTAGTCGTAGTAGTAAGGGCAGTACTAGTAACCGGACTAGTAACGTGGCAGTCGTCGTATTTCGTAGATTTGATATGAAGTCCGTAACTATGAATAATGGCAGCAGACGTGACTTCACTGGCCTGCCTGCCTGTCAGGCGGTCGCTTGGTCTGTCTGTCTTTGTGGCGATTTGTCAGTCAGACAGTCAGTCAGCGTGGAGTCAGTCATATCGTTGAAGCGTCAGAAGGATTTCCATCCCCGCCCGCTGCCAATTAAGGAGAAGGCGGCGAAGCAGACGGAGGAAAAGGGACAACAAAGAAAACGAAAAAATCCGAATTGATGAAATAAGACAAGAGAGAGAGGGAGAGAGAGAGGGGAACAGTAGATAGTCTTGTAGACTAGCACAGCAACGGTCGTCTTGTTGTTGTTGTTGTTGTTGTTGTCGTGGTTGTTGTTGTCAACAGTCGTCGCGTAGACCAACATAAACAACAACAACGGTTAAGCAACAATAATAGCAGCTAGCGGGAACCAACGAAATAAGCAAGGTAAACAATAATCATAATGGTAACAATGACGACAAACAACGACGACGGCAACAACAACAACGATAACAAAGGTGGCTTTTACTAGATATAAGTACGTTTAGGGCAAGCAACAATCATGCCGCCACAGTCCACAGCAATGCCAGCACCATTGATATATATATATATATATATATATATATATATATAACACAGGCAAAACAACAATAGCAACAACAATAAGAGTAACAACAACGAAAAGCAACTATGAATAAAAAGTGTATGCTGAAAAAGCAACAATAATACGTTCATAACAATAGCAACCGCAACAGCAGCAACAACAACAACAACAACAACGGTGACAATAGTTACCACAAAGACGGCAGCAACAACAACAACACCAACACCAACAACGGTGGTAACAATGACGACAGCAACAACAACAACAACACCAACACCAACAACGGTGGTAACAATGACGACAGCAACAACAACAACAACAACAACAACAACAGTCACTGCCACACAGTGACAGCAGCTAGCAACTCACATGGCTCTGACACTTCTGGATGGCTTGATAGACAGAGCATATATTGGTCGTGCGGTGAAGTTATTGATCGCAGACGACGACGACGACAATCCTTCACGTCGAGCTTGAAGGTGATTGTGCCGGCGATCAGCGCGCGGCAAGCGGGCGCACGAAACATAGTCGACGCTACATTCCCGCAGCTAGATTTTGTTGGCTGTCGTCCATCTGGGAGGTCCTCCGCACCCCCCCCCCCGCCCTCCCTGCATCTTTGATTCCCCATATATATCCCTAGTCCGCCATCCTTCCATCTCGTCCCTCACACCTCCCCTCCGCCCCCTGTTTTCCCTGCCGCCCCGCCCATTCCTCTATCTCTATTTTGCGCTCTCGCTTCGTCTTTTCTTCTCGCTTTTCTTCTTTTGCTGCTGCTGCTGCTGGGTCTCCCCTTCGATTCGGTCGTTGTTTTCCTTTGCCTCCTGGACAGCTCGTCGTCCTGTGCTGTCTGGTGCTGCAGTTGCTGCTGGTGGTGTTGCAGCTTGTACTGCTCTCTGTCCCGCCTGTACGAATTTTTGTCTCATCTTGACCATCTGCCTTCGCAAAGATCTCGTCTTTGTCTTCTTCCTTTTCTTCTTCTTCATCTTCTTGTTATTCATCTTTTTTATCTTCTTCTATCCAAGCCGCTCCGCGTGAGCTTGCATTGCGTCTGTTCTGTCCGCCTGTACGCGGTGAACTGCTTCTTTTTGGTGGTGTCGTCGTCGTCGTTGTTGTTGTCGTTGTTGTTGTTGTCGTTGCCGCTGTTGCCGTTGCTGTTGTTGTTGTCGTTGCCGCTGTTGCCGTTGTTGTTGTGGTGGTTGCCGGGAACGACGCGTTACGACGTAGCGTCGCCACACTAACCAATCAGGCACCATCGCTCAGCTAAACTGGTGCGAGTGACCTCTTCAGTGGAGTCAGGCCGGTTGGGTTATGCGCAAGGGCGGGTCGACGCCGGACGTCTTGTCGTACGTACCGCTCGAAGGGAGGGAAGAGCGAGTTCGTCAACATTTTCAATATTTTTGTATACATACATATATGTGTATGTGTAGATACATACGTACATATCGATTCTTCTAACTGTTCTACAGTATTAGCAGTATTGACCTGTCGTTTTTCACACATACACATGCTTAATGATTGACGCGCATGATACGAACGCGTCCTGCGGCAACGGCAATGGCTACAGGGGCCAGGGACCGTCATCCAAGCTGTAGCTGTACTTGGGAACCAGCACTATTGTTGTTGTTGTTGTCGTTGTTGTTGTTGTTGGTGGTGGTGGTGTTGTTTTCGATGTTAATAATGGTAAAGCTGACAGATTATTTTTGCTGCTGGTTTGTGTTGCCATCACCGTGACGTCTATCAACATCAAGCCGCCGGTATTCCTCTCCACACGGATGAGTATACGTGACGCTAATGTTGGATCAAATCGATAATGGCCGGAATCCCTACGCACTGCTTGAGACGTCAATAGATATCGTGCAAAAAATGCCTTGAATTCGCAGAGGAATGGCCAAGCTATGTGGTTCCTTGCCGCTGCCTAGGCTAAGACCTCCGAACTCCAGTACAGCAGCCACTTTTCCAGCTTTTTAACGGCCATTTTTAAACGCGTTTAGTTCTCTAGCGTCCTGCAAGCCTACCAAAGCTTCTTGGGCATCTCCAGTGAACGCAGGCAATTAGCTTTGACATTGCCTCTACATGTCATACAAGAAATGAGCTCAAAGTTAGTCGTCCTAGTCGTAGGGCGAAAGCCAAGCAAGGATCTGAGACATAAACTTTCAACTGATTGATATTCAACGACACACATCTCTGAAAGACATTCGTGGTTTTTTTTCATTTGCAGTTGGGTCTAAAATTTAACTAAAATTCACATATGTCGGTACTTGGCTGTAAAAGTTCCTAGAACTAGTGTACGTGTGTATGTCTCTAATGGTTAAAGGCGTACACCTGTAATAAATGTCGTGTATGCTATCTATCTTAAGTAAAATCAAAAGTAGCCCGCATGGCCTTATACTGAGCAACTTGGAGTCTATCAAGTAGGGCTGCGGTGGTACCACGAAAAATACTAAATTCGTGGCTGAAGTATTGTGGTACAGCTAGTGCCTTATATGTATACTGATTACGATGCTTAGCAGAGCACCATAGGTACAAAGCTTATTTAGTGAAGCTATAGTGTGTCGTATCTTGGGTAGTACGTGCTCCGTATGGTGTTTAAATGATGAGTGCGCGTCTCAGGTGGCCCCAAACAATTTAGAACATCATGTGGCTAAAAAAATGTATTTCCTGAATTTGCCCAAGATTGTCTATGTCTATTTTACACTGCGCTAGAGTTAAGCTATTCCTTCGACGAGAGGAAGTCTAGCCAAATGTTTGTTGTTACTCTCTCGGAGGAGCACTTCTGCTGCGGTATTATTGATCTATGACTTGGTCAACGAACCGTACTTGTCAAAAAAAGCTGCGTAGTAAATTGGAACGAATTATGTTTCTTGCTTGTTGCTGCCAGTGACGGAGGTGCATCACGCATTTCCGAGACCTCCAAAAACAAAAAAGGCTTACTCGTGCTCTCCATGCGTTACTTTTCGTATACTTAAGTATACATTGGCACTTTTGTATACTTAAATATATATTGGCAAAGAGTATATGCTTACCTTCCCACGTACAACATTTATGAGTAACGCGTTACTGACTGAACGTTAACGAATTTCTGCGTTAAAGCTTTAAAGAAGGTTACTACGCACTCTGCGTGAGTAGTTGTGCTTGTGCAAACTCTGCGGCCGACAGTGTGATTTATTATATATCACCTCCAGCGGTGCGACAGACTAGTTCCGTTGACTCGACTATTGGAGCTGTGATGAATACACACATATGCGAACATTTGTTTTAGCACAATCTTTACGCACAATCTGCAACCAACAGTTAGTTAATAAAGCTAAGTATATAGAAATAGATGTCGAGTGGGATAGTTGAGATTGCACAAAATGTATACTTCATTAAATGATCCAAACTTGAATGCTAGTTGTCGATGACCCTAAAAGCCATTCCGCATGCATGGGCTTCCGTGAACGTCAACGGGCTTAGATTGAGAATGTTTGATTATTCTGTATGCATATAAACATACGGAGAAGTATTATAATATATATATATATACACACACACATATATATATATACACAAGGGCAGCAAATGATGATTACAAATGCCAAGCGGGGGGCGTCCGAAACAATCAACGTCGGGTGCTCGGACGACTCGTGGCAATTGATGATCGACATGCTTTACGAGGTCGCCAGCGAGGTCGATTCCAACCGAGCTTAATCGCGGACAAGAATTGATGATGCGCCCTACAAATTTTCAAAATTAGAGGCGCCTCACTGGCTGCCAGAATTACGGATGCAGACGCCCACACTCACACACACACACACACATATATACATTCAACCATGCATATAGCATGGTTATGTATCAACACAACACATGTGACATTAGCATAACGGACGTGGCTTCGTGGCTCTGTTTTAGGTCGGCGCACACCCAGCGTCTACACATATATATATATATATATATATATATATATATATATATATATTTACATGTGCTTATATAAATAAGTAGATACATATGTAGATATAAAGAAGGATACTAATCTACGAGGATGTTACACGTGTCGGCCTCGATAGGGCCGACATCGGGCGGGTGGCAGAATGACCGGGCCGCCACGAGAAGGAAGGCGATCTAGTTAGATAGACAAAGACCCAAACAACTAGACCCCTCTGATATCGTCTCGGGCGTGTACAGTGTACAGGGAGGAGAAACGACAACACCGAGTTCATAGGTCATCTGCGGCTTGCATCCGTCTGCAGTAATGGGCCAGCGGGCGGCGGTGGGAGTTGTGGTCTCCATTCGCCGCGTCTCAGAACACAGCGTCCATGCTCCTTCCGACGGTCTTACGTCTTTCCGAGAGTGAAGCCGTCCACAGCGACGCAGTTAAAAACGACTAGTATGACAACAGTACTGGTCTGGACGGGAGAGGATCGAGTATGTACGCCGCCAACAACCATGACCTTCGTTAACGTAACGCACTAACGACTCTTTCTATCTCTCTCTCCTTCATATCAATAGAGATTGGCAAGGCCAGACCAGGACGGCGACAAAAGTGCGCCGCTTCAGACTTTCGTTTGTCCAGCAAAACAAATGATGTCTACCTCTCTAGCTTCTGTTTAGTTATCTTTTTTGTTCGTTTTGCTTCTATATATATATAGATATGTATATATATACATCCATGCATATGTATATCTGCTCTCATGCTGTCACAGGAAAAGCCAGAAATTAACTAAAAAATCTAAAAAATAGACACAGAGAGAGAGAGAGCTAAAGATACCAATAATTATACATATATGTATTCATTATTTTACCTATATGTATATATAACTTTCTTTTGCGTGTGTCTGAAAGGTAGAGTGAGCCAAAAAGCTCAAACAAAGGAGATCGAGCAACGCTTATAGCTGGTTCTGGCTATGGGTGGTCCGAAATCGAGCTATCTTTTGACAGGTGATGCTAATGAAATTTTGTCGCCTCATGCCGAAGCAATGAATTGTGCGTACCTGCAAACACCGATTTTGTATATTTCCATTATTAGATGTCAATTTCAGGTTATATATATATATATATATATATATATATATACCCATTGTCCTGGGCAACCAGGGTATAATTTGTCTCCTGACAAACATGCAAACAATTGTATTAATGAATAATACTGATGCTAATACTCGGATTAAGAACAACAAGCAAAACAACGACAACAGCCTGAAAAATTGATCCAATAATCGTTTGACATGTATACCTACATACGCATGTCACCCTTTCATATCAGGAACGTTTAGAGCAGAATCAAAAGCGGACACATTGATATATCTGAGTAGTGTGTTTCATCATCTATTTTCAATGAGCATCGCTTAAAGACTGTTCGATCAACAACAGGGGTCTAGGCCTGACGGCGAACCCCGGTAGATTAGCTCACTAGCCCCCTAGACCGCACCGCCATGTATGTCACACTGTCTGCTGAGCATAACGATCCCTAGCTGTTTTGCTTCAAGCCATAGATGACTGAAATACTAAAGCTCAATTGAGTTGATAACAGCGTCACTGCTGTCACCTCTCAGTGATTTTCGTGTGCTCTCGAATGTGTCGTTAAATTTAATAACGCACGAACAAGCTACTTTGTGTGCGCTATTATAATACGTCATTCATTAGAGATTAAAGACACACACAATTATGGTATTCGTGCCATGAAGTTGGATAGATGAACGTAAATTGTTGTGAAATTCGAATGCATGATACGTGTGGCCTTAGTAACAGACGCGTTCTTTTTTCGCGTTCGGTGGCTATTTTTCAAATTCAATTTATTTTACCGTATTATCGTTCGTATATAATTGTCAACTGTAATGGCTGATCTTATGTGGCCAACGTGCGCCCGCAATGGTGACGTTTCAATTTCAATGTTTTCGTAGTATGTGATATCGGTTATTTTATATATTATTTCGTAGTATGTGATAATCGCCTTCACCCAACAATTTACAAACACATTAGCTGGGTTCCTAACAATTTGCCGTTAGACACACATAATTAGTGTATTATTGCCATGTAGTTGGATAGATGAATGTTTAGTTCGTTTGCCCTGCTCTCTTCTGCCGTCGGCGTCAGTGGCTCTGTGGCAAAATAGTCGCCCGCCGTAATTATTTTTCCAGTATTATAGAGACGACTTCTAGCCATTTTGAAACATATTTTATACAAGTAACGAAGTAGTTTGTGCCTATTAAAGTTAATTTTTTTCCTTCTGCTCCTTCCCGTTATCTATTTCCCTCTGTCCGATGCCCGTGACTCTATCTCCAGTGCAGCTTATCACATCAGGACGATTTATATAAATTAATTTTTATTATTATTAATATTCAAAACACTTGTTTCCTACATTTATTAAAGATTAAACACACACACATAATTATGGTATCCATACCATGTAGTTAAAGAGATGAATTATATAAATAAATAGGCAAATGCCAGGATGATTGATTTTTTAACAACACTATTTATCTCTCAGGGGTACTTATCGAGCAATACTCAATTGGCCTTCATAGGTTTCTATCTAGATAGGATGAATATAAGAGTGTGAACGACTATGGTTTCATTTATCGACTCAAAACAAATGGCAAACGGTGGACATCAAAGATATAGTCACCTCAATAGATGGTGCATCGCTCGTCTCGTTTATAGTTTCCACCAGAGAGCAGTAGGCCACCACCGGTCAAGCCAAATTGCCTGGACTGTAAGGGTCGGCGGCTGGAAAGTAGTTGGTAGGTTATGTAGCTGTTACGCGGTGAGTGGGTGGGCGATTTAGCAACAGGCCGATGGTCCGCGGTATCGATGACGATAACGGTAGGGACGACACGCATAGGGTACCATAGCCCCCCCCCCATCGAATCCTCACACCAGCACCCCCACTGTCGGTCGGCTTGGGCTGGGTGGGGGGGTCAGCAAGGGGCAGCTTAGCAGCAGGTCTGGCTACGCGTCTCGACCGACGATATGGTGTTAACGTTGCGTCCAATGTTGCGCTTGTTTGCCAGTATCGATCTATATCGACAAATCCGGGACCGTCAGGCCATTCCTCACCGCAACAAACAGGTACAACTACAGCGACAACAACTAGCCAACAGCAATAATAACAATAACAGTAGCACCACCAGCAGCAGCAGCAGCAGCAACAACAACAACAGCAACAACGACAACAACAGCAACAACAACGGCAACAACAACAGCAACATCAATACCAACAACAGCAACAACAACAACAGCAACAGCAATAAAAACAACAGCGACAGAAACAGCAACAATAACAACAACAACAGCGACAGAAACAGCAACAACAACAATAACAACAACAGGACTAGTGGCCATGCACCGCACTAATGACCGCCGCAGTGGACCTATATGATCCCTAGAAAGTACACCCCCCCCCCCCCTTCCCGCGCTATGCCAGGAGATGGACAGGTTTTCAGGTTTTACTGGGGGCAAAAGGGCAGGACGCTGAGGCTACGCCACGGCAGTTGGCCAGGAGCGCCTTTGCTATCAAGATCAAAATAGGCAGAGACATCGGAAAGCTTTCGTTGCTAGGTGCGCTGCTTTCGATACTTTTGTTGTTGCTTCTGCTGCTGCTGCTGTTGTTGTTGTTGTCCGCCTAACCGGTCAACGATGATACGCAGCTGATGCTGCTGTGTTCTGCTGTTGTTGTTGTTGTTGTTGTTGTTGCTACATACGAGAAGCACGAAGAGAGAGAGAGAGAGAGCGAGATTGAAAATATAGTGGCCGTGTGCACACAAACTCTCTCTCCCTCTCTCTCTCTCTCTCTCTCTCTCTATATATATATATATATATATATATATTGAGAGAAGGAGATGACAGATCGAGAGAGAGAGAGAGAGCGAAAAAGAGGAAGAGGCGCAGAGGAAACACCGGCTCTGCAGGTCCTTTGGGTGACGTGACTCCAGTCTGGGCTTACATTAGTCGCGGCCACCGACCGCGCTTGATTTCTAGCGAAAAAAAGGACAGAGGACTTAACGGCAGAGGAAGAGGAGGCAAAGGAGGAGAAGGAGGAGGAGGCCGCCAAGGACGATAGCGAGAGACCGTATCCGTATGTATGTGTGTATGTGCGTACGTAAGTACGTGTGTATGTGCGTACGTAAGTACGTGTGTCTGTGTGTGTGTGTGCGTGCGTGTATGTTTGTGCGCGAACAGCATGTGCACGGAGCGTACTGGTAGAGTAGGTGTATCTACATATAGTACGTAGTAGTCTGATGGCATTCATCCGGCATTATCCCGCTCTAATCTAGGCCCTTACTGCAACTTGTTAGCAGCTCCAAAGGCCCGCTCGCCCGCCTGTCTGCTTCTGTCCGTCCATTCGTCCATCGGTCCGTCCGTCGCCTATGCGTCTATGATCAGATTAATTGTTGCTACTCTTTCTTCTGGGGCTGTAACTTTTGCTGCTGCTGCTGTTGCTGCTGTGGACGCCGCTGCTGCTGCTACGCGCGCTTATCGGAGCTCTCGGAGCGATCATTGGCTTTTGCCCTTATCGCCACTGTTGCCGTCACTGTTGGCGCTGAAGGTCAGCTGACCTCCTAGCGTCCTAAATGTTGATGTTTCACGTTGTCTGAACGAAAGCCGTGGTCCACCTAATGGTACATAGACCCCTGCTTCTTTCCCCCCGCCTCTCTCTCTTCCCCGCCTCTCCTTCTCCCTTTAGCTTCCCATGGTCGTTTCGTTGGCCCTAGACCTCTATTCCCTTTAAATGTTTCTCTTTCACGGATTGCCATGTCACGGAATGTACACAACAGGACTCGACTAGATCTCTGGCGGGACCCAGTTACGGATTGACAGAAATTCGGTATCAAGCTGTGTGACGCCTTAAGAGGGCTAAAGCCAGTTTCGTGCCCACTAACGCTAACGAGAATAGGGACATTATGGTCGTCGTTCGGGTAAGGACAGAGCGCGGGCCGTACGAGTGGGAGGAACGGTGACCGATCATCTGGTCAGCAGCACGATCGATATATCGTTGTCTCAGCATTCGACAGCACCCAACAAGCCCAAAAGCGGCAAGCGATTATTTTTTTATGGTTAACCGCCAGGAATTTGTATCAACCGCTGGTCCAAATGAGTATCGTATCCGTCTAGCCAGGCGTCTTACTTTCGAGCGCGCTGAAATATCGGTACCTCTGACGATATGCGTGGTCATCAATGCGAGTCTGTCTGGTTGTCCTGTACAGTATGTTTCTGCCCTGACGCGACGATATTCGTGTGAAATTTCTCATCTACAAAAGGCACCCGCCGTCCTGCGTAACTGGATGACAGCGGAAGATCGCCAGGAATCACCAAGTCGTTATCAAAGCTACAGCTGTTCTACAACGTTGTAGATTAGCTGTGAAAATATAATTATTGTTCAAGCGTTTTTTGTTGTTTTTTATACTCAGTAACGTATTCCAATTTGGCAACACGACTCCTTTGAGCCATCACAGTTCGTTTTTTTTCGGTTGCCATTTGCATCACAATTTATTTTCTTTGGTTGTCATTTGCACTAATTATGGGACTGTAGTCTGTGCTAATGAAGCGCAGTAAATTCTGTTTATGTAAGCACGATGCTACTTTTTGCCCCAAGCCGCAGGCCAACGTTTGTATCTTGATCTAATAAAGATGTTTGCTAAGAGGAAGTGTCGTAATTTATCAGAGTTGAGGTCGTCCTTCTTGTCGTTAGCTGTCAGTCAGTTACACGAGATGAAGATTGTACACCACACTCAGGCTGTCTGCAAATAGACACGTAGGCGATGTTTGACGTGACAACGATCCGTGTAAACGACCGCGACTCAAAAATGGAGGCAGCAAGCGCTAACTGGTGTAGCTTGTCCATACATATTTTGTAGATCACGCCATGTCATTAGAACATGGCTAAACAGAAATACGACTAGACATTCATTATGTATAGGGACAAACTCAAGGTACAAGCTATATCGTCGGCAAGTAATTTGTTTTATTTTCCAGACCAGTACCCCTTGTGAACTTGTGACCCGGAGGAAAAAGCTACTTAATTGGGATTCGGTCAAGCTTACATACACAGCCTGTTATCCCGAAACTCTCTAATCCTCTTGTTTGGTAAAAAGCGCGAACACGCGTATTTGATATGCGTCAACGTATCAAAAAAAGGCGCAACGACAAATATAATGTAATATAAAATACTTTGATTGCTAATGAACGTAGATAGATTAGAGCTGCAGGACTAACTTTGTAGCGGCGGTGGCTTAGATGGCTGGCGCGTCGTTCGAGACGGGCGTTACCATGATGGTTGCCATGATTAACACACCGACAGTCGCAAGTTTGAGCGCCGGTATTGCTGGTTGCTCTTCTTGGACGTAGTTGACGTAAAACGAGAACGCGATGACAATAGGCGCATTCAGGCATCATGCCGTGCCACAGGCATCTTAGCCCATTGTGGTTTTCAAAGCGGAAAAACTTAGCAACCATGTTGGCATACTTTCCATACTCGGAGTACATGCAGCAACGATGGGAAATTGTTTTGATATATGTGTTTGCTGGCCAAGCGTCAGGCTCAAAGGTTTCTACGTGCGCTGTGCGCTTTACGGCGTTAGGGATCACCCGTAGGCAGGCTCCTTAGACCGTTTGATCGAATGTCAGAAATTGTGCCCAATGTTGGTCCGCGAATCTGAACTAAGATACTGGTAGGTTGACTCATATTCTTTCTGTCTTTATTATTTTATTTGTTTTAATGCAGAAATATTTCTGCTCAGGTACGCCTTTACCGGCACATCGGAGCTTGTTGTCTCCTAATAGTCTTTGCAGTGCCGTAGCATCTAACAGGAAAGGTTGTGACGATTTTACACGTCGTTCGATTATTGTGTTTTAACCGTAATTTTACTTTCTTACAATTTTCACTATCCATAGTACCTGGATTCTTTGGGTGGATGGATATGTTATTCAATTAACATGCATACCTAAATACATCCTCTTATGTCAGGGGAGCTTACAGTGACAGCATACGCATGGCCATGTTAAGATATAGCATTAGCAAGTCATTTCTTCAAGTTGCTCCCGTCAGTGGTAGCACTGCGCCTTATCCTGCAAAATTTTCTGCAGAAGTTCCGGGAAACTGCAGTAGAGCCCAGAAAATATAGAAAACTAGGACAATGATAGTAGAGGCTAGAAATTGTGCCAAAAAGCAAATATCAGGGCGTTATACTTTAACCGGCACTTGAGTAGCGACCTCCATCTAGGAGATACAAAGAAACATCCCGGCGATGCGGGTATAAAATATGCAAACGAATGATATTATAAATGTAGCTTTACCAAATCGTTCTCTAGCGTATCAAAAATGCTCAAGAAGCCTCGGTCTGTATATAATAAACGAGACTATGACGTGTCTCGTTTGTGTGAGCAACTACACGAGATAGGCACATATTCAACACCAGCGTGCGAAAAGAGTATAAGAAATTTCGAGAACAAAATAATTTTCATTTTGTGACCTGAAAGATACACAGATGGACCAGCATTTCAAACCAAATTCTGGAAGCAAAGTAACAGAGCCATTTGAAACGCGATTTCTAAGGCAATTGGAATAGATTAAATACAATCATTATGATTACAACAGAAGGGGCTCTTCATCTACTGTCTAAGGCTAAGTCTAGAATCGGCATAAACTAGTGGGTCTACAAAAAAAGTTTTTTCGGGGGGGGAAAAAACGGGAAAACCCTAAAGACTTTTTGGTCTTCAAAAAAGTTTTTTTCGGGGAAAAACTGAGAAAAACCGAAAAGACTTTTTGGTCTACCAAAAAGTTTATATGGGAAAAAAAGGAAAAACCGGGAAAACCGAAAAGACTTTTTGGTCTACAAAAAATATTTTTTCGGGAAAAAACGGAAAAAAACGAAAAGACTTTTTGGTCTAAAAAATTTTTTTTTCGAAAAAAAACGAAAAAAAACGAAAACAATTTTTTGTAGACCTAATACTTACCTTGCCGTAAAACCCAACAGGTTATCTTAAAATAATTTATAGGAAAAACTTTGCTAGCTCTCTTCACTACACACATGTATGCACACAAGATCTCCCATTTTTTTGGAAGACTGCATAGGGAGATATATGGGAGCTCGTAAACGCAATTTTTTCCAATGGAAGATTCTCTAAGAGAAGTCTTGTTTTGGAATGAGAGTGAAATTATTAAAATCTATGACACTGTTGTTGTTACATGATTTTGGAGCTCAAAATGTGCAATTGCGAGGCAACTAGTCCTCCTTTAAATAAACAAAGCACATTATCGTTTTTGCTCTGATTCCTGAAGGAGGTTCGGCGTCGGCTGGAAGACATGGACGTTTAGAAGAGAATTTGAAAAACTTGAAGTGCTCTTTTTGCTTTTACGTTCAATACCTCAAAATCACAATCATAAGACCACTCTTAGGATTATGATTTTGAGGTATTGAACTCACAACGCTCCAAGATAACATATTCAGGCAAGTACATTTTATGACGATCATTATAGCGATCCGAGCCATGCTCGCATAGGAGTAATTAAGGTTTTCCGCGGGGCATTCCGCCGGGATTGAGTGCATGCATAAATGATCTATCTACTCGATTAGACAAATCACTTGTCATAGCTCTCAAAGCACACACAACGCTTTATCATCATACAGTAGCTGCTCGAAGGTGCCTTTGCGAACTAATATATACTCGTATGCTCATCTCCCAGCGGCTGCAGATTTCGTTGCACATCTTAAATGTTGCTCGAAGGGCCTCAGCAGCAAAAAAAGTTATCCCGACGATCAGCGCTTCACGGGGCTCGATCGGAGTCTCGTAGACAAAGAGGCTTTGGAACACCTCAAGGAAAAATCGATACTTGTTAATTCAGGGAAGCGCGGTGGCAAAGAGATCTCTAGCGGCCTCTCCGTACCGTGGTTGATTAAGGGACATTTGAAGCCGTCGGTACGGATGAAGTCGTTCGGCTCTTAGTACACTGCGGACTATAGTAGAAATTGATGTGTGCTTCTAGCGCTATGACGAGTAATTTATCTGAGGGAGTGGGCCACATATGCATGCATTCAATGTCTCGACATAGCAGTCCCGCAACCACGAATCGGATCACCATATTTTCAGTACCAGAATGATCGTCATGCACTGCATTGAATGTGAGCGCTGCCAATAGTCGTATGTTTATAATTTTAAGGTGCTTAACGTAAAAGCTAATAATTAAAACTCAATGTTTGCAAATTCTCTTTTAAACAACAATGCCGCATTTTCTAGCCGGCATTGTATGTCGTTCAGAGGCAGCGGAGTTTTCTCGCAATTACGATGGTGTTATTCTCTCTCTATAGGAGGGCTGGCCGTCTCGCAATCGCACAATTTGTGCTCTTATGTCGGGCAATAACACCTGTGTCACAAAGTTTAGTAGTTTCACTCTCACATCGAAATAAGACGTCCCCGAGACTAAGTTCCATTGGAATAAAATATTTGCTTTTACGAGCTCTACAGTTTGCTATATCCCTTAGAATAGTTATACATGTGGACGCATAGATATTTTGAATAAGCGTCTAACATTGAAAGAGAGCGAGAGAAGCTTGACAAATTGTGTAGGTCTTCCAGTGGTAACCAGTAGTGGCTGATTCCCTCGTTGACAGTTGAGTTCCGTCAACTTCTGAAAAGTGGGCGCATCTATTCCATTCATCAGTTCGTCAGCGAGGTCGGAATGATTAACAGAGCCCGGTCCGATAACAAAATATGTAGATGAGATTCTCAGAGAAACTTCGCATATGTTAGAATGTTCTCATAGGGATGGCTGGCCACCACGTAGTTAGTCTAAAATGACCGCTGCTAGATGATAAACACATGTCACTTCCTAAGAGATAAGCTGCCTACTGGACAGTATTCGAAGTTGTCCTAGAATGCCGTCTGTGTTGCCGTATGAATCACTAATATATTTAATGATAGTTCGGCCGTCCCGATACGTCCTGTTGCGAAGTTGCACAAACAATATCATATATATGCGCGATATATATATATATAACGCGCATCGTATTTGATATGCGACATAACCTCTTCTTGCGCGTATATAATGCCAATCCATAAGTTTTTAGCATTATGAAAACTAATTAAAAAAGTATTTACTTCGCTTTAAATGATCAAGCGGAACCTACCTATTTTGATCAAGTTTGAACCACTAGTCAAAAATTTGCCACATACAGAGTAGATGTACTCCCGCTCAAGTGGTCCCACTAAATCACTCAGTGGAGAATAGTGACCGACAGGTGTGTACAAATATGAATATTATGAAGAAGTTTTATAATTATGCTATTAGGAATAATAAAACATTCCACACTGTTGAAACAACAGGCATAGAAATTACACAAATAAATCACTTCACAAGGCAAAAACAGCCGGCTAAAAAAAAAAACGATTTACTAAATAAAGAAAAAGCCATAAATAAGTTACCAATGTGAAAACTGCTTCTAAAGCACTACAGTAGCCCGTCTATGAACGCACTTGATCCCAGCATTTTTCGGGCCACGGTGAAAGGAGAAAGCCCGCATTCTAGAGTACAAATGGGTTTAAATCTTTTTCAATTCCGTACTATAATAGTCTCTGGTTTTATGACTTAGTTCTTGTAGGGCTTTCAAGTTTTCTCAAACTATGTCGTAGACTCTTACAACGATAGGCATGGGTCTGCATACGGACAAAGAGTATCGTCTGAGTGTGAATGATGATCATGACAAAGGACCAAGCAGAATTACCGGTACGGCAGGCTCCATGTTCTTTCAGCACTTTCAGGTTCTATGGTAATCTAAACGAAAACATAACGTTACATGCAGAAGCAGAGCGCTTTGAAAATAGACCAAAAAATGACCTCCTTCCAGGCTTGTTCGACTCGAGTAGTCAGGCACTATGTTGCATGAGCAATTTTCTTCTCTTTGCCAACACTAGAGGATCGACTCGTATCCAAGTGACTGTTTTTAAGATAAATTGGTTCGAATGTTTCTTACAATTTTATATATATATATATATATCTATCTATCTATCTATATATATATATATATTTATTTATAAAATATATATATATATATATATATATATATATATATATATATATATATTTATATATAAAATAGCTAGCTAAAACATACGAAGCGGACGTATGTTTAGATGATGATGCACATGCTATGACTATATGCACAAGTAACAACTCATAAGGGGATGTTTTTACAGCACAGCCGTCTGTGTTGTGTATAGGGGTCTGTGTTGGCGTTTGTGCCGTTGTAATCGTCTCAATTGCAGCAGAATGTGTTGTTTTTCTGATTATGGCACTCTTGTTTCGTTGTTATTGCGGCAGTTGTTGATGTTGCCGTCGAGGTCGTTGACGTTATCTCAAATGACCACTTGCTGATGTTCGTTTGTAATCGGTTTTTTCTTTTTCGATACCTAAACGTGATTTTTATCGTTGTTGACCTTGCTGTTAATCCAATGCTGTATTTTTAAGCAAAGAAACATCGTCCAACCGTGGACATCATCCGAGCAGCGTCTGTATTTAATGGTCGCAACATATGGTGATCTCTTAAGGCGCGGATTGTAGAAAAAGGAAAGCAACATATATATATATATATATATATATATATATATATATATATACATATATATATATATGTTCGCACTTGGTTTTACCCTCGGCACTGCTCACCTCGGCTGTAGGGGTTCAGCAAGGAGACCCCCTCGCCCCCCCTCTGTTCTGTCTTGCCGTTAAGGACTTGGTGAACTCACTCGAGAGTCCACTCAACCTTTGGTATTTAGATGACGGGGTCATCGCAGGCAACATTGGTACGGTCTGTGAGGACATAAAGAAGATCTTAAGTTTCGCTACATGCAGTGGTCTGGAGCTGAACCCAACCAAGTGTGAGGTTCACATTATCGGCTCAGGTACAGCCGATATCTCCGCTTTACGGGATCTTCTTCCGGGGTGCCGCGTAACAGGCGACGACTTGGACCTCCTCGGGGTACCCCTGTTTTCTTGCCACCTTGGACCGAAAATCGAACAAGAAAGAGAAAAGCTCGAGATCGGCTTCAATCGCCTTCCCCAGCTGGGCGCTCACCGGGGGCTGTACCTTCTGCGCGCATGTTTCTCTGCGTCAAGGCTAAACTACCTGTTCAGGGGAATCAAGTGTTCAGCCTTCTCGCCCCAGTTGGAGGAAATAAACTTGAAGCTAGGCCTGGCGTTGGAATCTATATTAACCTGCGGTTGCGAAACGACCCCTTAGTTCAAGCCGCCTTACCGGTAGCCAGAGGTGGACTGGGCCTGCCTGAAGCAGTTTCTCTTGCAATCGCAGCACACATCGCATCCTTGCATTCGGCGACGAGTGGCGTTGAAGCTAATCTGGACCCCGAAGCAGTTTCAAATTTTCGAGCTACGCTTGAACGAACTCAGGAAGATGCCATTGCATTTTGTGGGTCTCTACCGGAGACCCCCTCATTTCAGCGCGCGTGGTCAGAGCTGGCAAACAACGGTCGTTGGAATGGCTTATGGGACCGAACAACTACGGCCGCCAACAAAGCGAGGCTACTGGCAGTTTCTTCACCGGGTGCAGGTGCATGGCTGCAGGCCCTCCCAAGCCCTCAGCTAGGCACCCTCCTGGACGACGAGTCCACTCGCATACTAGTCGGGTTGAGGCTGGGAGCAGAGCTAGTCTCCCCACACCGGTGCAGATGCGGTGACGAGGTCGATTCCCTAGGCCACCACGGACTTTCCTGTCCCCAAAGTTCAGGTAGAATCGCGCGCCACTCAGCCCTGAATAAGACATTCAGCAGGGGGCTGCGATCGGCAGGCTACCCATGCATTTTGGAGCCGTCTGGCTTAGTCAGAGATGATGCCAGGAGACCAGATGGTATGACCTTGACTCCGTTCGAGCGGGGCCAAATGCTGGTATGGGACGCGACCGTAACCGACTCTTTAGCCCCCTCAATGGTCGGTACGGGCGCAGCCCGCCCTGGACACGCGGTAGCCCTGGCGGAGGCAGCCAAGTGCAGAAAGTACTCCAGTGTCGGCTACCCACACCTGTTCTCACCTCTCGCATTCGAGACATTGGGCGGGCCTGGAGTGCTCACGAAGAAACTGCTCAACGACGTCGGGAGAAAACTGGCACTCGCTACAGGAGACAAGAGGGCAGGCGAATATCTACTACAACGTCTCTCATTAGACGTTCAGAGGGGGAATGCCGCTTCGGTGAGAGGTACCCTGGCTAGGTGGACCAGCCCAAGCCTGGACCTAACACCTTGAGTTTTGCCCCGAGCGGGTTGTGCACATGTTCTTACACCACAATTGTATACTTTGTCACACATAAATAAATGATTATATATATATATATATATATATATATATGTATATGTATATGTATATACATATATATATATATATATATATATATATATATATATATATATATATATATATATATATATATATATGTATATATATATATATATATATATATATATATATATATATATTCAAAGCGGCTTTGCAAGTGTGGGTTAGCACGGATTACTGGTTAGCAGCTTGAACAAAGTCGAGTTGTCGTTCGGTTTCTGTAACTAATCGTACCAAAACTTATCTGTTGGTAGTAGTGTTAGTTATTTGTCATCATTGTTGTCGTCCTCGTCGTAGTAGTAGTAGTAGTAGCGAAGTACTACGAACGTAGTCCCGATGACAATAGTTGTAACATGTACCCATTCCACAAAAACACAAGTAGTAATAGTTTTTTTTTAATCAGTAGTAGTAATAGTTATAATTTAGTAGTCATAGTTGTTGTTGTTGTTCTATTAGTAATAGCATTGCTACTGTGCGAGTATGGTGGCGCTGGTGGAAGTGTCTGTGACGACGGCGGCGGTGTTGTTTGCCGCTGCCACAGCAAGCGTTGCGACTGGCTGCCCGCTGCTGCTGCTGCCACTGGATTGAAATTGCTAGAAGGAAAGATGTATATCTTTACTAGTGGTTATCGTTGTCGTCGTAGTAGTAGTAGTAGTGGTAGTATGATTTATAGTGGTAAAGCTAGTTAAAAGACTGCCGCCGCCACCACCGTTGCTATTGACGTTGCAGCTAGAACTGGCCATGGTGATGCGTTCGTCATGACAGCCGCCGACAATCGCCGAGCAGTTAGCAGCCGTTAGGTGCTGCTGCTGCCACCCATCACCGATCGGCCTGTCTGGATGTCTGTTAGTTAACCGGCCGGTCTATCCGGCGTCGTACGTAATGGGTTAGTAGGCCAGCGAGTAAGGCCAGCGAGCAGAATTGGGTGTTTATCTCGAAAATGACAGGAATAAGAAGAAGAACAAGAAGAAGATGGCAGTGTCTGGTTTGTTTGCTTATTCTAACAATAACAACGACAACAACAACAGCAACAACAACAACGACAGCAACAGCAACAACAACAACAACGACGACAACGACAGCAACAACAACAACAGTAAGGGTTGTATCATAGTGAACATCAGCAACACCAACAACAGCGGCAGTTCCTGCTGCTACTGTTGTTGTTGTTGTTGTTGTTGTTGTTGTCGCCGTTGTTTGCGTAGCTGTTGCCATTCTTGTTGTTGTTTACGTAGCTGTTGCCATTGTTGTTGTTGCTGTTGTTGCTATTGTCGCTGTTGCGCTTGAGATTCTCCTGTAGGAAGTTTTGCTAGTTGTTGTTGTGGTCTGTATATGTTACTGTGTGTGTGTGTGTTTTGCGTATTTGTGCGGCTTGACGGGTGTGTGGGGAGGTTGATCGATAGCTTTTGCCCGACGACTGAACAATCGAACTGAGCAAAATGAACGGAAAAAAAAGAAGGAAATCATCGAGCAAGAACAAGTCGATGACGATGACCACGACAATGAGATCAAAGAGCAGAGAGAGAAAGAGAGAGAGCGCGCGCGAGGGAGAGAGAGACGCTATTTATATCTCAACCTTCTTGCCGCTACCTCGGTTGCGAGCTACCAACTCTCCAGTCTACCTGGTTAACTATTGAACCAACAAAATTAGTTAACCTTGTCTTCATCATCATCATGATCATCATCATAGAGTCACCATCATTATCATCATCATCATCATCCTGTCGTGGTTCCAGCACGCTTCCCTGCTGGCCCACTGACCCCAACAGCAGTAGTAACGGCTGCGGGAAGGCCGGCGGCGGCCGCGGCGAATGCAGCTGCAGTCAAACTGCGCGAAACCTAACAGCTTCTCTAGCTTAACAGCTAGTTAGCTAACTAACTATCGGCTCCAGTAGCGATTGTAGTAGCAATTGAGGAACTAATAGCACATTGAATCAGATTCCTGCTCTCAGACGGGCTACGACGGGCCGATGCCGCTACTGCTACCACTCCCGCCGTTGTCGCGGTTGTTGTCGCTGTTGTTGTTGTTGTGGCTATTGTTGTTGTTGTGGCTATTGTTGTTGTTGTTGTTGTTGCTACTGTTGTTGCTGATATTGTTGTTGTTGTTGCTGATGTTGTTGTTGTTGCCCGACTTGTTGAGTGACAGGAATGTAGACACTCCAGATTCGAGACAGCGGCAGTTCAGTGGTGGCGGCGGCGGCAGCAATCGTATCCCCAGCGTGTCAGCTATCGCCCTTTGTTGCTATTGCTGCAGCGGGCGTTTTTGTTGCTGCTGCTGCTGTTGTTTATGCTGTTGCTGCTGCTGTTTCGAATATACCTTAACCAACTGGAGAACAGTTGAATGGACGAACCGAGGGCCTGCCTATACGACTCAGTGAGCGCAACAAGGACGTTAGCAGCAGCTGCAACAACATCGGCAACACTAGGCGGCAATGATATGCATTACCACCATATATATACGAGCACGTGCACAAAATGTTTGTGTTGTTTTTCATTATTTCACCTCGAAACTTTCCATTTTTTAAAGGATCGAGAAAAAAGATGGAATCTCCGCTGCACAGCTGCTACGGGCGGAATTGAGAACAAACTTGTAATGCATTTGCATTGCATACAATTTATCGTAACAACATGGTCTTATTATTACACGATATGTTTAATTCAACTTCTAAGAAGGCACAGTGAGCTACTGCTGTACCCTTTGAAAAACTTTGAAAGACAGAAACACTCATGTTTAATATGGCATCCATTATATAAAAGCACCTTAATGATTGCACAACAGACTTAATAACTATCTCGAGGTCACTTTCCAATCGATTCTAAGATTTATAGATACTTTTCGGTTAAAAGACCAATCCAGTCTTCTATGCCAAGGCAAGGCAAATGCGACAGAAAGGCTATTCGATAGCAATGGATCGGTCACATGGTAAACGCATAGGCCTGAGACGTTGAAAATATGATGCATTGAGACAAACGACGCATCTTGGGTCAAACATATGGGCATTCGAAGCTCCAACAAGGAAACCTATATAAATACACGGTAAGCCACCAAGATTGCAGATAAACATGCAATGTTTCCTCACGGGGGAGCACATGTAGCAACATAAGCGCAATTTATGATTTTTTTGATGTGCTCTATGCATTCGTCATCAGTTATTAAGGTAGGGTTCGTAGTCTCTACGGTGTGTGGTATGATTAGACTGGTCACCTCCTATGCGTTTACTACATATCACAGCGTTTAGGAAGGATACAGGTTGCCGAATTGATTGGCAGAAGTAACACTAACTACAACCACCATGGTAACGTTTTTTTGGAACTCATTGTCAAATGATTGGATTTCGTCACCTGAGTGTTGACCTAGTGCGGTGAGAATACCTTGCTTGCCGCGCTTTCTTTCTACGCAACAATTTGTTAGTAATTGTCATTATTATTGACAGTAGTCAATAATAATATTGGGGAACTGGGAGAAGAACCTCAATGGCACGCATTCATTGGACCAAGCGGTCTTTTGAGCCCTGGGAAACTAAATCTATACGCTGAACCCTGCCTAAATCTGAAGTGAAAGAGTAATTATATTATTTGTTTGAGTAAATTACGTTTTGCTGTCGTCGAGAGTACTGGGCGTTTGACGCAACAATTACTTACTTACTTTTTGATAAAGCTCCTAGAAAGCGGTTGCTTGTTGCGATTTTACCACCTGTCACACTTCGTATACAGTTTAAATAAAAGATTGTTGGCTATTGTTGTGCTGCACTGCAAAAACATTCCTTTCTGCGACAAACTAGCTAATCACTGCTAATCTAGTATCTGCTTACCAGTTTTGATGCCTAGGTTGAAATGTACGATGTCCTTCGACGTGTTTTCCTCGGCTAACTATTGCTATACCCCGTTACGCCTTTTGGGGAGAAACCAAGGGCAAACGGCGCAAACATAGGTACCTGATGTCCAGGTCATATTTTCAATCTGATTATAGCCTCTCCCCGCCCTTAATAGCCAACAACTTGAGGCTTGACAGAATTTTGAGATGCAGCTGCAAGTTGCAACTTGTTTCTAACCGTTCGTGAGTCGAACGCTGGAAGCTGTAATTCCAAGCGGCGGTGATAGCACTGCAGTGCTTTTAAGCAGTGTTTTGGTTTTGTTGTTCCGTAAGGCTAATGCCCGTGTACGGTTTTTTCGTGTCATGGCCGATTTTTAATCAAATCCGGCATTCTCCTTATCTAGTTGGAAACCATGAAAACCAACTTAAAAGTGGCTGGCCTGGGCTTTGAACCCAGGCCTCCCGAATGCAAGGCAAACGCTTTGCCACTGAGCCATCTTGCTCGGTCACCTGTTCACCTAGCAGTTAGTAGAAGGCAAAATCGTCTCGATAGGCCGACCACGAGAGACGCATGTCATTATCGGCCGTTTGCTACTGCTTACTGTGTCGACACTGGCGAATTGAAAATTCAGAGACACGGCAATAAATTAAGAGAATTATATATATATATATATATTCAGAAAGATACGAAAAAAAGTTCAGCAGTTCCGATGGGTCAGGAGTAGCTTAACAGTGGCGCTTTGTGGCGACGTTTAGCAGTCATGATCGATTTTCTCCGGCTCAACATTGCTGCTGCTGCTGCTCTTGCGGCTTGGTCCTGCTGGAAGCCAGCACATCAATTCCACCCAGTTGTTTGCCTCTGAGATGTCTGTCTGTTCATCTGGAATAGAGAGGCGCATGCAACATGCAACTGCAGCCCCTATTCGTGACAGCGGCCCATCCTCGCAACGCTTATATTACTGACGCTAATATTACCGCCTGTATTTCTGACGCGGTCGAGCGCGGCGGCGTGGTGCATTTGTCTGCGCCTCGCGATCGGAGAAGACACATAGGTGCGCGGGTTCGAGCCTACCACTTTGCACATTTGTATTTATGGGGTTCCGTCTATGAAGCAATGCGAAATGATCTTGCTCACAACTACATGCAAATAAGTATACTCGTACACGTCGCGGTTTGTTAAAATAAAAACGGAAATACCGTTTTTACCAGTTGAGACAAACTTTTAATTTGATTGAGGGTTCTGCCTCTACCAAAAGAGGATACTAGCGCCGGACCCGCAGTGATTAAGGTGACACCAAAACTTCTTGTGCACGGATGTTTGCACTAAAGAAAAAAGATGGATCATTACGCCCTATCGCCTGTTCCTCGGTCGTTCGCCGATTGGCAGCCAAAATCAGCTGTCAAGATAAAAAGGATGCTGTTTTAGCAGCTCTTGGCGATCGCCAGCTAGGATTCGCTACCACTGGCGGTACAGAGGTAGCAGTACACTGTGCCCGTACATTTCTGCAATCGCGCAAAGTACCGACGGTGATGGTCAAACTGGATTTCCGAAACGCTTTTAACAGCGTTCGACGAGACCATCTACTTCAATCCGTCAAGTCGTGGGTTCCCTTACTGTTTCACCAGACGAATCTGGCTTACGGTCAGTCATCACATCTGGTCATGCCCCATAACACGATGTTATCGCAAACAGGTCTTCAGCAGGGCGATCCCCTAGGTCCTCCACCTTTCTGTCTGTGTATCAAGGATATGGTGGATACACTGCGATCCCCCCTTAATGCCTGGTACTTGGATGACGGCGTTCTAGGCGGAGACCTCCCGACAGTACTAGACGATATTCGAAAAGTCATTGACTTTAGTGTGATTAGTGGCCTGAATCTGAACCCGGGCAAATGTGAAGTCTATGTTACGGATCATAACGGAATTGCACCATTAGATTTAACGGACCTCTTTAGCCTACTCCCTGGCTGTCGCGTTGTTGACAAGACTGACCTGGAGCTGTTAGGTGTGCCCTTGCTGCCGGGTGGAATACCAAAAGCACTAGCCGCCCGGAAAGAGAAACTGAACTTCGCCACAGGCAGACTATCCCAATTAGACATTTTAGAGGAGATACTAAATCTACAGCTTACCGCTGTGGCAAGGGATCGGATAATGCTTCCGATCTCTCTAGGCGGCTTAGGTATGCCGGACGCGGTCATGATGGCTGGACCCACGATCGTGTCATCATTGACTCAGGCTTCGGAGAGGGTTAGGGCTTTATTGGATGAGGATGGATGGGAAGCTTATAACGCTGAACTACAAAAGCTGACCGACAGAATAGTAGTCAAGGGGTAGGAGCCTGGTTACATGCCCTACCTTGTCCACGAATAGGGACGCTTTTGGATGATGAGACGACGCGCATCAGCACAGGATTGCGGCTTGGTGTCGACCTAGTTGTCCCTCACCGATATCGTTGTGGTTACCTTGTAGACGCTTTGGCGCATCATGGCTTATCATGCGCCTTAAGTGCAGGCCGAAGAGCACGCCACTCGGCATTAAATGACACTTTCAGTCGAGCATTAAGATCTGCTGGCTTTCCGTGCGTACTAGAACCTCCGGGTTTATCCAGAGATGACGGAAAAAGGCCTGACGGTCGTACTCTAACCCCCTTTTAGCGTGGTCGCATACTTGTTTTGGACGCAACTGTAACCGACTCATTAGCCCCTTCGATGGTTGGTGCAGGTGCGGACCAGGCAGGTCACGCGTCTAGGTTAGCAGAGGCTAACAAATGTAGAAAATACTCTGGCGTTAGTTATCCGCACCAATTTTGTTCGTTGGCTTTTGAAACAATGGGAGGACCAGGCCCGCTTACATTGAAGTTGATTCAGCGCGTGGGTAGAAGCCTTAACCTCTCCACGGGAGACTCAAGAGCATCGGAATTTTTGCGTCAGAGGCTGTCGCTTGACATCCAACGAGGAAACGCAGCATCTGTTCGGGCACATTGTTGAACTGGGCTAATCCCGGGTTAGATAACCCGTAAACACACGTTAACGCTGAGACAATTGCTCACTCCAAAGTGCTAACATAAAGAATCATTTAATAAAAAAAAAAATGTGTTATAGTTACTGTTCATGTAACTCGCTGTTGTTGTTGTGGCTGTCGTGGCGTGCTGCTGCTGTCGCTATAGGTACACCTAGTGTCTCTAATTCGTTCCAACTAACTTTCTAGCACTGTTGCTGCAAATTGGTGTACGACACAACTATCATATTTTGCATGACATTTATTAACAGTTGTATTTTTTTATAATAACCAATATCTGATTATCATATTGTGTTATACTTTTATTCAACGAGGGTACACGCGAGCAGAAAGCAGACAGTAAACACAACAGTGATTTTGCACCGTTTGCACTTGCAAACAGGGTAACCTTGCGTAACTTCTCGTGCGCATGTCTTGATGTGAAAGTCACGGCGAACGTTGTGGCTAGGTGCCTGTTCTCGAAATTTAACTAATTTCAAGTTTTTGTTGTTATGACTAATGTTGTTATTGTGTTGAGGTCAAATCCGTGGCTTTAGTTGTCAGAGTCGCCGAGCTTCTTCTGCACCTCGTGCTATATATATATATATATATATATATATATATATATATATAATGTATATATATACATAAAACGTATATGCAAATTAAAGGAAGATAATAAGGTAAACGCATTTTAAAGATGTGGACTATGTACATACGAGGTACATGGGCACACGTGCACAATAATATAGAACCTAATGTTGAACGCAGTCTATTAATATATATATATATATATATATATACATATACTTGAGTGAGTGAGTGTAATAACTTTTGCTAGGAACACATTTATTCATACCACGAGAAATAACGGGCTCAAATGATCACCTTGAGCAACTCTTTTTGCGTGGGGCCAGAAACAAAAATGCATAATGCACATCCTCTGTCCGGGTAATGTGGGACTCTCAAATCTATAGTGATCCTCTAACCTACATTACCGGGATATTGGGAGCTTACTTTAGTAGCTTCAGCGGCCTTGAGCAACCCAGGTAGGTGGTTTGTTGTTCTTCTAACCTTGTCTATGCAATTGCATTTAGATGTTCTCTTTAAAAATTGCTTTTATAGTCTCTATTATATATCCCCTATGTAGACCTCGCTTTCTGCCGCCTCCTAGCTGCGATGTGACTGCCTGGTTCGAAGGGTTCTATTTAAGAAAAACGAACAACGAATTTTCCGTTATTGCAATGCGATCTAATTGGTATCCTATAAATTCTACTCTTACCGGCTATGCCCCAATATTACGGAGGGTTGAAGTGTACTATTGTATTTGCGAGCTACAGCTATTCGGCGGGCTGCAGTGTCTGACTCGTCCCACTCAAATCGCGTTCGTGATGCGTTCAGTTTGAAACGGCATCGGAGCTGGCCAACGCGAGCAAGTGTAGCCAGATCTAGCGCAGAGCGTCTGGCCGCGGGCAACCATATGTACGACCGTTGTGGTACTTTGCCGACAACACTATCCTGTCTGCTCTTTCGTCCTCCAAAATACACGGCTTTGTTGCCTAGCACATGGTGTGACTTTGCCCCATTGGCTTCTGGCCTGCAGCGTACTTCAGAGCAATTTATGGCGAATTCCACATCAGCAATCGATACTCTATGGCTGCGCTGACTGTCCCGCGATCAGAGAGCAAATTTTCCACATTTGTAAGAACAGAACGATACTGCTTATATTATCGAGTGGACAACGTCATTCCTAATGACGCTCAGGGCCCGCAACATGAACAAGAGCTTCTTTAATTATATATAAATATATATATGTATGTATATATATATATATATATATATATATATATATATATATATATATATATCGTATCAAGTTGCAGCTCTAGCGTGTAGAACTACTGTAAACAAAATGGAAGAAACTAAGAATGCGCTCATCGCGCACAAGAATTCACCGGTCAGTACGTTCGTCGGTTGCAGCTCATCTTGGCTCCTCGAAAGGTCCGCGGGTCGCGCTCAATCTCGCCCTGACGTTCTTTCTGGTTCGTTCTCTCACGACGATGACACAGGCAGAGAGTCGGGAGAAAAAAAGATAGTCAAATAGTCGTTGTGTTCGTTGTTGCTATTGTTCTTATTGTTGTTGTTGCTATTGTTCTTATTGTTATTGTTGTTGTTGTGGTGGTGGTGTAGCTCGTAGTGGCGGTGATGGTCGAGACAGGGCTTGAAGGGGCGGAGGGAAACAGATGGATTTCTTCTCTCTTTCGACTCGTTGCCGTTAACAACAGACGACACAGGGCCTGGCACAAAATTGGGCTCGCTCTCGCTCGAGAGAAGCTACGTGGGAACGAACGTACGTCCTCGTCGACTCGGCATCGGCGCCGACCCGATTAAACGATAACAATATAAACATAAAAATATTAAGGATCATTACGAACATTTGAAAAATGTTTAGCTTAAAACGCAAAGGATGCGTGCACGGCGACCGTGTTCTCTCTCTCTATCTCCCTCTCTCTCTCGGTGTATTATAGCTCAATCGGATCAGGATGGATAGCTGACCACGCTGAAGTGATTACATTGAAAAGTTAGCATTAAGAAAAAATTAAATTTGTCATTATACTCACCTTGGTAAGAGCCACATTTTGATGCGTATGTCGCGGAACGCAGACGCTTAAACCCAACTAAATAAAAAGAAAACAAACTAGTTACTCAAAGATTTGACTAAATGCAGGAAAGGAGAGACACAAATGCTATCGCTGGCTATCTGTAAGGAAACCCTACATGCCTAGTGTATGCCATGAAATGAGAATGCATAAACACCTCAAACTAGTTCTCGCACCGTACAATATATATATAGACTGCCCGTACAATTTATTCTCAGGAATAATAGTAAGGAGACTGGGATCTTTGTTGGAGGACAGGGGGTCATACTGGAAGAGCAGCACCGATTTGGGAAGCTGCTCGAAGCAATCTGGAATACGCTGTCCAGGCCGAGAAATTGCCAAAATGCTGTGCTTGTGGATTTAATGGCGGCGTTTGACACAACATCAAGGGATAAGATAAATGAAGAAGTGGTAAAAACGGGAGTGGCAGGAGCAATGCTGAGGTTACTTGTCAGCATCTTAAAACAAAATACGGCGCTGATTAATAACGGGGTTGGCATTGCGGAAGAGATCATTCAAAGCACAGGTCTCGTGCAGGAAAGATGGACTGGGTTCACTGCTGTTGCTTGGTGGACTGCCAGAAGTATCAGAGTAGAACAAGCTATGATTACACATCCAGGAGAGGGTCAGGAAAGCCATCATCGCAGTGGCGGCAAGTAAGTGCCCACCTTTGCTTTCGGTTCATGCAGCAGTCCCTCCTTTCGGGATACAGATAGCACCCTTCGCCACATATAGCATTCCACTAATGTAGGATGAGGTAAGAGTGGACGAATTGCGTTTACTTTACGGGGTGAGGTTTTGTATCTAATGAGGATTTTCGCGTTATTGAATACCTGCAGAAATAGGGTTGTTCACGTGCTACAAAGTGGCCTATTGAGGACGGAGGATCTGCAAAAACGACGGCATCTAAAAAAGCGTGCGCCTTTGACGTTTATATGAACTGGCAAATCAAAATTAGTTAGGTGGACATAAGGATTTATCGGACAGCAGCAATGAGGAGCACTGGGTGGAGGGTTAGCGGGATAAAAAATCGACATCTAATAGCCCACGTTCCAAAGAGAAGCCATTTTTATTAACCACAGGACGAATTTCGATGCAGACCATGCTGAAGAAATGTGACAGATACCACGCCGCGGTATGTCCGAAGGGTCGGTTCATAACAGAACCAGCAAAATAACTGATTGATGGTTTGCTCGAAACACTTTTATGTAACATAAACACAATTATCCAGCCCGGGTGTCAATTAAATAAATAAGAAGATCACCATCCGATGTTGTATTCTTAAAATATCTAAAACACTCTTGTTTTATTGTTACTTAAAACATCTCAAACTATGAGGTGCACTGAGACTACTGCAAACACCACATGCATGCCAAGGTGCAGGTAGGTATCGACATACAGTCCGATTAAGAATAATAATTATAGTAAGCCTAGCAACCGATGTGGTAGCAAACCCGTAGGTTGTCTCATTGGCTGGTTGACCCTTGACGATTTGTATCCGCGGATCGTGAGGCGTTGCAACACTCTCCTTTCTACAGCTCGCTAGTAGGATTCGTGCGATGTCCTAGTCCTACTTCGGGCAGTACTAATAGCCATTTCCTTCGGCAAATCTTCTCTGTGTGTGCAGTCGAAACCCCGGCGGGAGCGAAACAGCGGATAGATAGAATAAGAGTAGAGGAGAGATAGAGAGAAAGATAGATATATATATATATATATATATATATATAAATATATATATATATATATAGATATATATATATATAATACATATATATATAATATTATATATATATATCATACTATATATATATATATATATATAAATATATAATTATATTATTATATATATACATATCTATATTTGTATTATCTATATATATATATATATATATATATCTATTATATATATATGTATTATAATGTAGATGCCTGAGTGCTTATTAGTAGGCGCGAGCACGTGGTTTGTACGTACATACGTTCCGTTATGGGGGGGGGCGGTAGACTAGGTTGCAGCTTACGACGCCACCGCTACTGTCGAGACCGTACAGAGACACTCCACCACTGGGAGACGTCACTGAGAGCGTAGATTGCGCACGATGTTGTTATACCTCGAGCGCGTGTGGCTCTTGCGGGCGCTTGTGAGGGGTTAAAGATGAAGGAGCTGCAGAACGAGAAAGAGAAGCAGAAAAAACACAATGTCGGGACCGGGGTCGGACCAACAACAGGTCGATGTTAGTGCTGCCACCGGTGTCTCATGCAGGTGACTTCCTTTCCCCCCTGATCTGCCAGCTGTCCACGCTGCAATGTCGTCGTTCTCAGATTTGGCAAATCATGTTGAGGCGTTGTGTGCATATATATATATATATATATATATACACATATATATACATATATACAATGCCATCAATCATTAACGGCGAGCACACGACATTTGGGTCCCTGCAAACGTGTGCACCGTTACGAGGCGTCCAGTGTAGGGACCAGCCTTTTCTGGAGAGTTCCCCAAACCGAGGCCGCACACCAAGGACAAGCGCTGTCATATATATATATATATATATATAGAAAGAGAGAGAGAGAGATGCGTGTTGTCAACAAGACCTACATTTGTTGAAATAAGATAACGGTGCTCAATAAATCTCAAATATATATATATATATATATATATATATATATATGAACAATAGATTTCAGTTTATTGTACAACGGCGTTACTCTGCTATTACATATTGTTGTTCGCCTGACATTGCCGACTGCGAATACCTAGTGCACGTTTGTTATGATTTTTGATCGATTGTTTTTGTCTTATGATTTTGATTAGTATCAATGATCGTTTTGTCCAAGAGTTATGATTGATAGTCGCGTTAACACAAATGCTTTCTTGTTGTTATTGTTGGTGCCGTATTAATTTGCAGGTCAATCGGGATTACTTGGCACACGTGCTGGTGCGCCACGGTTTACGGCAAATTTGCCTCAAGATCTCTCAGCCACCAACCGGCAACTGCCGAATCATAGCAGCTCCGTGAGTAGCAGCACATCCGGCTCCGCGCAGATCTCGAGCACCAGTGAAGGTGCGACTTCAACGACGCCTCCCTCGTAGACTTGCAGAGGCATCTGCAGCGGCAGCGCTACGAAGTCTTTGTGACCACACTTGAACGCTCTGAAGAAGATGATGGACAACGCCAATAGAAATTAGAAGAACAACTTGAGACACTACGTAATTAGCAAGATGTGACATGAGGCAAGAGCTTCTTCAGTAAAAGTGACATTGGCAACCGTAACAGCTACGACAACATTGATAGCGCTGATAATAAACCTATACGAATCTTTGTCGTAGTAATCGTAAAAACAAAAGCAATTTCTAGAAAAATATTCGCATTGTAACACTCGTGACCTGCGTGATTACTACGGAAAGAAGAGCAACGAAACTAATGTGGATATATAAGACCGTATAAAAGACTCAAATCAAAGAAGCTTGCCAATCATGTTAGCACGAAAACGACAACATTCGACGACAACCGACACACTGTGGGGACAAATAACAAAACCTATTAGGAGTGAATATCTTCTTCAACGGTAGCAACAACGTGGAAGATTATCATTGATCGAGGGCAATAACACACCATAGCAACACGTTGTAACAATAATCATAACAATAGCAACTGGCTGTAACATTCATTGTAACAATCGCAACAACAACAACAACAACAACAACAACAACAACAACAACAATAATGACAACAACAAACTATTGTGCTGGTAACAAGACTTAGTTGCAGGTAAGCGAAGGGCCGAAACGCGAAAACTAAACAGAGTGGAACACGTACGGTCGTTCTGAACCGTCGGGTTTGCCAGGACACACGATCCGGATTTTTCGTGATTGTATTTTTGGAGCATTTTTGTTCTGTAACGCTCGTACTTTACAACAGCTGCCCGAGCATAGGTGCTGCGAATGATCTTGGTTGTGGAGCACTGTCGGCATCCGCCGATCTCTTTATGATACATAGGTAGAACCTAGCTTATATAAAGCAGTATGCGCGACTGACCAACAGCGCCACCGGATCCTAATCTCGTGACAAACATGAGCGATAGCAACTCTCTCATGGCGAACTGGTGGAGCCCGGCGCTTGCTGGGCGGCCCAGCAGAGAGAGAGAGAGCAGAAAAAAAGTATCGTTCGGGGTTGATGTTCGGGGCAACACGGAATCGGCGGTATGGGTGGTAATCAGCAACAGCCCGGCCGCCGCAGGTAGAACTCTACGTGAACAATAACGCACATTATATTCACACTCTTTTACTACTTTGTCGTATGATTCCATTAATAGAAAATAAGCACTATATATGTGTGTGTATATATATAGGGTATACGTGTCACATTTACTTAATCAGTGAGAACTATGACAGCAAAAATACCATTGACTTTAGGCTATTCATATATATATATATATATATATATATATATATATGGTGACTATTCCGACAATAAAAGAGAGCTAATGGACTGCAATGCAAAAACACCTATGGGATTTAGTAACAAAAAAGGCCAGCGACCCATTGAAACTGCACGTTCGACGCGTGCAAGCTCGATAATGGAACGGAATAATCACTACTACCATTTACAGAGACAGACAGCGCCTTTAGCGGCGGCGGAACTTAGCGCACAGATAGATAGACGCACATGGCACGGTTTCGCAATGCAAATGATTTTTTACTTGATTAAGGACAAACAAAAGCATTGCACGCTGAGTGTCGCAGTTACACAGGGACTTTCGGCTACTGTAGATCTTTTTCAGATCTTATCAAAAATCTTCCAATCGGAAGACCTCTAGCGCCCTGGGGGGAATGAGCAAGATAGTGTGTGCGAGAGAGAAAGGGAGAGAGAGGGGGTAATACAGGTAACTAAATATTGGTGAAAGACATTTGGGCTTCGTCAAGTGTCTAAATGGACACGTTTTCAGATCTGATCAAAAATCTTCCAATCAGAAGACCTCTAGCGCCCTGGTAGTCGGCATAGTCCTAAAAGAACACGAGACAGTTTTGTATACGAGTAAATTCGTTGCCGTTGCAGACAGAGATTGCCAATGTTTCGCCGCATAGCAGTTGATAGTTATTATGCTAACGCGGCACACTGTGCTGCTGTGGCATACTACGCAATGCCGCCTGCGACTGGGATGGCGTTTCAAGGAATATATTGTCTTGCTCTGGAGCAGACGCGTGCCTCCTTACTAGAGACCAATAGAGAGAATGTATATTGCTATCGTTCTGGCAAACCGTACGTATGCATACTCTTGCAGATCTTAAAACAAATATCAGTTTGGAACAAAACTTCGGACAACAGCGTCTATCTATAGATAGGTTTAATGCTTTCTTTTTTTACGTCAATGCATTAGCTCGCCGCTCGCTGAACTGGTCTAGCGTTTTATGATCAACAAATGTGACCAACAAATCGTACTGTGGATGTCTCGATCGAGTGGTATTCCAAGCGTTTGATTGTGGCATAATGACTCGTTTGACGGGTCGACGGAGACTAAAACTACAACCGTTACAGTAACTGCTACAACTACTATTATTAGGTTATTATTACTATTATTATTAGTATAATTTTGTTAAAATAGTTGTATCAACGACCCCTGCTATAGTCACTGGTGCTCATCAGAATCAGCTCGGCAATCCGGCTATATAGTGGTGCAGTTGTACTTTTACACCATACATGGAAACGACGATATCGCACTGGTCATTGACTTCATAACGTGTCTCTTTCGTTTGGAGACTTGTAGTACTTTATTTTAGTCCGAATGCCTCGAGCTGTGTCACCCTATTTGTGTAACTGGTATTTGCGTCTAGCCGAAATGCGGGAAAGTGGGCGGATTGTCGGAATTTCGAGGTTATGACGCTGAGCTTTCGATGTAAACTCAGTCGCTTGGTTTACGTGTATACAAAAGTGCCTGTAGGAAGCCTGACATAAACTGGTTAAGGAGGGGCGGGGGGGGTGAGGTTACAGAGAGGTATGCGGGCTTCGACAAACGCGGCCGTTCTGACCTGAGCGCATGCTGGTTCTGCGGTTGTGGCTTAGTGCCGTAGCTGCTGAATCCATTTCGCGTCCACTTGCTCAGCTTGTGCTAGCTTTGTCGAAGTGCCACCGATGTGAAGTGCCAAAAAGGGAAAAGCTTCCTGAAAGAGCTTGAAATGTGATACGTGATGATGGTAGTGGATGCGAGAGATTGACAGATATCGTTTTCTATGGCGAAAGAAAGTCTGGTCAGTAAGTGAATGTATTTTTGTACGAAGCTTTCTAGCACCCTCACACTTTTGAGAGCGCTGTTAACAATGGGGACTACGGGACCAAACGGCCTTCAACGTCGTGGTCAGAGAAGAAGCAAATTGTGCATGATGACCTGAAGACTATACAGAGACGGCATGAGTGTCCTATGTACATTTACCTTAACTAACTGCAATTAGCACACACGCAAATGTTCGCGGTAACGGGCGTTAGCAACGAAATATACCCGTGTTCGAGTTACATTTAGTTGGCCATAGTTGCCGATTGCTTTTCGTTTCTCTCTTTGTTATGCCGATTGATTTGTTGGTTGTAGTATTTGCACAGGGACATTTGTTCTTGTTTTCAACAGAGATGTTAAAAATAAAACAAGCCAATATCTTCTCGTAGAAACGAACGAATTCATCTAGTTATCCGACGCCTTCACCCGTCTCGTGTAGCCAGACAGATGGTCAGAAACCTGACGTTTCCTGTGTAACAAAGATGGTCAACACAAAGATCTTCTTCTTAGACTCGATGTCATCATATCAAGCAAGCCAATTTCCCGTCCCGGATTGTGCGCATGTCGTGAAGATCTCGTGTTTCGGAGAAGAGAGACGATTCGCTCGCTCGTTCGCTGCTGGGTAGCGTATTCGTCAGGAGCCCCGGTGTGTGGAGATCATTATGGAGACTAACAAGTCAATTATCTGACTGCGCAAAATGCGTAGTATCTATTAGGTCGCTTGGTAAATAATGCCTACGTGAAATCACTATCCAAGCTCAGCGCTGCCTGACGGTCCAGGAAAAGGTTCCACACACACACAATTCTGACGACACTACAGCTGCTGGCAGCGTACGGAGCCCGCTTAACAATGAACGAAAGACGAAGAGAGAGAGAGAGAGAGAGGAAGAGGAAGGGAGGGAGTATACGACTGTGAGAAATTTGAGGTGCACGTTTGAAGTAGCAGCTAGTGAATACTAAACAGGACATACTAGCGAGCATTATTTTTCCGCATAGATAGACGAAAAAAGCTCGAAACACGTTACTGTATCGGTTACCGGAACGATCGTTTTCTCTGAAGATAAATAGCGTGTGGTAGTGCGAGAAACTGACTTCGACTACTACTACTACTAAAAAGTAAAGTTTTCGGGCTGACCTTTAGCCAAGATTTAGCGTCCACGGAACTGTTTTTCACATTGCTTCATAGACGGACCCCCCATAAATACAAATATGGTGCAACAGTGGGGCTCGAACTCGCGCACCTATGTGTCTCCTCCGGTTGAGAGGCGCAGACTTAATCTACCACGCCACCGGGCTCGACATTACTACTACTACTACTGTTACTATTTCTACTACTACCATTGGTTTGACTTGTGTTACTACCTGGAGTTCTGCTGATAATGCCGTTACTATACTACCTACTACAATAGAGCAAGGCTCACACTTCGCTATGCTTTATGTTAAGTCGAATCGTGCGGAAGAGAGCAGAAACGGAGGGACCAGGCTCTCCAGGTCCACACCAGACGCCTGGCGTGGAGTACTCAAGAAGCCGCCTCCGAAAACCACGCTGTGATGTCGGCGTTGTGTTGATGCAAAAAAAGAAAGCTAGGCATGATCATCGACATCAACAGTTGCCCCCACATGACCTCGGGGGAATTACGGCGGTAGACAGGACCCTAAAAACAGCCAAGTCAAATTTTTTTTAAAGGTGGATGGCACAAACAGTTGTCACCTGATTGAAGTAGGCACACTTTTTCCACCACTCACGACACCGTACAAGAGGTACTGGTATCGATAAACTATATACACTGTAGTCACACGAAAAATGGCAAATGCCGTGTGGCACAATACGTACGCACATATAATAATAGTAGTTTTTTATTATTATTATTATTATTATTATTATTATTATTATTATTATTACGACGTTACTTTGTTCCTACTACAGTGAATAGTCATATGGTCGTCAATAATAATTACGCACAAATACACTGTGAGGTTTACAAGGTCTCACGCCACCAGCACACCGACCGGCCAGCTTCCCTGGTTGTCGCGGAGGGCTGAGCGCGTGAGGGTGATCTCTGAGATCAGAAGATGGCCGTCGCTCGTGGTTGTCAACGACGACGACGATGGGATACGTTTCATCCTACCCGGCTCTTTGTTTTGCCGCTCATGACACGCGCTCGATACGCCGTCGTGGCGCCTGTTTGATTTGATTTCGGGGTACGAGTAGCCCGAAAAAGAGCTCTCTGTGTCAGAATGATGAAGCTGTTAGCTCTCACTGTTACAGACGTAGCGACACGTTACAGACGTAGGTAGTAACGCGACGTCTACGGGCGGTGGTCGTCGCTGTGTGCAGAGCTGCGCAGGTCTTAAAAACAACATGGCGCACGCAAGCACACACAAATACACACAAACACAGATCCACACTCCAGCTGCTGAGGCTTCTACCAGCTACGCGATTCCTACCTATTTCTACTTGTGATGTCATGGTGAGAGAGAGAGACCAAAATACTAGGATACTACTTACTGACCATACGCACACTGAAACATCCGCACGCCCTGCATGCATATAACGTACGTTTGTCATCTTTATGCTCGGGTTTATGCAGTACACATCTATGATAACGTAACGCTGAGCATGATGACCACGGCCATCTGTGCGCCAGCTACGTATAGATTTGATACAGCGTGACAGGAGTTGTACTGTCACCGTGGCTATTAATAATAATAATAATAATAATAATAATAATAATAATAATAATAATAATAATAATAATAATAATAATAATAATTATTATTATTATTATTATTAGGGCTGCGACAGGTTCAATGATGTTGTGAATGATTATGGCCATGTCATTGCGTGGCCGCAACTACAATAAGAACGATAAATAAGTCGGAACGCAATATATATATATATATATATATATATATATATATATATATATAAATATATATATATATATATATATATATATATATATATATATATATATATATATATATATATAGTGACAACGATACAAAAATACCATACATTTGAGTTTTTTTACGCTAAGATTTAATAAGAAGAAAAACAAAAGACAGTGTGTGTAGCATGGATGCTACAATTATTAGGGATTTTATATAACGTATACTGCCTTTGTTAACGGGATTATCAAACAGGCTACGTTAGCCTTAGCAAAAATTTGCCATGGTTATGTCGGGAACCAATAAAACCATAATGCGGACAAATGTAGCATTTCATCGGCAGCGTCGTTATTTTTTGTCTACGTGGAAATGGCTCTAATGTTTGACTTTGCAATAAAGCTAACCGTATATATATATATATATATATATATATATATATATATATGTGTGTATAAATATATATATATATATATATATATATTAGAAATATATACATTTGAGTTTTTTACGCGACGAATTCAAAAGAAGGAAAACAAATTATCAAGGATTTTGGATAGCGTATACTGTCCCTGTCAACAGGCCTCTCCGTGGAGCTCACTCAATGAGCGATTGCAGGGATTTTGATGCGGTAAGTTATCTTCCGAATGGTTCCGGCATAACCTGTCGGCCAGATAGATCAGTGATCGAATAAACGAGTGTTTCAGGATGAAACGTATGGTGGTCCCATAGAGAAGAAGTCGAAACTTAATAGATCGGGCGATTGCCATGTGATAAATTGCCCTATCAATCAATCTCTACGATAGTAACGTCTGGCCGAGCTCGTGCTGCAGCGTCAGTGTGTGTAGGAACTCCACCGTGTTGAAATCACACTCCTAAGTGATTACTTCGTAGAACGTCGACCAGTAACCCAGGTAAGAATCTTCGTATGCGTAGAACCATCTTTTCATTTAATCTATTTGGCGGTGCTAAACAAACCTCTATTAGTGAATATTTGGGCTAGCTCACTATGGACAGCCCATGCATTCGTGGAGAAGCGACCTTGCCGTGCACACAGGCGGGTCGTAATATTTTAATTTATTAACACCCAGGTTGGGTAAATTATCAATAAGTACATCAGTCTCAATTAGTAGCTCTTCCACATCACCGGATCTTCTCTCATCTTGCGAGTTCAGCTATTGGCTGAACTGCTGGACATGCTGCGGCGTGGTATCTATAGCAATGGCCTAAGCATCTCGAGCACCTACAACACTCCTGAGGATCGTGGAATTCTCGCGTGCCGCATAACACGAACAAAATCGAACTCTATCTAGTAACTGTAGAGCTGCCTCTCCTAATTTCTCCCATGTAAGTGATATACCATATGTTGCTATTGGTTCTACTTTAATCTTGAAAAGGACGGACGCGGTATGTTTTGACAAAAAAAAATGCGGGTTTTTAATTGCTGCTGCCGCTCGACTGGCTTTCCCTACTCTGCCATCAATATGCTTTCGGAAACTGCAACCATTTGACGTTATAGTGACCCCCAGATAGGTGAATTTATTTACAAAATTTACTAGATTGCCCCTGACTTGAAGAACGTCGTCTTTCGCTAATCGACCTCCTCTTCGAAATTTCACTGCTACTGTATTTTGCCAGTTAATACTAAGCCCCATCCCGTCCATATAATCAATTAGCCGTTCCAGTCTCTGTTTAACCCTAAATAGACTCCTACCATAGATCGTTATGTCATCTGCGTACATTGAAGTACTTGGCCACTCTCGAGTCCACCCCTGCCTCACGGTTAGGTAGCCCCCCCCCCCCCAATAGTACCAAAAAAAGCAATGGGCCAAGTCCGTCACCTTGGGCCACTCCTGTCGTCTGCGTTAACTTTCCTACAATCCCTAAACCGTTGTCGATGTATACTGTACTTTCCCTAAGAATGGTGCCCAAAAGATTTAATAAACGATACGGCACTCTTTCCAAAGCTAACTTATCTATAATCCTACTTCGTGGCGCTAAGTCAAAGGCGGCTTTAAGATATATACATATTGCGTATAACGGTCTTCTCGGCTCTGATAGAGTTTCTCAAATTTCTGCCAGCAATTGGCGCAGGGCCGTATGGGTCGACTTCGACCTTCTGAACCCATGTTGTTCTTCTGGTACTGCGTTTCTGGTTTCAAGGAAGTATTCGAGTCTATCTGATATTATCCCCGAAAAATGGTATAGGGGCAACTTTTAAGTGTGATTCCCCTCCAAGAATTCGGCTCTATTTCTATGCCTTTTCCTTTCGCTATGACAATCATGGTATCCTCCTTCTACGCTTTAAGGTTTTCGTCAAACAAAGCTTTCCAGCATGGTGCGAATGCTAAGGCTTGCTTTAAATGTTCGTTTCTTATCATATCGTTTCCGGTCGCTGTACCTCTAGGCGCCCTTTTAATTGCCCTGACGACGTCTTCGATTGTGACTGGTCGAACTACCCATTTCTGTGCTAATTCTGTTTCTTCGTCCCAAGGCCCATTGTACAATGTTATTTATTTCGGTTGGCGTCGGCTCCCTGCAGCACACTAGCAAAGTGCTTAATCAGTCGCCCAGTCTCCACTGGACACTGCCGTCTTCTTCCATGTTTAAGCAACTTGTGCGGTTGTTTCTCTGCTTCTTGCAACAGCGCTCACTCCCGGCTTTCCCAATATTTTCTTCTTTGTATGCCATTTGTGTCATGTTCTTCACCATTGTTGCAAACGGCCTTAGTACAGGAAACTTCCTGTACAGGCAAGTCGTATGTCTTGGCCTTTTATATTTAATACTAGTGACAAAACAATCTCATCGTATCGATCTCATCAGCGCTGGGAAAACAACTATATCTAAACAACCAATATATATATATATATATATATATATCGCTCTTAACACAACGAATACATTACGATTCACTCACTGGCCTATCACCGATATATATATATATATATATATATATATATATACCAAACAAGGTAACGTAACTGGCAGGAGATATCTATTTGAACTTGAGCATGAACATACTATAAAAAAAACAAATCACAAACCCAAGTCTTAAACTCAGTATTATGATTAGGATATCGAGAGGGTACCCAAAAGGAACACCATTCTTGACCATCTACAACATGTGCTAATATAAGTAATATAAACAGTACGGCAGACCAAGGAGGTTCTATTCAACCCTAAGTATCCGGCACAATGCACTCTGGGGATACTGAAAATAACGGAAAAGCAATAAACCAATTCACGCGATAAGCAACAACTGAGACAATATTTAATACGTAGATTGAAAAATGCTGGATCGGCACCAAGCTGATTTATTCTAGGGAAAATCTATAGAATAAAACAAACGCAGGGCAATATCGCGGGGCAAGTAAAATGCCCGTAAAATTATTTCTGCAAGCTAGACTAAGTCCTGCATTTGACAGACTTTTTCAATTTGAAATATGTTAGAACACGCAAATACGTTAAAAAAGTAGACCAAAAGGTCAGGTCTATCACAGGCTAAGGAGGAACAGACGCAATTCACTTTTCGCCCGGTTCAAACTGGATATGATTACGATTACATTTATAATTATGCGCCACCTTAAAATGCAAACTCTTTGCGAAATAAACAACAATCATGGAACAGGGATAATATTTATTTTATTGTTAATTATATTATTATATTCTTATAGTTTATAATGAAACATATGATTACAAAAATGTTAAATCAAAATACTTCTTTAAAAACAAATTTTAGTTAAGAAACATTTTAGGGATGGAAATATTATGTTTTCTATTGAGAAACTTGTATTTTAAATAGTAATATTATTTTCATATCGAATTTGATGCAGCGTTTATACTGTAAAATGTAATTGTAAAATATAAATATTTATTAATCAATTTCTATTTGCACAATATATATATATATATATATACATAATTCAGGGGAACCATGGTACCATTTATTTCCGTAAATGACACGTGACCCATAACAACGTATAGGGCAAAAATTCCACACACAAAAAATTAAAGAACTTATAAGGGCTACGGTATGCGGAACGCGATGGGTCTGGATATACTACCAGCATCAACCCTGAAGTTTTTTAGATAGCTTTTAAATCCCATAACAAGAAGTTCCCAACACGTGCAGAGCAATAAGGTACACTATTGTGGTAAGACAAGGAGTAGTCCTAAGACCTAATGAGTTCAAACTAGAAATATCCTCGAAGGCCATGCGCTCTGGTCGCTTGTGGGCCAAAAAAAGGGAGAAGCCCACGGATCTAAGGGTCAGGAATGTTAAATGTATTGTACTTCCATATATAAGTGTGCGCCAGCTGAACCAAGCTTTGCCTGAGTAGTGCCCCATCCCAACGTAAATCAAGCTTTGCACGAGTAGTGTCCCATCCCAACGTAAATATAGCAGCAAACAAGAAGTGGACCAAAGTAATTACTCCTACAATACTTCTCATACGCCGTGCTCTGCGTTGTAAATGTTGATGCGGCTTCTCCATGCAGAGTGTGTAGTCAACGAGCAGACTTAGTTCGTGTGCAAGCGTGGAAGACGGGAAAATTGAGGCAAAGGGAAGGAGGGAGAGGGAAAGCTATAGCGTGTATAGAATTACATGCTACGGGCTTACTTGCGTATGTAAGGTGTGTAGCCGGCCAGATCGACCTACACAATAAATACTACATCAGGTGACACAACGAAGTAGTGAACAAACGTGACACACGAACATTCGGTAATTAACCTAGGTAGGCGACAGCGACGCAGTCTGATAATCAGGCAAGTATCGAGCGCCTGTCGGATTTGCTTGGCACGATTTCGTGCGTGACAGTGTCGTTGTCTTCAGCTACGGCCATTTTGCGTAACATCCAGTTATCTTAGACGCGCATCGAGAATGCATCTCAAGGATTCATCGGGAAGAAACGGAGACAGGGAAGGTGTGACGGAGAGAGGGATAGAGGAGAAAAGAACCAAGAGGGAGAAGAATCGCAGTAATTATAGCTCATGTACTAATATCTAACGAGCTAGTCATCGAAATTCGGATGCAATCAGCCCACACCGACGAAGACCAACGTGGTCAGAGCCGTGGTTCTGGCAGATATACATCATGTTTGAGATACATCCTGCGGCTACATCGCCGGGTGAAAATTATGTGTTAAAACTTCTAGATTTATCTCCAGACGTGATATGCTACCTTCGACACTATCTCCACTCAGCAGCTTCAAAATCGCGGCTCAACAGGCTCTAAGAGAATAACCAATTGCCATTCGCGGCATTACGATTACTACGGAAGAACGCTCTAAATCTGAATATAATTGAGTAAAATAGGGACGCGGATTTTATTTTAAATTTAATAGGCGCAATCTCATAAAACATGCGGGCACTGTATGGCCATACGTACACTCCAGGCGATATATGTGTGACGACTCTATACTCAACATTGCATACCTTTTAATATGAATTTAGTCGGCGGGAGTAACTATGACTCTCTTACCGGCCTTGGTCCGCTGGTGCGTGACTGCCACGCGCTGCGGGGACCTTCACTGGCCCACTTGTAAGTTAGTCAGACGGTACAAACTCCCGAAACCGACACTCCCGTGTTTTAACAACTAACCGGGGGGCAAGGCATACGATAGATTTGGGTGTCAACGAATTTATATTGTCATCCTGTCGTGGCCCATTCGAGGGCTGTTAAGGCTACTGCCAATACGGGGGGCTTGTGCTGCATAGAAGTCCCCCGGGCTGGACGGTTAACGCCCCGAGTGACACTCGGTGGTACCGTCCGGGACGCCTGCTGCCTTGGCTTAATAGGCAAAATGAGTGAGAAGTGGCCACACGAACGCAGACCACCGGTCGAGAGGACCTTCTGGCCCCGTATTTTACGGGGAACCCCTGCTCTGGAGTGGTCGGACCTCCTTCGGGGGGAATGTATATTCTGGGGTGTAACGCGGAATCGCGAGGTGAATGCGTCTAATCGGTACGGTGGAGTAGTGTGGTACCCCCATTCCGAACCTCGATAGGGGGGAGGGTGGGGGATCTGCCGGCCTGTCAATTCGGGCTGGCGGGCACTCTCGTTCGGGTCCGCGCGTATTAAATCGCGGTTAAAGGGCGGGAGTGTAAGTATTTCTCTCTTTTGTTAAATTTAATAGGCGCAATCTCATAAAACATGCGGGCACTATATGGCCATACGTACACTCCAGGCGATATATGTGTGACGACTCTATACTCAACATTGTATACCTTTTAATATGAATTTAGTCGGGAGATGTTTTACGCAAACAAGTTGTTTAAGCGCAACATTGTTTAAGCGTTCAAGCATCTATTCATATTTGAACAGCTTTCTATTGGAGGTTAAAGCGTCTCTATGCTAATATTAAGTCGGTCTACAACGTGTCTATCTCGGAGCAGAGCACTTAGACGATAACAATTTTTTTGACAGTTGGAGAATTCTTCTTTTTAAAGTGCCTGGTCATTCTCATTCGTCAACCGGCGTGCCTGCTTGCTGACTGATGAGCCACCGTGACAACTGCTCCCACTGTGTCCTTTAGTTTGTCATCCGAGTGAAAGTGCCTCCCTTTAAAATCTTTTACACCTACCAAACAGATGAAAAGTGCAGAGCGACATGTCCGGGCTGTAGAACGGGTGCCCAAACTGTTCCCACAAGAAATTGACAAAGTGCACTTCGTGCGGCCCTGGAAACATATGGCGTTGCAGCTCAGAACTGCAAAACAACTGTAGTTTATTTTGCAGTTAAATTTGTCTAAAACCACTGAACGCACACCTTTCAGTAACCTAACACACAGTCTCCTCCGTATACACCCACCATCCGGTGGTGCATATCGGCCATTTGAACACAACCCGCAGTCATAAATTCGATAACACCTCGCTGCTTCTTAATCGTCGAATTTTGCAGTGTGAACGCCATGATGTCCTCAAACGCAATGCCGCGTCAAATAGGCAGGAAACTGCCTGTTTTTCTCCTCCGTCATGCGCAGATGCCCGCACATGCGCACAACAACGCTACACATTGAATTTGCGTTTCTAGATGTCTCACTACGTTATCCCTATACGGTATATCCCTCAACCGGTTTGGTTGGTATGACGTTTTGACCTTTTTCATTTGAGCTCTCCTTATATATATATATATATACATTGACAGCTAGGAAAGCACCAGTGGCATTGACGACAATGGCACCTTTCTTAAACATCGTCTCTTTATATTGGCTTTCTGTTGTGGCAGTTACGCAATCTTGAGATACCCTAGCGCTAAAAACTTAATGAAAAAGTCAAGCTAGTCTCTCTTACGGATATTCTGAAAGTACACCCGGGTGGGCTTGGCAGATTCACCGACTGCTTAGCCGGGACCTCGCTGTTCGTTGAACACTTACGAAAGATAAAAGTCAGCCCTGAACGGATGGAAGTTCTCAGGATCGTTACAAAAGCAGAGCAAAAATAGAACATCGATGCTTCGCTCTTATGTATTCTAAAACGGAAGACTGGCAACTAGAAGTGGTCGCCGAGCGACAACCGACACATTATCACTGGATTGCAGGCATGAATGCAACACGATCGTCTGCAGAACGAAGAGTTATCTGGCACGGACCTAGAAACCCTCAACACGTCCCGAGGCTTGTTCTTCCTAAAGTGCTGCTTGTCTTTAAACGATTCTCCTGACGAAATTAGTTTTGCCTGTTCAAGTCTTTGATAGTTAGCCACTCAAGCATTGCAAAAGCAGACCTCTGAATCTGCATGGGTCTCATTGGTACCCATGTACGCTTCTGTAAACACCCACGGGGCATGGCCATCTTCAAGGGTTAAAAATTAAAAGTGCCAGTAGAATGAAATATTTGTTTCTTCTTTCCTGATCTGATGCGCAGGATGGGTCAAAATACACGGCATTTGTTAGAGAGAGGAGACCTTTGCTCAAAATGTCAAGACTACAGTTGACCTGCAACCCTCATCTATCGAGCCCGGTAGCGTGGTGCATGTCGAGTTCGCCTTGCGGCCGGAGAAGACACATAGGTGCACTGGTTCAAGCCCCACCGTTGCACATTTGTACTTATAGGTTATTTTTTTCATATTTATATTTGCATTATCCCGTAGTCTTGTTACCAAATAGATAACCAGCGTTTTACTATGTTTGGTAGCGTTCAAGTAATTCGTTTAAAGACAAAAAGCTCAACTTATCGTGCGTTAGCTGACATCTCTAAAATCCGATCTCTTTAAGTGTCCCTATGGCTCACCAGGGACCACGGGTTACGCACGACGTCTTTTTGAAAATCCCCTCAGGGAGCAACTATTCTCCTCTGCTTCGAAAGCAAAGAAAAGGTGGGTACGCTGTCGTATCAATTGATCAACGCTTAGATATGTATTCGATTTATTAGATAGACCGGATATAAATTGGCGGGGCTTACCAAATACTAAAACTTACTGCCAGGTATAATCGTGACCGCACCCCCCCTTAAATAGAGATAATTAACTATTGTACTTTTTTGTAGCCATCTTGATATCTGGCCATAAGTATGCCATTGTGCTAGCTATTACGATCGTCATTTCCTACGAACTGCAGGTGCCACTTCAATCAAAAAATGTAAGTTCGTGCTAAATAGTTGCACTAAAGGCGATATAATTTATGAATAAACTCAAAAACAAAATATTAGGGCCGTCCAAGAGCTTGACGTCAAGAACTAAGTTGGTCCAGAGAGAACATAATAATCAATCATTTCAATAAACTTGATAGGTACCGTTTGCCAAAAATAACTCAAAGTACGTGTATTTCGGTTTAATAAAAACGCGCTTCACAATCAATAGCAAGTCTTTGTAATGCTACCATACAACGGATAAGAACATGATGAAGATGCTCTAGCGTAGGCAGAATATGGAGTTATGTGTTTTGTACTAGTTTACAAAAAAACACCTCGCCGTCTCCGGGGAATTTGAACAGTGAACGCAAAACGCGGAGTGCCGCCAATCTTGTAAAACATGGCAAACACGACCAGCATCCACAGAGTGTAGACTGCCCTCTAAGCAGGCACAAAATACAGTTTTGACTTCACTATCTGTCATTAGTCGGGACAACCTGTCATCGAAGATTTTAGTGCATAAAAGTGTGATTAGTGTTTTTTTTAATGGGCGTTTAAAATGAATTACTAGGTGAGTCAAGAAACACGTTTACGTGTGCATCGTATGGGCAATTTAACCCACGGCTTAAATGGCGGCGTGGTCTAGGGAACTAGTGCGCTAGTCATGGTTGTCATCTACCGAGGTGTCGCCGGTTCGATCCCTGTTGTTGGTCGAATTTTCTTTGAGCGATGCTCATTGAGATCAGATGATAAACCATACCGCTGAGAGTCAGTGACCATGTTGCCATAAGGACTGTTGGGAAAACCCTAGATGTATTAAGATGTCCGGTCCTCGGTGCATTGAAGATATACCTCAGGCTAAGTCCAAGCCCGTAGGGGACGGAGGATAGTATAGAATTAAAAACAACCTTCTTAAAATAAAAATAATTTTTTTTCTAACCTACGGCTCATGACACCAGAATAACAGGTGAGATGCAGCAAACCCTAAGGAACTTCATGGGACACCCATCACCTACATAAAAAATTAAAAGTAGGTAGAACAGTCGTTTTTGTAACGCAACAAAAGCGTTTCGTATCGAAGTTTGAATCCGTATAGCTATGCACTAAGATACCGCTTTACGCCAACCCGACGTCACTGTCGACCATAGCTGGATTTTGCTCCTGGACAGCATGGTGCACAGAGTTCCCACTGCTAATAAGGAAGAAGCATTGTAGTGAACTAAACATCACGTTGCTTGGATTGGCATTTTAGGTTTTTTTTCTCAATTAGGAAGCAAGAGAATGTCTGTATATAGAGATGGTATGAAGAAAAAGACAATCAATAAGCCTTGCGACTGTAGAGGCCGAAGAAGAGCAGGAGACGAGTGCCGCCGACAATTGATACTTCGAAATGCGTGTGCTATTAGTGGATAGCACTCAAAGAAATGCATAGATATTAGCCAAATTAAAACAGGTGCTGGAAACTTGAATTGAACACACTTACTGAACACAGGGGCCGTTTTGATCCTAGCTAATAGATAGATAGGCGAGGGTGATTTTGCTTTACGTGTAGCAAAAAATATCGGAAAGTGATTCATCAACAGAGGATTTTGTGACCCCGATGTTCATAGAGTAAACAAGCTGCTTCTGATCCGACACACCGTGTCTCAAATGGCTGATCTCCATAGCTTATTTTAATATGTAGATGCGTTCATACATAATACTACTCATATTCCCTATATACTATATACTGCTCGTATATATATATGTATATATATATATATATATATATATATATATATATATATATATATATATATATATATATATATATATATATATATATATATATATATATTTATTTATTTATGAACACCTGGGCTGGGTAAGTGTGTTTATGTTGTATGTGAGCCGCGTAGTCAAAAAGCTTTTACCTCTGCTTATATATTTTGTGCTTTTCTTTTGGCAGCTCCCGTGCTACTTCTGTTGTCGCTGCCATGCCCAGAACACTAGAATGTACTCCACGAATTGTTTTCATTCCACGGAGCCGTAAAGTTCGAAATGGGGCACCCCGCTCTGGTTCATTTCTCGCGAATCTGTCTAGTCGTCACGGTTCTGCCCTCTTTCCATGTCCGGTACTCGATGAGTGTGTATTAGGTAAAAGGTTAGTTCCCCTCCTTGCCGTGATATCCAGGCATGTGTGTTTGGCAGCAGCAATCTTTCTCCGGGGACCCCAGAGAGAATGGCTTCCCACTCGACTGGCCAATCGTTCCTCTCTCTTTCCTTATCGCTCTCTGTAAATGTACTGATATACCACAGGCGCTATCTCTTAAACGCCTTGAGGTCCCAGAGAATATATCCGGAAAACAGTAGGGCTACGCCTTGTACTGATTTGTATTAAGGATTGCTCTGGCCCAGTGCGGAAGGTGATCTCGCTTTCTTTCGAGGCCCAGTGCCAATCCCGCGCCCTTCATCTATTCCGTTGTTGAGCGCAAAACTTTGTTTGTATTAAGCTCAAGTCTGTCCTCCGTTTTAGCCTGTGCGATAACTGCTAGGTCGTCAAAATAAAGCTCCTAAGGGTAGGCCGGTTTGCCGCAGAACGTCGTCATTACGTACGTACGTCAATTTGAACAGCATTGGGTCCAGGATTAAACCCTTTAAAAGGGATTAAACCCGGTGGCAATCCAGTTGATAGCGGAACGGGCTTTGTGGGCGTAATAAATATCTCACAATCGCACAGCCTCCTTAACAATGTATCCCTTCCCTTTATCGGTAAAAAATGCCCTTTTAACGAGTCTGTCTACCCACAGACATATTTAGCATTCATCGATGGACACTCTTGTAGGGTGCGGCGGCTACATCGGGTTAAACCCTGCCTGAAGTTTTTTTTTGGAGGAGGTATTAAATGCAGTTACGCACTATCGCTACGAGTCTCTATTTCTAGCAGTGTGGGACCCGACCCCAACGGTGGATGTTACCCCGTTGAGACCCATACCAACTAAACGCACCTCCCCCCTTAAGGTTCACTCTCTGATAGCCCAGGTCTTCATAAAACAGTACTATGGACTATCAGGAGATGTGGCAAGCGCCCTTTCAGATCAAGCGGCTGGGGTCGCCCAGAGGATCCAGCACTTGTCTAACACCTGCAAGCCCGTTTTCCTCGAGCTGCACTTCTCTATAGATGCTTTCGGGTTGACGCAGCAGTTGTGTCTGTCTTTCTTTGCACTTTTCTTGTTTCTCCTGGAGGACTTAATCTGCCGTAGCTGCTCCCAGTTGCCTGAACGTATATGGTATACATTAACGCGGCTAACTACGCGGAAGACGCACGACCGGGTTCCTACACAGCAGGGCGCAAGATTCATGACAGAGTGCGCTGTGTGGGGCTTCAAAACTAAGTGAGATACTGCAAACATGCATTTTGTCTCAGAGGCCTTATATCATTAGTCAGGTGTTCCTGGATTCCCCCAAGCACAACGCATCAGGCAGTCCCTACTACGAGACAGAGCATATTTTCAGCTTTTGTGCATGTCCAGAAGGGTCTCTAGTGAAGGCGACATTACGCCACCATAGCTTTCCAAAGAAGGCCAAACAGTAATACCAGAAGTTTGTGGGGGGAGCATACGAGCATAATCTGAAATAAGCACTTGTGGCCGTCCAGCAGTATACACAGCAGTATAGATATTCTGCATTACAATGTGCGCGGCGTTATTGAGCTGGGGTCAAATAAAACCTCTACATTTAGCGATGGTTCTGCTAATCGAAGGTGTTCATTCCAACCTAGATGATGTTCTGGAGCTTTCCAATGGCACATTGAGAATTTCATCGCTCACTTTGAACTTATGCTCATGCAATACCGTAACACTGCTTGCAACTGTCCAGATGCCGTTAAGCATAACTTGAAAGTGGAATGGGGCATGCCGCAAATCTTCTCTCCATTTGAAACAGACTCTGTACGTACTGCAAAACTACAACGAGAATCCTATTTTTTCTTCGTTTCTGGTACTTTCGCATCCCTCACTGCCTTGGCCAATGTGGCTCACTTTCGTAACAAGAAATCACATCTCCTGCCGTTGCTTAGCAAAAACATAAGCTTGAATCATAATATGCTTACAGGGGAGTTTTTCGGCCTTGTGCTCGGCTAACCACTGTTTTCCATGACACTGCATAATGCAGTGTTATAAGAATATGTCTCTATATACGTCACGTCCGGCTGTCCCCTGTAGAGATTGTGACTGAGAATGACTACAATTAGAAAGCCGCAGCTGTTGTCCATCCCAACGGCACTGAGACTGTTCGATCTAAAGATTGCTCCAATGGCCGCCTACGGCATCGAAATAATCTGGAACGATCTCACCCCAGCCAGCCTTGAGCATCTAAATAGTCTGAAGGCAGCTCACCTCAAGCGAGTTCTGGGCCTCCATCGTTCAACCCGCAATCGATTTGTCTATCTCCTCACGGACACCCCCTATTCGTCGAGGAGCTAAGACGACGTTTCGACTTGCCCTCATCTTCCAACTACGTCAACGTCCTCAAAATGTGGGAGTGCAAGTTTGCTGAAATTGATGCGGATTTCTTTAGCACAGGAGCAACGCAAAACCAGGCATGGAAAGGGCCGAGCCGATCTAACCGCCATGTGGTGACTAGGTTCGCCGTGCATGGTTTCCACAACGTGCTGTGCGCGACATCCGGGTTCCATGATCCCTCGGATTCTTGTGTGTGTCAACGTTGTAAACTACCTTGCGGTAGATACCATGCTGCCTCCTGCACCCTAGTCCCGTCTCTAGCTAGTCTAAATAACCAAGCTCGCGTCATAGCTTCCTAGCTTTTACATATCTATTATTTTATAAGTCCAAATGTGTGTATGTATACATATGCATACATTTTAACTGTACTTTTTCTACACAACATGTGTGATAATAAATTTGACTTAAGTTGGAATTTACTCAGTGCCGACATTCCTTGCAACGTTGGATCGGGCCACCATTAATTTAATATCAAACGAGTGTGTCCATAGTACTCTCCTCTTTTCCGTTTTACTAGAGTAATAGCATATCTGCAAACTATTAAACGTGAAGTCCCAAAATTAAGACATCATAAGATCTTGATATATATATCTCTCTCTCTCTCTCTCTCTATATATATATATATATATATATATATATATATATATATATATATTTATATATGATGTCTCCATTTTAGGCCTGCACGTTTAACATTTTGCCGATATATATATATATATATATAGTTGAAAACGCGGACGGATGGCATGATGGTTATATCAATCATCGCTCGTATCGACGTGTTTCGGAGGGAAGAGGCAGGGATGGCCCCGGGTGACGCCATGCTACCTGAGTGGTATGCCACAACATCCTGTGGCGATTTTCCTTCAGGGATCCATCCAGCAGCCCTGTCTATGCGGAAGGCGAACGAAATCAATTAGTATAGGATTTAACGTAACAATCCATCAGCGTGACGGACAGTCATTGTGGCGTTCCCACTAACGTGTGCGTGCGCACAGCATGCTGAGGCGGCCCGAATGTACGAGGAACGCTGTGTGTAAACGTACGCTCACCAAATCCATGTTTGTATTTACTTTTTATCTCTCTCTCTATTACACAATGTAGATATGTATATATTTATATATACATGCAACTAAAAATATGTTAAACGTCTCTAGTTTTGTTTTTAACATTTCACTTATTTCGCAACTCAGTTGCACTTTTCACCAAGGTATTTGCAAAACGAAGACGCATGCTGCAACGATGGCGTTCATCCCACGTGGTAGTTTTATTTAAATACATTTCGCAATCTACAATATTATTTCGATCTATTCACCCTTTACAAGACCCAAAAACATATTCAGTGAATAGTTCACAACTTCTTCACTTTCTTTTTAAGACATCTTTCACCGTTTCACCATAAATTACATTATTTTATTAACACTATTTGCGGTTGTGGTCAGAAGCAAGTTATCTCTGTGCCGCTAGTCTAACCGCTAATCTAAAACCGTATACCTAAAGCTATATTTAGCTATGCCACGAAATATGCTTTTTGAATTACGACGATATTTTGAAGCCAGGTCCGGCGAATTGAGTAGTTGCGGAAATATATAAATCGAGTTTTTCGTCAAATAACCCGAAATCAGCAACAATGAGTGCGCCCGCGCGTTGTCGTAATGGTGGACCTAATAGTACTTTGGTTAGAGTTCAGGCCTCTTGCGTCGGACGTTCTCGCATAATCTTCTTTTAATTTTGAGGTAGTGTTACTGGTTGACCGTAGAACGATGCGGCAAAAATGCATGAGACCACTATGGTCGAAAAAACAGCCAAACGAACCTTTGTGTTGGATCAGCTCTGTCTGAATTTCTTCAATCGACACTCTCTTTGGAAGTACGATTGGTAACGTATATACGTAACCATATAACCATGACTTCTTTCCTGAAGTCACTCCCTGGCGCAATCCAGAATCTTCTGCTACCGCCTGTAGGTTTAATTCGGACATTTTCCGACGGGTGTTCATTTGCTGGAAATTCAACACTATTGAAACGAACTTCGCTGCCAGCTTTCTGACGCTGAAAATATAGCTCAATACTGTTACAACTGATCCATAAGGTATCTCCAATTGCTGAACTATTTGTCCAAAAGTAATTCGGCGATTGCTGAGTACGAAATCACGAACTTTTTCAGCGTATTCTTTTAATATTGACGTGAGGACCTTCCCGAACGGAAAATATCTTCGGTCTCTTCACGTCCGTTGGGTAATCGAAGGTAACGTGATACCGTCGATTTTCCGATGCACAATATTTCGGGACACTGTTTGATCATCAAAAGAAGTTTGTAACATTTCCTTCACTTCAAAACCTATGACTTGGTTTTAAACTCAAGTTCATATATATATACAGGTAGTTTCACAAGTTTTTAAAATGAAAACCAAGAATTTTCCAAATCTTGTTTTTAATTTTTTCTTATTTGATATACTCCTCGAGAAGCTCAATACACTTTTCCCACCGAGATTTCAGAGCATTTATACCTCTTGAGTAAAATTCTGCGTCTTTAGACTGAAAATAGGCATTGACAGCAGTTGTAACCTCTTCATTGCTGGAAAAACGCTTTCCACCGAGACGATTCTTTAAATGTCTGAAAAGGAAATAATCAGAGGGGGCCAGGTCTGGAGAATAGGAAGGTTGTTCAATAAGTTCGAACCTCAGTTGGGCCAGTTTTGCCGTTGCTTGCCGCGACTTGTGTGCGGGAGCATTGTCCTGGTGAAACAGGACAACCTTCTTCTGCAAAGCGGGCCGTTTCACGATGAGTTCTTGCTACAGGCAGTCCAACAGTCTTGCATAATATTCTCCCGTGATCGTTTTACCGCTTTCAAGGTAGTCGACCAGAATTATTCCACGTTGGTCCCAAAAAACCGTAGCCATCATCTTTCCGGCCGATGCCGTTGTCCGCACCCTCTTCGGAGGTCCTTCACCAGGTGCACACGATTGGCGAGATGCTTCTTGGGTCTCGGAAGTGTAGTGATGGACCCAGCTTTCATCGACGGTCACGAATCTGCGCCAAAAATCCGACGGATTTTTCGACATCTTGGCCAAATTTCGCTGTGAAGCGGAAACACGCGCGTCTGTTTGGCCTTGGTTGAGCAAATGCGGCACTCATTTTGCTCTGAGTTTTTTCATCTTCAAGTTCTCGTGCAGGATGAAATGCACACTACCCAAACTGATCCCCAAGGCCTCCGATATCTCCTTAATGTTCACTCGCTTATCTGCGGCAACGATTCTCCGCACTTTTTCCACGTTTTCCTCATTAGTTGCCGTTTTTGGGCGTCCTGAACGTAGTTCATCCTCGGTGCTCCTGCGACCTCTTTTTAACTCATTAATCCAGTTGGAAACAGTGGCAAAATATGGCAGAGTCACCGTACACCTCGTCTAACTCAGTTTTCACTTGGGTCGCATTCCAACTTTTGAAATAAAAACGCTTGATAACCACTCGAAACTCTTTTTTCTCAATTTTTCAAAATCACGCCGATACGTTGCACGGGAAAAGCGATCAAACGAAATCGCAACGGCCAATCACCATAATATTTTGACTGCTAGCATTCGAAAAGTTGCCGTTTCCAATAGCGGTGAAAGCGCGAAAAAAATCGAATTCTGTAAAGCTCATTTTAAGAACTTATAGAACTACCTGTATATATATATATATATATATACACCTAGTAATACTTACCTTTCCTTATTTGAAATTATACACACCTATGTGTATGTAGTACAGACGCGGGCGATTAGCCGCCTCATCGCGTATATCTTTGTAGGCCGAAAGTGGGTCTGGGTAACCAGCATAGTACAGAATTTGACGTTTGCGTATCAAAGCGCACATAATAGCGTCTAGATTGCGACAGTAAGCATAGTAATATTACTAATTGTCAGCATCATCACGATTGTATAAGTTCAGTTATAATTAGTGAGGTATAAATAAAGCTTTAAATCAATGATGATGCAGTTTATGTGTCGAATAGGTAAGCTCTTGTTTAGCGGAGCCTTTTAGCAATATATTGGAATCACCGCGCAATCGAAAGTCTGCCAGAAGCTTCCCTGAAGCTACAAAACTTCAGCAGAAGACGGACGCAGACCGATAGACGAATGGGCGCAAAAATAATAGCTAACAAGCACACAAAAACAGGCTCTTAGGAAAAGATACACGGTCGACCGGTCAGATAGACAGGAAGAGGAAAGGAAGGAGAGTCTCAGCGAGGACCTAAAAACAACATCCCTTATAGCAGTCCTGTGATAAGTGTGTGTGCGTCCGCATGACGTGTATGCGTGAAGATTGACCCACCTCTTCTTTCTCCTCTACCTAACCCTCGTCGTCCACGGCTGGGTCAATAACGGATAAACCTCAGCACCTCAGCCTCGGCGCCGCTGCCTTGAGGTACAGAGGTAAGGTGCTTGCCTTCCTCGGTCGTTTACTGCTGAGCTACTACCATGTCTCCTGTGCTCTCTCTCCAATATCTTTCTCTCTCTCTCTCTGAATCTCTGTGAGGTGACCGCTTGCCTGCTTCAACAACTGAGTATCGGGCGTTAAATCAATTCCGGCTCAACTCTCCTTTGGGTCTTCTTCTTCTTCCTCTTCTTATTTTCCCTTTCTGCTTCTGCTCGTTCTTTTTGTCTTGAACACGTTGGAGTCTCAACGTGCGTGACCGCCTCGGGTGTCGTACAGCCGTAACAGGACCAGTGGCATCATTCAGTCAGCCACTCTCTGGACCGCTGTCCTTACCTTTAGCGGTGCGGAGTGTATCGCTAGAGGTCTCTCCTCGATACTCCTGTATCTCGCCTACCCTCGTCAGTATGGGCGGTTCTCACTCCTCTTCGGTATTCTGGTCGCACGCCTTCGACGTCAAGCGAACCTCAACAACAACAACAACAACATCATCAACCGTACTGCATAAACCATACGACGCTGGATGACGAATCTTAGCGTACGAACCTTTCTATTGCCAGATCTGCCCGATGGGAGCGGGCCCGGGGGAGCACGACTCAGGGGCGTCTATATGCGCGCGCGGTTTTGTCTTATGCGTTTTTGTGCGTTCATATATGATGCTGACGTTGATCAAGTCGAATTTCGCCAAATCGATTACTTTCGACTGAAGAACGCCAGAAGGGTGAGAGTACAGGAAAAGAGAGACAAAAACGGACGAACAGATACAGGATTGAGAGCCCACTCGCTAAGTAGCGCAAGAAATAAATATACTAAGAATATGTATATATATATATATATATATATAGAGAGAGAGAGAAAGAGCGCGAAAGGGGGAGGAAGTAAACTCAGCCTCTCCACGTTGACATTGGACGTCGTCAATACAGACGATCTGCTGGTCCACTAATATTGGATGGCCATAATAATACGTTCCTTTAGCGAATATGTATATGCAAGCGATCATTGCCCTCACTACTAGTACGATCTACTAGTAGGTCAGCTACTGCGTCTACTACTCTAACCCCTGCTTCAGCTACCTCAAGAGACGTAAGTGGCAGAGCATACCCGCCGCAACCGGGGTGGTCAGGTGTGCACAAAAATAGCTGCTACTTAACTCCAGCAGCTGCAAATGCATGAGCAATGTAAGCTATATGAATATCAACACGGCCATTCTCATTCATATCCTGGAGAGTCCTGACGCGAGTAACGTTGGTAGTTAAATACCTACGTGCTTACATATCTATCGCACGATATCTTTGTGCGAAATAAAATTCGCGCCGGCAACGATCATTACCACTATCACTCACGCGCTGTCACCCGTCTAGAGCTTGTTGATCCGGCCTGATCAACTCTACGCTACAGCAGCGGATGACATCGTTGTCGACGAACAGGACCGCAACGCTCTCCTTTGGACGGGGAGAGGAATCGATCTCGTCCTATCGCATCTTCCCTCTGTTCACCGTTTGATGTACGTGTATACTGTGCACGTGCAGACACAAGTGTACAATTGAAATAGGGTAAATTGAGAGAGAGAGAGAGCCATTTTCGGTTAGCTTCGAGTGTTTGCCGAAGAGAGACGAGTCTCCAGGACAAGATAAGTGTATGTAGAAGAGCGGCTTTGTCTCGGATGGAACCATCAAGGAGGACTTCAGGTTGCAGGCCATCAAAGACATCCAGAGGCTGCCCGCCCCGCCGCTTTCTTTAGGCTGTTTTGTGTCTGACGATCATAATCATCAGGGCCGACGGCAGGCCCCTAAAAGCGGCGATGTCTGAGCATGCCGGCGCTAGTCAACAACGCTATCACGTCGCTTCAACAGCTATCTATCTGAACGTGACAAGAGTAACGATGGATGAGAAGGAGAGACAGTCTAAAATCTAAAATGTGCCGACCTGAATTATGCCTGGGATTCATTACATATCTGCCAACTTAGGCTATAAAACAATACAGAGCAGTCACTACATAATTTACAATATTTACTATGTAGTGCACGTATAAATGCAATTCTATAAAATTTAATTATTATTTAAATTAAACAAATATTGGGCCTAACGCAGTAGTTTGTTTTCATGATAGATACAAGCATTGTGCAAAGCGTCACGTCTTAGGTAGGTGATAAGTAGAAGGTATAGACATATTACAGAGAAAGAGAGGAAAATACGGTGAGAGAGAGAGAGAGGACGGACACAACGGCATGCTGTTAGAGTGTCCAAACCGGTGAAGAGAAAAATTGAAGCATTTAAACAATTTGAATGATATTCCCACTTAACGATTAAATCATTTATTTATTATGAAGATGAGTTTAAACCACTAATTATTAAAACCTTCTACAAGTAAGTCACGCTCTGCTTTGACGATGACGGCATTTACCGTGTCAATCACGTCTTTTGGCACGGCGCAATGGTCTCAATCAAATTAATTTTGTCACATCCACATAAACAGTAATAATAATAATAATAATAATAATAATAAGAATAATAATAATACTACATGCACCATCTCCTTGTTCTTGTCATTATACCTAACGACATAGCTGCCAGCCAAGGATTTTTATACTAGTATTAATTAACTAATAGTACACGTTTTTATTCACCAAGATTGGGCCATTATGGTACACACCAGACTGGCATTTCATTGTGTATATTTTGATTTCTCCACACTTGTACAAAAAGCTTAGGTACTTGAATGTTGATACTCACTCTATATTATGGACTGCTAGTTATTTTCTGCTAGTTATGTTTAGAGAGTTCTGCGTTGGCGTCAACAATAGCTTTAGTAAGTCGGGTACGTGCCTTTCTGGCATTCCGTAGGGACCAAGCCTTAGTCCACATTTATTTTGCAGATTTATTTTAGATATTAAAAGCTTGATCCCCATATCGATAACTTATAAACTTTAAGCTGATGACCTGAAATTGTACGAATATTCCAACACCGCTGACGAAAGACAAATACTACAGAGTTCGATTGAAGCTGTTTCTAAATGGTGTGTAGGTAAATTATCATATTGGTACCGAAATGTGCATTGTGTTTGAGAGAGGCCTATAACATACTACATAGGGAGCACTAAAACCTCGGGATTAGAGTGGCACCCGAACTGTATTTTAACACTCATATTACACAAGTCATCCAACCAACTAGTCTCATATGTAATATTCCGTTGTTTTATAACTCATTATTACAAGTTTTGCACGATGCTTTATTATTGTTTGGTTGTTCCTACATTTACCTATTGTCGTTAAGTTTAGCCACACTCATTATTTAGACACACCTATTGAAGCAATTGAAAATATACAAATGAAATTCCTTCGTCGTGTCTCATGAAGGTGTTGCCCGTAGTCCCATTGTGCTACGCCCTATTTGGGAACTGCAGTTAAGAGTGTATTATAGCATGTACTCATCAAATATACCGAACTAGTTAAGCATTCGCTTAAGCAACCTTAGAAGAGATAACACCACATCGCCAACACAGAGTGCCGAGACAAATCATGTAAATAATGGCCCGAATGGCCAGGCTACTGAGAACTCGAAATGCTAACGAAATATTGGCACATATATAAACTGACTGTTGTACGAACGGTTGTGAAATGAAAATATTGTAAGCAATGTCCTCTTTTGACAAAATAAAGATATATATATATATATATATATATATATAGGACCTCCGTAAAAAGAGGTCTCACCTAGATTCCAACCCTGACGGCTCTGAGATTCCTGGGCCTAGTCGGCCTCGATACTCTGAATCAGATGGCCCCTATAATCCCTCCCAAAAGATATTATTATATCCAAAATACAAGCCCTCACAAACACATTTCCCAAACGCAACGTAATTTCAATAGACCATACTCATCTGTTAAAAAAAAACTCTCAGCTGAGAACCATACTATCGCCTTAAACGACTTTATATATATATATATATATATATAATATTGTGATTATTTATTAATCATTTACAATACTTTGCACACTCGGCAGTGCTCGCGTTTAATAAAAATGGTCGCAAAAATGTGTCACGTGAGGTTAAGAATCAGGTGTCCGTGTCCTTGCTTGATGGCAGCCCCCACTCATATGGACTCGGTGCGAGCGTTATATCCTCAAGGTCCCTTGCAACGTTAATACGGGAATATCTATAAGATTCCTCTTCGTGACGCCGATCCCCAAGAGCGTATATATATATATAGAGAGAGAGAGAGAGAGGGAGAGATACATACAGGAATATTGAGCTTAGCGGACGTGTATGGTGACAATCACGTGTCCGTTTTCTCTAGATTGGGCCAGGACCACGCCAAAAGGGTGGCAGTTGTATAAATCTAGATAACGGTGTGTGAAATGTAAATATTGTAAATAATGGTGAAATTAAAGGTGCAAATGATATATATATATATATATATATATATATATATATATATAATTGAAAGTAATGCTGCAATATTCAAGCTGTACAATTGAATCAAGGTCAAGGCACATTAAGTCACAACAATCATAATATAATCATCATAAAAATCATAATCATTTGCATCTTAAATAAAAAAAACTAACCAGCATCTTGGCCGATAAATGTACCTCATCCAATGACTCTTTACATTGTTTTTCTTTTTCAATCTCTTTCCGCTCTTCTTCTACTTCTTACAACTACTACATTAAATACGACCACGACTGTAACTGCTAGTACAACCAACATCACGGCTACTGTACCATCAACAAAAACAACAACAACGACAACAACAACGACAACAGCGATCACAACAACGACAACTAACAGTTGCTTCTGCCGCTGTTGAACCGTCTGCAGCAGCAGAAGCAGCTGCTGCTACTGCAGACGAAAGTGTTTGCGTTAAGCCGGGATTTGCACAGCTCGACAAAGTGGGTAATCTCGGCACGAAGAGATTGAGTCGTCGTCGTCGTCGGCGGCGAGGTCGTTCCCGTCCTCATCCACGCATCTTCGCCATCGTCATCCGCTACCAGCGTCATCGTCAACATCAGCAAGACGAGCCTGGAAGCCCCTAACTGTTACCACTATAAATACTATTACTACTAGAAAGTGGAGAACACCGCGCGCCCGCGACAGATAGGGAGAAAGTGACGCACAGACAGACCGATAGACTAAGAGAAAGAAAACAGAGAGAAGGAGGAGCGAGTAGAGAGAGAGAGAGAGAGAGATACGGGGAAAATCAGAGAAAAAACAGACTCAATCAAAGTGATGCCTTCAGTCTTCGCAGTCGAGCACGGCGGCGGCACGCCTGTCACCCCCGGCACCCCTGGCAGTCCCGGCAATCCCAGCATCCCTGGCAATCCCAGCGCTCCCGGCAATCCTAGCACCCCCGGCAATCCCGGCATCCCCGGTAATTCCGGCATCCCCGACAATTCCAGCGCCCCCGACAATTCCAGCGGCCCCGACAATCCCAGCGCCCCGACAATCCCAGCGCCCCCGACAATCCCAGCGCCCCCGACCATCCCGGCACCCTCGACAACTTCGACCGTGGTCGCCGTCGCTGCTGCCACCACTTGAGCTCGGTGACAGCGGAAACACATCATGCATCATGCTGCCTGCCTGAAAATGCAGACGAAGAAGAGCAGAAATAGAAGAAGAAGAAGAAGAAGAAAACGCGGCAGCCGACAACCGATGTGCTGAAACTAATTTGGTTCTACTTGCGAAGCGCATTTGTCCAATACACGTACACACTCACTCACATTGGCCTTCACACATCTGCTTGCATGCCGGCATATACTAAACGTGCAAATATGCACACATACAAGTACTACATATATGTGCAAACTCGCATACGTACAAATACTTTACTTGCAAATCGTATACATACAAATACTTTACTTGCAACTCTACATATGCAAGCACGTAAATGGATGCATATGCGGAAAAGAAAAGCATTAACTCTCTAGGCATAAGGCACAATTCAGTGACCCCATAGATCTCACACGTAACGAGCGAAAGAAGAGGAGAAACCCAAGAGACGGGTACGGCGAGCGGAGAAGCTAAAATAGATACCAATACAAACACAAACACACACAGGCAGTAAACACACGATATTAAAGCGTTAATTATTTTAAAGAAAACAACCCAGTGAACAGAGAGCAAGCGTTGCTAACTTGCCGTTGTTCATAAAACCTCTAACGCAGCGAGCCCAGCGACCGACGTCCACTACGGTTCTCATCAACGCGGTCGCTGCGTCTAGGTTGCGACTGTTACCTGCAAATGGCTGGCACTCTCAGTGCTACTCACTGGTAACATTTCGGACACAATTCTATGTGATGGCACTTTGCGCTTCGGCCCTCTATCCAATGATGCACCAAGCTTATAACAGGCCGACACCTTTGATGTTCGGGGAGACGTAAGCGACCCCTCTTGCGTTTAGCCTGCTCCCGCATTAGTACGTGAAGCAGGTGACATCCAGGGCCCCTCTATTCTATCTCGACGATGGGATCCTTCTTGACAATGATCCTTTGGCGTTACTCAGAGACATCAAGAGTCTTAGAGCGCGCGAGCAATGGAGCGGGCTGCAGCTCAGCCCAACTAAATTCGAGCTATTCGTACAGAGCTTCGAAAACGAGGAGAGATAGCAGGTGATTCCTGAATTTAACAGCACGCTCCCGGGCATTCTTGCAGAGGACCGGCGTAAGCTGGACCTGTTGGGTGCGGCAGTGTTCCTCGAGATGATCGGGCCGAGAAGGGAGAGCAACTCTCCCGACTCTACCAGCGGCTGGGCCATCTCGGGAAACACCAAACCTACTTTCTGCTTCGTCAAGCAATGGGAGTGCAAAAGGTCTTATACGTGTTACGGACCTCTGCCCGCTAAGGTATGAATGCCGGCCTCAGAGGCCTACCGGTCCGGCTAGGTGGAATGGGCATTCCGGGGCCACGGATCTTGCCCTGCCCGCCTTCCTCCGCCTCATGACACAGCTGCACCTCCGCAGTGGCCGCGACTGCTGGCGGACTCCTTTGCCACCTATGGGACGTTCGTCGTCGACTGGATGGCCTTCTCCAGCCGGGACTGGGACCGCAATCGGCTGCTGGCATGGGACGCCACTGGCGTATGCGACACCTACACCCTCGGCTATCGTGCACTAGCTAGAGCGGACGTCGGCCACAAATTCACCAACGGGAGATGCACAAAGCGGCGCGTTCGGCGGTGGCGTTGATTTCAAGTTATCGAACGTTTGGGGCAAGGATGCACTCATACTAACAAAAAAAGCTTGAGGAAAAGCTCCTTGAGGCCACAGCCAAGACTGACCGCGTTCCTCCGACAGAGCGTGCTGTAGTGTCCACCACCCCCATGGCTGGGCGGCAACCACTACGAGTTCGCCATTCTCTCGCTCAAACAACACACGTCTTCTGCCTGGCTCGCACCAACGACTGCTAACTCATTTATTCTCATGCCTTCTTATATACTCACAGATTGCCCGCGCATTTAGTGACTTCCCGCGTCTTCGCTAGTAGGGTGGCGGCATCTTCTAATTGGCGCCATGCATTTAGCTTGCTTTGGCATTGCCGCCAACCGACGCTGTCTATGCCCGCGCTGCTTAACGGACACTGTTATCCTACACGTGCCAAAGGACAATTAACGCAATCCTTTACAAATGAAGATGATACACATACAAGTACAGCTCAAGTGCAGCTCTTTTACTTTTTAGAAGCGAAATGATTGCAATACTATATATATTTATATATATATATATATATATATATATATATATATATATATATATATATATGCCTCGGGAATCATTGGTGCCGCTTGGTTTAGATGCTGCTAGGTAAGAACAAATATTTAACCTAATATTTTTTATGCGGCTGCAGGGACAATTTAAATGGACTTATTTAGTTAACGAAACCACAATTTGCTTTAATCACTGCTTTAATTCGATGTCTAAACCGTTGAAATTACAAAACTAGAAAATGCTCATCAAGATTTGCAAATGCTAGCTGAACGGAGACAGTGAGTAAGTCTGCGTTATCATATCGAATTTTGTTAGGCTCTCTCTTAAAAATGCCTGATAGTAATACAGATTATTTATATTTGAACTGCACGAACTGCATAAACCAAGCTTAGTCTGCTGTATCGAGCTTGAGGGAACTCTGAAGTACTCGACACCGAGAAAGCCTGTTCGCTTTATCGGCGTCAGAGAGAATCAATGCATAACATATTTTTAAGATATCACACTGACACCTAAGGTTTTCGCGAACGATTAGACGAATACATCACGATGACACATACATTTTGGAGGTCAAGGCGTGCATCGAGTACGAGGTGTTCCTTAGCGTGTTTCGAGAATCCTATAACATGCCCTATCTTATTTAGTTCTCAAGCCCTCACGCAGCGCATTTTATCATAAATCTGCAGCTACGCTGTGTAGGAACCAGGCTCTGTTTTTCTTTTCTACGGCCGCGTACTTAGCTTCAATCTTGTCAACTGTCTGATTCGGAAAACGACGGAACTTCAAAATCTCGTTAGAGATCCGTCTAGCGCAATGTCTCGATAGCCGAACAACAAGAAGCGCGATCATCTTCGGTTACCATACATAAGACCAATCGTGTCCGATCCATCGACATGTATCGACAGCGATATAGATATCAAATGTTATACAAAGTACAAGCCACCCAACGATACATGTCCGGCCCCTTTTGGTGTCGCGCCATATCTAGAAGCGTGCGGAGTAATCGTTTCGCGCACGCTAGAGCAGGTCGTTCGACCATCAGTATTGGCCGGATGCACGTGGAGCCATAAGGTAGCGATTTGCGGCTACACAGAAGCTCAAATTGGGCCGTATCCGATGGATGACGCACCTTTGGCGAACTAAATAGATGGGCTGCAATAAGAACGTCGTAACGTGGACGGGGCCGTCGCGTGTGTAGTGGCTGCAACGAATCGGCAAGCCTCGTCCGAAACTCCGTGTGGTCATGAAAGGGACGCTGTTGACGGCGGAAAATACCATATTGCCTTCATTTTCGAGAAACGCCGGATTGCTTCTTTAGCTTATTCCAGTGGAAAACTGTTTGTCTGGCCTCTGGTCGAACTAAGAAAGGTGGGCGTTGGGTAGTCCTCGCTTATTCAGTAACGTAAAACTTTAACCATCCGTAAAAAAACACGCCAATTTGAAGTATCAGCAAACTTAAAAAACACTCTACACGGTGATCCCAACTTAGCTAGCTTCTAGTTTGCTCTAGTAGAACGATGTCCTCTATTTTGTTACTCTCCTTGTTTGCCTGCTTATACTAACAGTAGCAATAGATCTTGTTACGGCTAGAAACTGATCGACTGAAGAAACTGCAAACTCTGATTACGCAGTACAAAGTAGTGGGGGTGATAACATGATAATGATAGCGTGAATGAATGAGTAATTGGATGGTAACGCACCATCTCTTTTCATTTTGAGACATCTATGCTCCCCGTTTTTTGGTCCGATCATAGTCGAATATAATTCCCATTCCGGCATTCACTTTGTCTAAATTGGAAACCATAAAAACCAACTTAAGAGTGGCCGGTCCAGGTCTTAAACTCATGACCTCCCAAATGCAAGGCAATGGTTTTTCCGCTAAGCCACCTTGCTCGGTAGAGGAGAAGGATATGCCATAGCAGCTTCCCAAATCAGTGCACTTACACCTGCAACAAACCACGTCTCAAGCAACGCGGTATCCACCGAAGAATTCTTAGGACTCGTTTTTCTTTGCCTACAAGACTGTATTTGTTGACACATAAAGAGGAAATAGGTATGCAAATAGATGCAGAAATATAGAGCGGGAGACCGTTTTGCAGGCGTTTCCAACGCGTGTGCAACACCGCATGTGACGGCACGTGGCCCGCAAAGTCTGGCCTCGCCTGCGTGTTCATGCCTGATTTCGTATGCGTCTCATGCAACCTACTACTGCTTCTGCTGATGTCTCCTCTACGACGCCGCTCTCTAATACACTACTTGATAAATTCCGCAATGCTGCATCTCTCTAAAGAGTTGCATATGACCACCTTGATTTTCAATTTGTTCTTTTCCTTTTCAAATATTCCTCTAGTTGATTTGCAAACGCTTTCCGCCGTTACCTCGTTCGCTCAAAATTGCCTCGATCAATCGCTCTATATGCTGTACTCATGCTAATGCATACGCCTTTGGTTTTTCAGGTGGGGAAATTCGTGAAGGAAAATCATGTACCCTCTTACAATTAATATACGTATGTCTCATTTAAAATACTATGATATAAATCTCATTTTCGTCGATAGATAGTGAGAGGAAATTATTGCACTGAATTTGTAAACTATAAATTTGCGCCTTCCAGCATGGTTATTGTAGACCGTTTGATCGTTTGACGAGGCCAAAACAACTGTGAAACACGCCATGAGCTGATCGGATACGGTCGTGTCACCCGATTTTTACCATTGATCGTGAGTGCAGTACTTACACGCGTTGTCGTTTTCCATTGCGTATCGTTGTCCCTATAACTACTAAAATGGGCAACGCCGAAGTCATTAGGGTGATTGCCAATCACATCGCTATCATAGAGCTGACCAGACAGTTCGTTGATCATTGCGCCAGTAATCTAGATGTTCTGCTTCAAACGCTGTCGACGTCCGTGTCCGGAAATTTCACTCATAACTAATCATAGTGAGTAGAGACTTTTGTGGACTCAGCCTTTTACTAGTAGAAGATAGTTTGCATTGGTTAAAAGATGTGTGCACCGCTTTGTCGCTTACTCAAAGCTGCAAGCTAAAGCCCTAATCAAACACACACACCCTCATCATTCGTAGTTAGTAGATGAGTCGGATGGCAGCGTTGACAAGCCTTGTTCTATCCTGCTGGTCACTACACGAATTTAACAACGTGATTTGTCTGAATAACTAAGTCTTCTATAATTGTGCTTGTGTGGCAGTACCTGCTGAGCACGGAGCAGTAAGTGCAGGTCTCGTACGGTTTTTTAACAGGGAGGTGTTCTACTCAGAGTATGTTGCCATTTGGGCCTGGTCCAAGGTTCTCCATTTTTTAGTACCTCTACGCTGTATGTAGAATCGGCCATAAATCTTACTTGAAAAGTTTGCCGATCTTCCTTTCGAATACGAAAAAAGAATCTTGTTCTCCAGTATTATATCTAGAAACCCGACTGTTTATGGTAAGCTGAATTAGCTATATTGCTGCTGCATTTTTTTTTCAGTATAGCTGATATACCGGTAAAGCTTCGATTTCCATTGTCATCCATGCAAGCAATGCGTGGTCACTGGTAAGGGCAGATTTGCATTCACAACACTGTATTCATTCCCAACAAGTTATTTTCAAGTTCATCCTTGCGTGCTTCTGAGTACGTGAATATACTTAAGGGCCGCATCGCCACAATGTGTTGTCGTTATATTGCCAAGCGATAAGTTACAGTTTAGGCAATGTGATGCCTCTTTTCTCGCTTTCTTTTAGCTTGAATTGTCGTCCTCACCATATTTTTCTTTGTCCTTCGGATTTGTAATAAACGATGAGGTGATTTGCTTAAGAGTGCAGGTCGATTTACTCAGTATAACTACTAGTATATATGTATATATACATGGGTCATTCATTAGGTAACCAGAATAGTCATAGAATAACCTTATTTCTAGATGTTTATAATCCCCCCTTTAGCTTGTATTATTGTTCTCTACACCTGCAATGACCGACGACGCGTGGAAAGGGCCCGACCGACCGAATCGCCATGTGATAGTACGTTTTTCGGTACACGGCTACCACCACCACTTATGCAGTGTAGAAGGCTTCCACGACCTTGTCTGCAGGAACATTGGGTCTCTAAATCAACTGGCTCGTTTAATGTCATCATAACTTTGTATATTGTATATGACTATATTTTATACAATTCTTGTAACTGCATTTGTGATATTGTTCTCTACATAATAGTCGTTGTCTTTCTGAATGGTGTTCCACCTTTTCATCTCTTAGAAAATTAATTGTTTAATAAACTTAGCCGTCTTAGTTTCAGGCCTAAAAGAGTTTCAAATGCGAAAAGGTGAAGATCTAAGGCCGTCTCGGTTTGCGAACCGCGCGTTCCGCGTGGGCCGCACAGTGACTGACCATATGAGGTTCCGTCATAAGCTTAAACCGGTGAGCTACCTTTCTCTGTGGCGGTTAGAGTCAGACCATCGGGGCGTCTTTTAAGGTATGAGCACTTACTTTTTTGGTGTTTCGGGAATGCTAGCTGCACATGCGTCACGAGCAGTTAGCATAAACCCGCTAAACCCATATTCCTTCCCCCACCCAGGCTCGGTATTGCTTTGGAATTACTTCGAAATCACGGAAAAGAAGTCCCCGCGCCATCATTGTCTCCTCTATGTTTGGCTCACCACCCTCAGCCGCACGTTACACAGATTAGTATAACTATTATTTTTTTTAATTCTTGACATGTAAATCTGGAACTGACCGTTTTCAGTTAGCACCTGCGTCCTACAGTAGGATAGCTCGCTTCCCTAGCAGTCGTATCACACCCCGAGGTCAGGCTACTAGGGTTTGGTACAGCTCCCCTTGGTTGCCCCGGATCCTACTTCCGCCCGTATCTTCCAAAAACTTTTGTCGCCTCCAAGAGAGCTTTGTTGATGAGTAAGCCAGTTGTATTGTTTCCATCATATGCAAAGTGCCTGCGAGAAGCAATCCAGACGCAGCTTCAGATCAGCGCAGAGAGCAGAGAGCTATCCCTTTACCTTCGACAGCATAGATATACAAGCGTGTATGTGTTCTCTCCGGGGAGGTGGAAGCCTGCAAGCAGCACCGGTAAAATGTACCTCCAGCAAAACTCACAAAAACTCCTCCGGCAATAATGAAACCGGCGATAAAAAATAATAATATTAATAATAATCATCATTTATTTATTGCACCATATGTATGGTATGTATAAATACATCATTGCAATAAAACACATGTTTATAGATAGGTAATTTTTTTTGGGTGAGCGGGAACAAGGCTTTTACGCATATCCAAAGCGGGTAGTGTGGGACTCGATGTCGCTGTTGCTGGCATAAAACCCACTAAAAACCTCTCACCTAAATGGCCTCAGGAAGAGGCGAGGAGCTGGAACCATTCCTTAATACTACTTCAACATAGATAAGTAATAAAATATCATCAAGCTAACTGCGTAAGAGAAATAGCTATCTGGCAGTTATCAAGATGGTAGATAGGGCACAGCTGGTTATATAAACGCACAAACGATTGTGGAAGCCTCTTCGATGGCAGAGTTAATGGTGAAACCCGTGAAGTGAATAGGGGGTCACGAGATGTCGGTTGGGTTGTAGTGGTCTCTGCCAGTTCTGTGTGACCATTGCTGGCGAATTGAAGAAGCTTCCGGAAACTGCTCGAACTTTCTTTATAAAGTTTTCTCTAAATTGAATAAGGGCAGCGGTTTCTGAGAGACGAAATCTAGTTACTAGATCTTCTACAAGTGGTTCAGTAGAAGTCATAAGGTAAACTAGACGGTTTTTCACATTTCGTGGCAACCCAATGGCTAGCTTGAAAAACGTGGGTTTAACCTTATCTAGTTTTTCTAGCTGTGATAGGCTGAGGTGCTCCCATATGATCTGGATGCCGTAGGCCACCACCGAAGCAACTTTCAGGTCAGAAAGTGCTTTTAGTGTGCTCAGGGATGATTGTTGAGGCTTGGATGTGTTGTCCAAAGGTTGTGCCCTTTGTCGAAAAGTTAACCCCAAGGGTTTCAAGCGATCGGAACGAGCAAGGAATCCTCCAAGTCGAAATTTGATAACTTTCGTTTTCTCGGCGTTAATCTTAAAGCAGTTGTTCTCGCAGTACCCCTCCAAGGTGCGTATGCTTCGCTGCAGCTTCAACTTGTCACGACTGTACATGACGATATCGTCAGCATATAGTATGATGGCGATCGTATCGTGTTCTTTGTGAATTATTGGTGGCAGATCGCTAAGAAGGGTAGAAAAAAGCAAAGGGCTAAGATTATCACCTTGAGCATAACCTGTGGTCTGGATAACAGGCTCATGCTCACAGATCGAATCGTCAAGGATTATCGGGTTTGCTTGAAAAATGCTGGCTATTAGGGTTAGTGTCTTGGGCCCAACACCTGCATTGGCGAGCTTCTGGAGTACAACATTCCGCGGAGCAGTGTCAAAAGCGGCCTTCAGATCGACAAATAAAGCATATAGACCTTCCCCTTGACTTATAAATTTCCAGGTGTCTTTTCACTTCGGATAATACCTTCGTCCATGCTGTTATGACCGACTTTCTTTTTACGGAATCCATGCTGTTCTTGTGGTATTATGTTAAAGAATATAGAAAGGCGTGTTGTGAGCACCGATGTCAAAATCTTACAATATAAATGCACTCTTCTTGGCAATGCCCCTCCAGGATCGGACATGAGTAGGATCACCCGTTCCTTTTGAGATGACCCTAAGGATGCACTCCCGCCATGCTTCCGGGACATGGCCCTCATCTAAACATTTATTGAATATTGCAAGGAGAATAGGCCAAACATAAGGGTTGTCTTTGAGGTGTTCGTTTCGGACAAGGTCGGGGCCGAAAGCTTTATTACTTTTAGCTTGGCCAATAGCCTCTAGAACCTCGCTGTAACTGACGGGTGCTTTTAGAGAAGCTACTAGAGCCTTCTTATTTTCCTCGTCAGGTTCTGCTGCAACTGGGATTTCCCAGGGGCAATAATAATATTAATAATATTTTTTACATATCTATTACATGTACATGTATCACAATTACGATTATATTAATTATATAGCATCTACAATATTGCTTATATTATTATTAATATTGCTCGAGTGTCGCTGACCACTCAACTTCAGCTTGGCGTTGCCTTTCTGAAGTTCCAATGGCACCCTCTGTCGGAGCAACGCGGTCGATCTTGGCTTCGCTATGGCCTCAAAGAGCTTCTTTCCAAGCTCTTTTGTCAGTTTGAGTGCATCCTTGTTCCAAACGCCAGATGACTCGAGACCAAATACCATTACCACGTGGTCCTCAAGAAGATGCGCGAATAAACGCCGTTTGTGCATATCCCGTTGAATGATGTGGCCGATGCCCGCGCTGGCTAGTACGCGATAGCTGAGGGCGTAATAATAATAATTAGGGATATGTTTTAAAGGGCTTCCGGAAAGTACTATCTCTACCCAGCAGGATTGAGGATCTTCCGATTTCCCTTACACCTCCTTCTTAATTAATTCGCTGTTCTATCCTATAATTACTTGGTGGACATGGTCCACTACCCATTCCAAAAGATGCAGCGTCCCTCTACGCGAAGCGGGCGCTGGAATTAAATATGGTAATGGCTGGAATAAGACCAGGCAGACCCAGCGGAGGCGTAACCGTTCTATGCAATAGCAGACCTGGTGATGTAAAATTAAAATCCGCGGCTGCTTGTGGAATCTCTAGTTCAACGGAGACTAAAAATGATCGAAGTCGTTAGACTTTGTTTGTCTTGATCTACATTTCTAGGAACTTTTGCCGCCTCCAAGAGGGGTTTTAGTTGATAAGTAAGCCAGTCATATTGTTTCCATCATATGCAAAACATCTGCGAGAAGCAATTCAGGCGCAGCGTCCTTGGATGAACGCAGAGTTGTGCAAGTTTAAACATTATGTCGTTCAAGCTTATATTCTGTCTCGATTACAACACGTTTTGCTGCCACTATACCAACGGCTTAACAGATCACACAAAGAGATGATGCGATTAGCCAAAAATACCAGGTTTTGTAATAGGAGAACCATCTAATTCTGGAAGTCATGAGACACTTGTATGAACGTCTTCAAAGCCCTCTTCCATCTGAGGAGTTAAAAACTTCAGGCAGATGCACACAACCAATAATACCATCCCAGATGATATCCCTAAGCTAATATCTGAATGGAGAGAAAGCATCTTGGCTGAAGTAATTAACCATGCTATTATCTGTTGATATTGACCAAGCGACTGGAAATCTTACACGAACTAACCTCTGGGTTGTGTTTTACGCGACATATAAAAAAGGGACCCGTAAGGCCTTATGTCAGTATCCAAGCGCCAGTGCAGCTGTCTTTACAAGCAGCTCGACAGCTGCAGGGTGGGCAGCAGAGTGCTAATCTTTTGCCTCCCTCGCTATTTGTTTTGTAAGCATGCAAACAAAATCACTCGTGTGGAATTTAGATAGCAGACTGTCCACAATGTATTTCTTGATGTAGCAATACAGCATCGAGCAAAGTGTTTTTTTATATTGTTTATAAAAAGCTTTTACGAAAATGGCTGTTCACTGGCGATAGTGATAATTGCAGCCTGGGACCGTTAGAATACGTGAGAATATCGCCGCAGCTTGCCGCAGAGTGTATGAAGGATAATTTAATGCGTATTGGCGCAAAACAATGCTCTGTTTGAAGATATCTAGAACTATGGCCTCGTTGTATGACCGTCAAAAAATTAACTTTAAATGTTCCGCTAAAAAATGCTAGTTCTAAAAATATAGGGGGGAAGTGCCATCAGGCGTCATCGCCTTTTTGTTTGAGCAGCTCGTAAAAAAAACGATTTTTGCGAGTTGTATGTAAATATTTCATTCATATAACTTTAAAGGCGAGTCGCGGTATATCGTAGCATCACAAGACGCCGCCATGGGTGAGGGCGGATGTTACTAGAACAGGGTTGAAAACAAACAATAAAAATATGCTCGAGCTGTTTTAATCAAGCACTGGACTGTTATGCACATTCGGAGACCCATATTATGTAACACAATTTCAAGATAAGCAGCAGGGCGTTCGCCATCGCCTCTATACGCTTAATAGCATATTAAATCAACACACAACACTAAGTTATAAACATAAACATAGTTTATTCACGTGTGTTATACATTTAGCATATATACAGACACGCCCACACACGTTCTGTCGTCGGGCGTTGTCGGGTACACGCCGAAGCGTGCTGAACGCGATCTGAAACTACGCAAACATGGATTGTGTACTGTTAAGAAACACCATTTATAGACGCACAAGCAGGATTGCACTTAAGATTTCTTTTGATTTATAATAATATGAACTATAATAATCCTGTCATGGCCTAGCCCTCCTCATGTGCACTTGCCATTCACCACATCAGACGAGAACGTTCGGTCTGCCATAAAAACGATTTCCCGTAGCTCATCAACAGGCCTGGATTTCATCAGACCACCGCTCTTACAGGCCATGTGGTCCCCCGCCCTAGGGGCTGTCGCCGACCGGCTTGCGGCTGCCCTGGCCAAGGTTGTCGATCTTCTTTACCAGGGCTCGTCTCTCCCCAATTGGCGACCGCTCATCTTAGAACCCGACTTTTTGCCCTCAAGAAGGATGGCTGCGAGAGCCCCATCGCATGCTCATCCCCAATGCGGACGCTGGCGGCAAGAGTATGCATCTTTGAAAACAAGGCAGACGTCTTATGTGCTCTTGGTAGCCATCAGCTCGGAATTGCGACACCGAGAGAATGTGAGGCCGCGGTGCATTCGACTTGGTCCTTTCTGGAGTCTCGCTCCGGAGTCCTCTTGCGGTTGAGCTTCAGGAACGCCTTTAACACTATTCGGAGGGACCACCTGTTGAATGCGGTCAAAGATTGGGCCCCGAATAAGTTCCACAAGGGGGAACTAACTTATAAGAAGCCATTTTGCCACATGATGCCATAATGTCGCAAGCAGGGGTGCAGCAGGGCTCCCCCCTGTTATGTCTGTCTATCAAGGAGTTAGTCGACTTTCTCAAGTGTCCTCTAAACGAATGGTACTTGGACGACAGTGTTCTGGGCGAAGCACTTGATGCAGTTCTAAGGAACATCCACAGAGTCGTTGAACTCGCGAAGCGGAGTGGCCTGGCCGGATTACCCTGCAAGATTACCCTGAAAAGTGTAAGGTTCATGTCGTAGGAGGTGCTACTGACTCGGAATTGCTGGAGGCTCTCCCAGGGTGCAAGACCACTGGCACGAATGCTAGGCGTTCCCCTATTCCCGTAGGGAGTTTCGGCGAAGCCAGAGCATGCGGTTTAACGACTTCAATTGGTAGGATCTCACCGAGGCTTTTTTCTTCTGAGATCTTCAGTTTCGGCTCTACGTTTCAATTACCTGTATAGAGCTGCAGACTGCACGCTCGTTTAGGACTCCTCGAGCGACTTAACGACAGCGTGCTAACTACAGTAAAGGCGCTCTTAAACCTCGGCAGAAGCACGCCAACAAGCTCTGCCCCCGTTCTTTGGAGGGCCTAGGGTTGCCTGATGCTATTGTCCCATCGGAGATAGCCTTGATAGCTTCCCTTCACAGGTCTATGCAACAGGCTAAATCACTTGTAGATTCAGTTGCTCTTACAGACCTAGAAGCTCGATTGAAAACAAGCTGCCGCAGAGAGAATACAATACAATATTTAGAGTATGTAGGAAAGGACGAAGACGCAATCGTCTTTCTTTTAGTGGGTGCCTCAGACGCAAGTGTATTACGCTAACTATGGCTTTGATAATTTGCTGTCACTATTATTATTATTATTATTATTATTATGCAGAAATACTGCCATATCCACTATGATCCGGAATCTATTGACTTTTTTAGATATATTATAATAACATACCGTAGACAAAAAGTATCTTCTCTTAAGCCTCTACGCGGCTTCAGAACGTTTTTCTAATGAGTTGCCCGTTGTCAATCTAAGCTTACTCAATGCCGAGCACCGAAAGACTAAATTGGCCTCAAATAGGCCCCCTGATAATTGTCAAATATATATATATATATATATATATATATATATATATATATATATATATATGTATATGATTCAGTAGATTGTTGTGGCAGTCATTAATTCGCAACTACTATTACTGTAGCCCACTGCGCTGCTAGAGAGTAAGCTTAGAGTTTATGTATTTTCACAAAAACGGTTTTCCAAGAAATACGCTAAAAGCGTACACTCTTATTCGTTGCACCAACTTACAGACTTTGCGTCACTCTGTAGACGTAGATCGCACGAAGATCGATGAGGGAAAGAGTATGGAGATTGCGTCCTTGCCGGTGACTACGAGTGACTGGCAACAACGTTGTAGAAGTGATACACCTCGTCTTCGATACCCATCACGGCTACCTGATATGCAAATAGACACACAGATTTCCACTCGTAAATGTGTGCAAACTGCAAAAGCATTTTCCTATCCAAAACCGAGAAACGCGAGCAGTGTTGATAGAAACGACAATATAATCGACGAGAATAGCGAGAAAAGCCGGTTCCTGTTTGTGTGTGTGCAGAGGAAAATAACGCAACATTACCTGGCTTCATGCAAACAAAGGGTGCAGATTAACGCCTATAAGTTAATAAAGGCATGATTATATATATACATATATATATATATATATATATATATATATATATATATATATATATATATATATATATATATATATATATATATATATATATATATACATATATATATATATATATATATATATATATATATATATATGTCACAATACCTGAGTATTGCAGGTTTCACAGAGAACGGGGTGAAATTTATCCGTTTTTGATGCGGTGCCACTTTTCCCCTGAAAATAGAAATGCACTAATTGTTAATTATTTGCCGCGACTAAATCGTGACAATAGAAGAGAACAAGAGAGAGAGAGATCAGTTTCATATTTTTTTTTCTGAGCTTTACATAAGCGCCGTGGAGTCCCAATAAACTAGCCTTGTGTATGTATGCGTGTCCAAGTACTAGGCTGTCAAATAAGCATCGCAACCATGCCTGTTATTTTTATGATACTGGATACACGAAACACTGGCGAAAACTGCAGAGCCGGTGATCGTGACCGACACCGGTAAGCGCTAAACGCTGATCTAAATTATATATATATATATATATATATATATATATTTTTTTTTTTTTTTTTTTTTAGATTTTCCGTAAGGCTATTGCCTGTGTACGGTTTTTCATGTCATGGCTAATTTTTAATCCACTCCGGCATTAACCTTGTCTAAATTGGAAGCCATGCAAACCAATTTAAGAGTGGCCGGTCTGGGTCTCGAACCCAGTCCTCCCGAATGCAAGGCAAAGGCTTTGCCACTAAGCCATCTTGCTCGGTGTTATATTACATTAATTATTACACTAGAGAGCCTTCTGGTAGGCCGTTTAACCTCACTTGTCCCGGAGGAGCAACATGGGTTCAAAGCTCAGACGTCGACGCCAACGGCATGTACAATTCGTCTCATAGACATTGAACGGGCATTGGCGCAAAAAGGTCAATTTCAGTTCACTTTGTTTGTGGAGTTTCGTGTTACGTTTGACTCGGGAACAAGTGTATTACGCTCGACTGGAATGGCGTGCCAGATCGTGTTCGAGAAGCAACAAACAACCGGCTTTGCGCAGAGCGACAAACCTTTGTGCACCTTATCGCGATCTCCCGAGGTCTCCCATACGTGAACTTGCTGAGCTATCTAAGGTTTCTCCAACGGTCCTTGGGGTAGCATAATCGTTGCTGACCCTCAGTGGTATGGTTTACAACTATTCTTAATGCGCCATATCGCTCGAAGGAACTTCAATCAACAACAGCAGGGGTCGAACCGACGATACCCCCGGTAAGTGATAATCATGCGTAGCCATAGACGGCCATGGCCATAAAATGTGTGTCTGAAGAAAGGGCACAGGAAGCAATGGTTGCATCAACGACACTAAATAACCCACTGACGCTTTTAATTTAGACAACGCTAGCCCTTTTATATATGAAAGTAGCACAATTTGCTTCATATGGTTTTCAGCTACTAACTAAGTGTCTGGTATCTAGCGGTACTTGACATCGCCTTTCTGAAACAGGTCGACATTCGCATATAATTGTAATAGCCAATACCCTCTATTTGTAAAAAAACAGTTGCATTTATAGTGGAAGATAGTAGGCAGGACAAATAGACACATAGTGGTACGATTCGCAGTCTATTTCACCATACACTCTGTCAGACTGAGAGCTTCCACAACCAAAGTGACATATGCAATTGTAAATATTGCGACACGTTGCGCGTAAGATATCATGGTGATGGGTGATCACGCAACCACCTCGCTAGCAGTACTGGTTATACACGCTACACAGCGTAAATGAAAAACTAGACTAGCGATTTAGAAATGCACCTGATGATCTTCAGTTCCGACATCTGCTTCTTCGGTGTTTTCATCGATGATCGGCGCTCCACGTCGACGTTTTCGGCTTCGGGCTGAAAGGACCCTCAAAGAATCGCTGTCCTTCAGTGGACAATCCAGGCAAGCTGATTCGTCGACTTGGCAGTTCTCAACGAACATCGCCCTATACTGATTCATATACACCTGTAAGTTTCGACGTATAATTTTGTTAGTACCACTATATATATATATATATATATATATATATATATATATATATATATATATATATAAAGTGATTCAGGATCTTAATTGTATAATAATTTTAAGGTATATGGTGTGATACTAATAAAATAATTTAATTTTTTCGGAAGAAGCAGAAGTTCACAGTTTTCTCACGAACACGACAATGTGCTTAGTTTCTGTATAGGAGAGCTGGTTGCCTCGCAATTGCACATTTTATACTCTTATGTTGGGCAAGAAACAGTGTCACAAATTGTAGTAATTTCACTCTCACTCCAAAACAATATTTCTCAGAGACCATGTTCCATTTGAAAAAGGATTTGCTATAACGAGCTCGACAATTCCATAGATCGCTCTTCAAATATTCCTGAATCAACCTGTATATAGATATATAACTATTTAAGCGATAACGTATTGCTTACATCATGGCGCTGGCAGTCTCGGCAGACTAGGGTCATGCAGGCAGGACAGTTAAGGACCGCGTCACTCTGCGGCAGCGGTTCCAATGTAGCTAGAAACCAGGAAATCCAGAACAGATAATCCAAATTAAATCCTAAATAATCGCGTGCTTATCTACAACCGAATTATAGCTGCAAGGTATGTAATAATTTTGGGCAGGCATCAGTGGTGGGATACCGAACCTGAAGTAACTCCGAATTTAACTATCACGTGGTCTCTAACGCTAACAAACATGAGAAGAAGGTCATCCACTAAAGGGGCGGTACCTAGAACCCTCGTAATATATATATACATATATATATTAGATTTTCCGTAAGACTAATGCTCGTGTACGGTCTTTTCATGTCATGGCTAATTTTTAATCTACTCCGGCATTTACCTTGTCTAAATTGGAAACCATGAAAACCAATTTAAAAGTAGCCGGTCTGGGTCTCGAACCCAGTCCTCCCGAATGCAAGGCAAAGGCATTGTCACTAAGCCATCTTGCATATATATATATATATGAGTTCAAGTTAGGGTACGACACTGTGAGTATAATTGAGGTAGGCAATTACTTTACTTAAATGTAATCACCAGAGGCCTGATCACAAATTGCCGAATAATTCTCTGTTCCCAGACATCCTGCAGCTGTGACAAGAGCCAGTCCTCCACTGTATCCTTCAGTTCGTCGGAGTTGAAGCGCTGAGCTTCTTCGGAACCCACTGTGCGTACACTTTTCGGTATTCTAACCTGTCGCTGATCACTTCTCACTAGGTCGGTCACCGTGTCGATGAGTTCGGCCGTGATTAGTGTGTCTGGGCCTGGTCTCGGAACATCACTCATACATTCCCGGCCTTTACGAAAACAGGCACTCCATTTTCTTACTGACCTGTCGAACACACAGCCTCCCCGTATTCAGCCACCATACGGCAATAAATATCGGCCGGTTGAACACCTTCCGATAACACCTCGCTGCTCTTCAATAGTCGAATTACGCAGTAAGAACGTCCTCACGCGCACATTGCGTCAATTAGATGGGACACACAACTGCTGGCCTCTTTTCTCCGTCATGCGCTCAACCACACCGGACTCTCCATTCTCTCCTTTTATATAAACCGACCTTATAGATATATATATACTTCGAATTGCGGCTTACGAAAGTAATGCACCGGCTTACAGTACCATTACCAAATGGATTGTCTCATATAAATAAGATAGTATGGACACAGAGGATGCACCTTGTTTTGAAGTTTCCTAGAAGCTCTGGCGACTGACTGCCGATTGAAGCTGCGCGAAGGAGAGGAAATGATGGGCATATGATGCAGTAAGTACATCACATATTGCATCAACATTTATGCATGAAAAAATAAAGCAAAGTATCTGCGGGCTAACAATTGAGCAAAAATTGACACGCGTGCCGATTTCGAAGAGCAATTCAGAACTTTTGAGATGAAATTCGCAGGACTTTTGGGTCGATTCGTTATCGTCAACGAAACCTGGATCCACCACCTCATTTCACAACGGCAAGATGCCACGAGGAAGAAGGACCGCACGCGGCAAAAGTACCCACCAGGATAAAGAGGCACATCTCGACCGGAAAGGTTTTGGCACCGTTCTGAGTTGCGAAAGGTATTCTTTAAACTAACTACCTTTCTACAGAAAACGAGATAGTTAAGGAGTAATACGTAACATTCTTGGACCAGCGAAAGGAACGCATTATAGCACTACGGCCCGCGATGCAGAAGAGAACAGTGCTGTTTCACCACGACAATGCGCCCGCGAACACGTCTCTTGTTGCCATAAAGATTATAAATATTTTGCTCATGGTATAAAGGCTATGAGAGTCGTTGGACTAGATGTGTTGAGCTATATGTATGTATATATATTTAGATTTATGCTCAATTTTTGTTACCGGTCGACCCATTCTGGCCTTGTCCTGGTCGAGGCGGGGGCAGATGAGCCTGAAGATTACGTCGTCTTCTCTCGTTCACCCAAAGCTCATCCTCTTCATCCAAGAACGGGTCGTAAAGAGGGTCTTCTTCATAAATAATGTTGTCTCCTGAAAATGATCGCGCACGCATAAATAAGTTTTAACCGAAGACGTCTGACCTATTTCTTTCCATCTATATATTCGGCTAATATATGTAATATACGGGTTAGATCCCCACCATTGCACATTTGTATTTATGGATCCGTCTTACGAAACAATGACAGAGTAAACCCGTGGTGAGCCTGCAAGGTTTTTTAGGTATTCCTCAATATTTACAAATATGTTTTCTGTCAAATGTCAATGCTATATTGCTTTACAAACATCTATTAAAATTACCTCCAAAAATACCAGTATGCAATAAACATGTTAAATTTCGCCACCACGTTTTAAACTCCATGACTGTTAGCCCGAATCTGTACAATTGCGTTAATTAAATGCCTTATCAAAGGCTAATCTGTAGGAGTTAACCTGAAATCACATCTTGCGGACGGTGGATGCTCTCAGTATAAAGCTATCTAATGGCAACATCATAGACATTCATTAGGAACACTGCACCATCTTCTGTGTCTAGCGACCAAAACTGTCGGCTAAGAGTTTAAGTGTGGAACGGATAATTATTTTTACTTTATGTACCATTGTCGCTTTTTGTTGGTCTCTTTGTGTCCTTGCGCGTCCCACTAGTAGTTGGAAGGATGTCGCTTTGAGACTCCTGCGGCTGAGTCGAGGTATTGCTGGCCACTCCGCTTTCACCGCGCTGCTCTATCTGTTCAAATAATAACACAAAAATAGCAGTATTGTTATTAAGCTCAATTAGCATGCAAGCTATATATATATATATATATATATATATATATATATATTCAATGCGACATCACCAGTATATATATACGGAAACGGTGCCTCCGTTCGGTGCACGCTTCTGAAGTGATCTCGGCCTGGCCTAAACGAAACGCACACTTAATAGTCAAAATACACGCTCGCTAGGCACATTGGCTTAGCTTATTTCTCGTTATATGTGTAGCATATGCATAATATATATATATATATATATATACATATATATAAAATATACCAAATATATATATACAATGTGTGTGTTTGCGAAGAAAGGAGAGAAAGTGTCAGAGCGAAAAAAATCATTTCGGCACGATAATGTCATGAGGTAAACGTAAGCCTGTGCAACGCTGTTGTGCTCAGTTGTATGCGTGCCTACCTTTCGACTGAGTTCGGCCTGCATCTCACGCTCGAAGTCGTCAAGCTGGATTTCGTCATCGGGCTCCGAGTCGCTCGTGACGACGTGCGGCTCGTCATCGTTGCTATCGCCCAAATCATAGTCCTCATCGTATATTCTCTCCAGCCTCGCTAACGACTCCATCTGAGACACTCCGCTGTCTCACGCTGTCCACCTCACGAAGCCCGACCTGATCGCGTCGCAAAGCACAGCCATGCTATAGTCACACAGCTCAACCATTTAGCGTAGCCCCCCCGCTGCTTGGCCTACGTCAGTTGTGAAAACATCTAGTCCCAAGCCTATTCACGGGTTGCATATGCTTGTAATTAGAATTGTATATATTGTTGTTTAAATATTTAATCTGTCTCTTCACGTTATTTTCCATTTATATATATATATATATATATATATATATATATATATATATATATTTGTTTTATATATATATATATATATATATATTTATTTATATATATATATATTTATATAATATATATATATATATATATATATATATATATATATATATATATATATATATATTATTTATATATATATATATTTATTTATATATATATTTATATATATATATATATATATTTATATATATATATATTTATTTATATATATATATACAGCTCGACGGCAGACCAAGTGATGGATCTTCACTGAACAATATTGTGCTTATAATCACATAATAAGAGGAGGTTAGAATCTCTGCTGCTAACAAAACACATTTATATATTCAACCGATGAGGTCCATTCAATTCGATGGCTGACTGCCCCACTTGATGTTTTACACGGAAAATTTGCCTAGCGCGTATACAATGTTTGGCGTTTAGTATAGGATGCATCCATACCAACGCAAGCTAAACCAGGATATTACAAAAATCGACCACAAATTTAATCAACAAATTCTAGCAAGCTAGATTATAACAATATAAACATAAACATAACTAAAACCGCCTCATACATCCCGATTTTTACCACCCCAAAAAAATAGGTGTATATAAAATATAAATGCCTTTCTACGGTTTCCACGGCAACTCACCTAAACTATTTGGGCTGACCCTCAGCCAAGATTTAACGTCCAACTGGTGCGAAGTGTCCTTAGTTCCGTAGCCGAAGTTTCATCGGCAATGGAATGTTTACGAACAGAAATGGCTTTCACAGAATTACGCACACATGCTCGGCAACACACAGACCATCACTACATATATCTCTATCGACATGGCACTAATCAAACGAAGCTAATTGTTCTGGTACGGGACCAGTGGGAGCGACACTTAGAAGAGAAACAATCAAAACACTGTGTTTCTAGTTGACAGCCAGAATGCGCTAGCTGCGTGAATCGAACACCACACCGGCGGCGGGCGTTTGCCGATGGGAATGCGTCCATTCATTGCTTTGTTCAGCCTCACGCGGGCTGTCTGTGCTGGTGCCAGCCACAAGAGATACTCACAGTCAAACCAATCGTAGCAAGACGCATCCCCTTCGTGGCATTTAATAAGCTATGAAGGTTGGCGGTTTTTACAGTTATTCGCTGGCAGTTTACAGTTATTCACATTTTTTCCCGAATCTGACGCTTAAAAAGTTATTCGCTGGCTAGTGAATAAATTCGTTTTTGAGCTTTGAAGTGAGTCTGTTGTTTTTGTGCGACTGCACACAGTATGTTATCGCGACTTATAACATAACAACAGCCATTGGTAGAGGTATCTAACTAGAACCATTTAAATGCCGAGTTGGTACTCGATTCTAGAATGGGTTAAGTGCAACCATAATAATGCCCTTTTAACGCATCGGGAAGAAAGAAAAAATAACGTAACGATGCAAGTCTAAGAAGAGTGACATCGTGCTTGCCAATGTAGACATTTAGGGTTATTCTGTGCGGCAGGTAATACGTCAGAGAGTTTAAGACTTCACTCATGCGTGTATTAAAACTGATCACGACCAAAATTTGCAGCCACTTCTGTTTTAAATCGTGTGTTTCCATGAATTCTAGTTAGAGCATTCGTGCAGTTCTTTCCTCTCCGTTTCGTTGATTTCTTGGATGTTGTTTATAGTAAACCATTTTTTTGCGATTTTCGCAGATGAACATCACTACTTTTTTTGGGAACGGAATGAGCTTGTAGCAGCACTGTGAGACTAACTGCTCATTAATTTCAGGTTCGTTTTCTGTCACGTTATCGTACACCTATCGAAACCTATTGTACTCAATAATGTAATCCTAACTCCAAAGTGGACATTAATTATATTTGACTTATTTGGCAACTGGTTTGCATTTACAAGGCTCATAACCGGTGGCTTTAGGCTGACTCTAGTGGCTTTCACTGCAGTCTACATGCCAAACGCGGCAGACAGAGAACTTGTCTTATGCATAGATGATCACTAGAGACAGCCTTCAAAGATATCTCGCGCAACATGTACACGGATGCAACTGTTTTCCGGCAGCTGTCTGCGATGTGCTGTGGAAAGGTCGTGCCTACATTGACGTGGACATTGAGACCTAAATATGAAAAAGAGTTGACAACCTCCACCCGTTAGCTACTACAACGGCAATTTTATGTTCTGTTTCAGCCAATCGACCTGCTCGCCGAAACTTGATCGCTTTCGTCTTTTTTTTGGTTAATTGTTTTGTTAGAATTAGGTTATTGAATTTAATCAAAACAAAAAGTATACCTCAAGTCGCTTACCATTCAGGTAAGCTTCACTGTCGCCGACAATAAGTAGGATGGCTACGAGGCCGCGTTGTGCAGCCACGACGTCATCCGCATTATGACAACTGCCTTTCTAAATTCCTCCCCCACATGGGAGTCCCAGTGGTTCTTTGGCGAGACAGGCTGTCACCAGCTGCTAGAACACATAAGAATATTGAACCCACAAAAGTGACTTTGGATGAATCCGTTATTGATGGAAGACAGCCTTACGTGATACCCTAGCTGACTATGGTTGCTGGTTAGTTACCCCAGCGTCACGTCCGACCCTCCTCTACCATTCGGGGAGCTCGGTTATCGATTTATTTGCGGTCAGCTTAAGCGAGGACAGAGTAAACTACATTGGAGAAAGGAAGTCGTTGAGTGAAGGCGGTCTTATTCGAGCACATATCCCAACTGCGCTAGAATTCAAGGTACGTGACGACACGTCGAGAGCCCCCAGACGAGCGCCTTGGGCCCGCAATCTGGACATTGCGGCTCTACTGGAACGTTCGCATGAGGTCCTGCCGATTCCTGATACCACTGACGTCGAGCAGTATGCTGATCGCCTCGTGGAGATCCTTCATTCGTCTACCTGCTCCCCCAGGAAAAAGAAACATCGCTCTTGGTTCAACCACAACTGTCACGTTGCTCGAGCGACACAGAAGACCCTCCATTTGTTGTCAGAGCTGCAACCTGCCGCTAAGCCGCTTGCTGATGTTTTCCGAACGATCTGCCAGAAAACATACACTCAGCAGAAGATACTATATGTCGAACAACAGAAGGCTATCCTTCTCACACACGCAGAACGAGCTCCATACAAGTGGCTTACACGCGGTGGGCAGACCTCTTGTCCTATTAGCTCCGTCACCCTCGTTGGACATTTCACCGAAATGTCTGCATCGGGCGACACGATCCCCCGCGAATCACCATTGTTCGCTGCTGTTTGGGACGAGGAAACGACAAGACATCAGAACGAACTTGAAAAGGACTTCACGGTCATGGAAGTTCTGCAGGCTCTTCAAGGGCTGTGCAACAACAAAGTATCAGGACCGGACGGCGTTCGGAATGAGCACCGTAGAAGCTCGCTTGTACTCGCTCCGTGTTGGACAGCATTGTTCAACGAATGCCTCAAGACGGGGCTTCTCCCAACACAATGGAGAAATGCGACCCTATTGGTGATCCCAAAAGGCAAAGGTGACCCTACCCACCCCTCGGCCTGGAGAGGCATTGCAAAGAAGAGCGTGTGCTATAAGCTGCTGTCGTGCTTGATCACGAAAAGACTAAGCGCCTTCTTGGAGGCCACGAACGTTATACCTGAAGAACAACATGGATTTCGGAAGGGACGTTCCACGCAAACAGCGTGCAGAATTCTCCTGGAAGACGTCAAAAAAACCCTCTCCCGACCAGGGCAGTCTCTGTACGCGGTATTCGTCGACCGACGCAGCCCGAACCTTCACCAACCGGGTAGCAACACGCTGCATCGAGGAGAAGGGAGAGCAGGGAGAGGAGCCAGTGACCCGGTCCCTGGTCACCCTACGTCTTCCCAAGGAAGAGGACGACGCGATAGGTGAGACGGAGAAGATCTTCGAGGCGCTGCAGGCGGCCGCCCAGCAGCGGTCGGCATCGGACACGGACCCCATTCCGTGCTACGTGACCGACCCTGTGAGGTCACAGAGGCTTCTTGAGGTCTGCGCCCGCAAGGCCGACATCAAGGTGGCCCTTTACACGTCCAAGGCGACGCGGAAGAGGGCAAACCGCGAGAAGAGGGGAACCGATAAGGCGACGACGAGAAGTAACCAACAGAATACAGCTCCGAAGCGCCCCGCGTGGAGCACCATCGTGCTGAGGAAGGGCGAGGGGACCCCCGGCGTCGACATAAGCGGCGTGCAGCAAAAGGTACGTCCTGATGCACACAACGTCACAGTGCAACGGCTCACCCAACTTAGAAACGGAGACGTGGTACTGAAGGTAGCGGAAAAGGAGGCCGGGGGAACCCGCTCCTTCCTAGAAGCCCTACAGACGGAGGGGGGAGCCTCAGCCAAGATAACGGCGGACGCGGCCGAGGTCAAAATGATCGTACGCAACCTCCCTACAGGCACTACAGCAGAAGACATCAGAAACGCGCTGACGAACGTCTCCGCAGCGGCCGGAAATTTCACCTTGGAGCCTCCGGTCGCGAGCGCCTATGGCCTCGTCTCGGCCATCGTGAGGTTCCGCTCACGTGAAGCAGCGGCCCCCCTTGTAGCGGCGGGTCGTCTCCAGGTAGGCTGGAGCACCTACCCGATTAACAACTGGGTCTCGGTGCCCTGCTGCCTGCGGTGCCAACGCGTCGGACACTTGGCGCGGGACTGCACGTTCGAGCGATGCGAAGGCAAGCGTTGCCACCGCTGCGGCGACCTCGGCCACGTGGCCAATGGGTGCTCAAACGCCCCCAGGTGCTACAACTGCAGCGGAGCGCACGCAGCCAACTCGACGGCATGCCCGACCTACCGGCAGAAGATCAAGGACTCCAACGATGGCGCTCCACGCTCCCGACTGGCGACAGCGAAAGCGGTGTCTCAGACCCCCATCCTGGTCGAGTCAGACACGGATGAGAACCACATGTCGGCCGCGGATGAGGAATCCGCTGCCGGAGGCTTTTCCAACGCTCTCCGCTCCGGAGACAAGCGAAGGCAAAAGAGGCGCCGGAGCCCCGGCAACTCACCCCTAAACCTGAACGTCAAGACTGCGGTTAAGGCCCAGAGGGTTGAGCACACCAGCCCCTCAAAGCATAATGCTTAAAGTCCTCCAGCTGAACTGTAACCGAAGCCGCGCGCCGCACTCCCTGCTCGAAGAAATCGCGACCAGACGCGGGGCGGACTTGCTTCTATTGAGCGAACCAAACCGCAATCTGGCGCGATCGAAAGTCGCATGGGTGACAGATGCGGATGCCGACACGGCCATCATCGACTGCACCGGAATCATCACTAGACACGGAAGCGGGAAGGGATTCTCATGGGCGGAGGTGGGCAAGGCGGGCAGGTTTTACTCCTGCTACGCAAGCCCAAACGCCCCCATCGAGGAACTGGAGGCCTTTCTGAGCGAGCTGCGAAGCTCGATCAGGGGGGCCGTAAACCTCCCGGTGTACGTGTGCGGAGACTTTAACGCAGCTAGCACGGAGTGGGGTTCGACGGTGATCGACGGAAGGGGCCACAAACTCCTCGAGTGGATGGCCGAGCTGGACCTCACGACAGTGAACGACGGCGTTGAGCCGACATTCGTAGGGACGCGAGGTTCCTCTTTTGTCGATCTTACAATGGCTCAGACCACGCAAGCGACACGGATCAGCGGGTGGCAAGTGCTAACCAACGAGATCACTCTGTCGGACCATCAAACGATCGAGTTTTACGTGGACGCACCCCTGCCACCCCGACCCCGCCCCCGGGATAAACTACGTTTTCAGAGGCGCGTTTCGACGATTGAGGCCATACGGACCGAGCTCGCTCGTTCAGGCGCCCCCGCTGACGCCGAGGGACTGCAACGGCTCCTGGAGTCGGCCTGCGCAACTGCCAGGGTCCACCCAAAACGGCGCCACCAGGTGTCCCCGAAACACTGGTGGACGGAAGAGATCGCCGGAAGGAGAAGGGACTGCCTCCGAGCCCGCCGCGAGGTCAAGACGCTACGTTCGCTAGTGGGGGATAACGATGACCGGATGGCGAGAGCTGTCGGGGAGCTCCGGAAGTGCCGTGCCTTGCTACGGCGAGAAATCGCCAAAAGTGGGGAACGCGCATGGAAAGAGTTCCTGGATAGCGTGGAACAAGACACATGGGGCAAGCCGTACAAGCTCGTTCGGGGGAAAATCAAGGGAAGGTGCGAGACAACGTTAACTACCGACGAAAGGAAAGCAGCCCTCGAGCAACTATTCCCGAGGCAGCCCGAATTTGATCGAACCCCGTACGAGCGACCTCTGACTCATGACGAGGAAGCACCCCCGGTAACACGCGCCGAGATCATCCTGGCTGCTGAGAGAATAAAACCTGGCAAGGCTCCTGGCGAAGATGGGGTACCACCGGCGGCCACCAGGGTGCTCCTAAAGGAATTCCCTGACATGGTCGCCGAGGTGTTCACGGGGCTGATTCGGAGAGGAGCCTTCCCGACGTCGTGGAAACGCGCCGAGGTGGTGTTGCTGCCGAAAGGCAATGGGTCGTTCCGGCCCATCTGCTTACTAGGCACACTCGCGAAGGCCTTTGAAGCGGTGATCGAGGCACGGCTACGGCGGCACGCCGAGGAATTTGGACTCCTGTCGGATGGGCAGTTTGGCTTCCGGAAAAACCGGTCTGTCCTCTCTCCTATCCACAGGGTCCTGTCCAAGGCGGAAACCCTCCGGAAAGCAACGCGTAAAACCCGGGAACTGTATCTGGTCATACTACTGGACGTACGTAACGCGTTCAACTCGCTTCCATGGAAGGTGATTCTGCGAACGCTGAGAGCCAGGAGAGTCCCACAGTACCTGACCAGGATGATCTCGGACTACCTAAAGGAGAGGGGCCTAACCAGCGCCGGGACAGAGCTAACTATGACGGCGGGGGTGCCACAGGGATCGATCCTTGGTCCACTGCTGTGGAATCTGGCGTACGACGGAGTTCTGCGGCTCAGAGACCTCCCCCCCGGAGTTGACCTGCTGGCCTATGCAGACGACGTTGCGGTGACAGTCCAAGCGCGAAGCCCCGGCGAACTGGAAACCAAGGCCAACCTGGCCCTGTGGGAAATTTCGCTGTGGATGAGGCAAAACGGGCTCGAACTCGCCCCGGAGAAGACGGAAGCCGCCCTCCTCGTCGGCAAAAAAGCCTGCCGCGACCTAGATATCCGACTTGATGGTACGGCGATAAAGACGTCCAAAGTTGTACGATACCTTGGCATGCACCTGGACCGTGGACTGCGAGGGTCGCCTCATATACGGATCGCGGCGGCGAAAACGACGAAGGCTGCCGGACAGCTAGCCAGGATCATGCCTAACATTCGAGGGCCCAAGGAGGGCAAGCGCCGCCTGCTGGCAAGCGTCGGCGAATCAATCATGCTTTTTGGAGCACCGGTCTGGGCGGAATCTACGCTCCGGACCGAGTGCAATAGAAACACGATGATGAAGGCCCAGCGCATACTTGCTCTCCAGACGGTCCAGGCCTACCGGGACGTTAACGGAGAGGCGGCGTGTGTCCTTGCGGGCACAACCCCGTGGGACCTCAAGGCCGAGGAGAGGAGAAGGAAATGGGCGGACCCGACACTCGCCGCAGAGCAGCAGAAGGCCGAAACATTGCTCGCGTGGCAGGCCCGGTGGGACACGGTAGTCGAAAACCGACCCGGCGCCTCCACACGCGAAATCATTCCGGACATAGGAGAATGGATCAACAGACCAGGTGGCGGCACGACGTACTTTATGACGCAGTTCCTGACTGGCCACGGCGACTTCAAACAGTACCTGGCCAGGTTTAAGGATATTGCTGAAAGCTGTACACTGTGCCCCGCCTGCGACGTGGACTCTCCACTGCACACCCTGCTACTATGCAGTGCGCTGCAGGACGTCCGAGCGGAGCGGATGGATCAACAACTAGCCCGAGAGCTCGGCGCACACGGAATGAGAGGCTTCGTCAAGTATATCTGCGCGTCGGAGGAGCACTGGCACAAAGGAGCCCAGCTTGCGGAAGAGCTGCTGAAACGCAAGGACCACCTGGAGCGGGCAAGGATCGCCCGGCTGGCCGCCACGGCGGCCCAGCAAACCTGAGGACTAACCGCGGGATAAGACAAGGTTGGCGATAAGCGCTGACTGCTGGTCCCTGCAAGGGTGCTATTCGAAGTAATATTCAACTTTAGTACGGAATGGCATCCCCAAGATACTTACCGGTTGGGGGTTTAGTCAGTAAGAATCTGACACTACCGCGGCGAATACCAACGTATCGCCCGGTGTCTTATGCAAGATTTACCTTCAACCTCAGGTTATAAAAAAAAAAAAAAAAAAAAAGATCAGCCGCTAATATGAGAGGTTTCAGTTCCTTTTTGTTTCTAATCTACTTGACAAACTCTGACACAATCTGTTCAATTCACATGTCACTATTTGGCTACTGTGTTAGTAGGGGTGTATCGTGTTTATCTACCAGCCGTTGTGAGAGACCGCATTTTCAAATTTTAGCTTAGTATTTCCAGCGAGAATTCGAGAAACGCTATCTAACTTCTTAGAAATTTCTTCGGAGGCACACTCTAAACTCGGATCCACTCTTTGCGTTTACGAAAAACGTAAAGAGAATCGGACTGAGCAGACACTCCATCTGTCTATCTGTGTATTTTTTAAGGTGTACCGTCATATGTCAGAATTGCTTATATATTAGGTGTGGTTGTCACGGATAAACTAACTTTGAAGGTAGTTCGCAAAGAATTGAAATTACTTGTGAAATCATAAGACGCACAGAAATTTTCCGATGAAACTGAGCATCTGAGATGAAAGTTTTGTCATTACATAGAACCAAAATTATGGTGAGTCACAGTCGTGAGCTGGATGTTTGTCCACTGCCTCGTCATGCCTTGCCGCTTAGTGCAGTTAGCTGCGCATCTGAGCTGCCGCAAAGCTACTCCGCTAAAAATTAGAGAAATTTCCCTGCGGCATTCTGATTTAACTATTATGCAGAATCAATGCAGAATATTGCCACTAGTCCATAGCAAAGTTAGAAAAATTCTCCTCGTTTGAAAATTAGATTAAAATATGCTCATATTCTAAAAAAATTACCTTGCCACAGGCCTTAAGACCGACTGCGAGCGTCAAGACATTTTGAAGTATAGTATAAAAAATTATATTTTTCAGGTATTTTTTTTAATCTTGTATGGGACATTTTTTCTCACAGCGTCAGGTACATTATTAAGAATCAATTGCGATCCGATTAAAGATTTAACTACAAGCAAACTAGGCTGACAGATTTGAGGTATTTTTCACTTAGGTTGGCCTACATCTTTCCGGCTTGTACGCGAGACTACGTTTAACAGATAGGATCAAGACTATATTCCCTTGGGTGTAGTTTACAAATTACCTATATATACATATGACACTCAAACCTTTATACATAAAGACATTCATTGATACGTATATACGTACAATACATACATGTATGCGTATACATGCGCAGTTTAAAATAAAAAATGAGAGTGACTGTATATTTTTTCACTAACTGTATATATATATATATATATATATATATACATTTTTTTCACAATATGTGAGTATGTTGTTCTAGTTCTCAAAGGAGTATCTCTTGTTATCGACTACTAGTAATAATAGTCAGTATTGGCTCTGCATCAAGGTAAAATCAAAGTGCAAACGGAAATTTTGTTTAAAAAATACATATATACGCGGTGAAGCTTATCTAGTCAATAATGACACGAGACGGTATTCATTGCATCTTAGACGCTACAAACGACATCTTATTCAGATCACAAGTGGGCCATCGTACTGCCCTCACGCAAACACAATTCTTTGCTACGTTCTTGCTACGTTCCTTCCTCTCTTTGCTATCCGTATTGCCACGCCGCCCTACGTAACAGGTGACCCGCGCCTGACAACGCGGGCGTGTGTACGATTTTGCAGCCGCAGATAAAATCCTATCTACAGGCCGCTGCGGAAAAGATTGCACGTTTGAGAGCTTTCCTCAAGCATACTCTGGAAGACATCACACCTCCTACAAATAACCCCAACCCAGACGACACATGGGTCGCAACACACAAGTGAAAAAACACTAGAGCCTCTGACTAATGCCGCTTGGTCCATACATGAGACGAAGAAACTCACGTACACATTCATTAGCGTATATATTAAAAAAAAAGATGTATATATACATAACATACATTCTTTCAAATGCTAGTGTATCGATGTTATCCTTGCGTAGCTTAAGCAAGCATACACTGTAATTTCTGTAAAATCTATTTAATGCTCATATTATCATTCTACACCCCGTGCATTTCAAACAATATGTACGTGTTGCAATAATGTACCTTTTTCAGATGTTGTACTCGCTTTTTAGTAACGTATGGTCTACAGGAATCAGAGAATATAAAAAAAATATATAAGTGCTGTGCATGTCGGTGAAGAGAAGCAGAAATGTCCAGTGAGCGTTCAATGACGGCTAGCTATTTTGTTTGTTTGATTTGAAGCTCCGCGTATGGCTACACGTTAAAATCGGCCCACAATTACTGCCACCAGAAACAACACCGCCGCAAAAAAATAATAATAATCGTAATTTGTTACCATACTCACCTTGAAATTAGCACATTTACTCACAGCCACGCACAGACACATTCTCACTGTGCACGCATATATATATATATATATATATATATATAGATATATATATATATATATATATATATATATATATATATATATATAGATATATATATATATATATATATATATATATATATATATATATATATATGACTTTGCGACCCTGTCTGCCAAAGTATTGTCGTCTATCAGTAATCGAGACGAAGCATATAGGCTTTACGTGATGTGATTTGCATCCGGTCACATAACCGATACTCGAAGGCCATCATTGGGCCTTTCACCGTTTTAACATCTCTAACAACTACTGACGGCAATAACCGCAACTGTAAAAACAATTACGTACAGCAGTGTACATATATATATATATATATATATATATATATATATATATGCATATATATGCATATATATATATATATATATATATATATGCATATATATGCATATATATACACATACGCACATGTCTTTTCGAGGTCCTCGAATCCTCGGTCTTGCACTTTTTGCTACCTATTTTCGCTCTGTATTTTTTACCCCCATTATTATCTTGTCTCACTAGTTGAAATCGTTGAGTTTGTTCAGCGATAGTTCGTTACACTCGTGTAGTCTCGACGACGATCAACGGAAACGATGCTGACGATGATGATGATGAGGACGATGATGATGATGGTGCCGAAGATGACATATTTGTTGTATGATATTTTTGTACTATACACGTAATACCACCTCTGTGGCAATTTGCTGACGATCAGATCACATCAGATAAACGAGCTTGCGCAGGCCAAGCGCAACCGTCGCCCCAATTACGAATGTCCCCGCGAAGGTGATCACGTTGAAGACGGTTCGATTAAATGTCGGCCTGCTGTTGCCGAGCACGAGTTCAACAAGTACGAACGCGATCCAGTGACCGTCGAGTGCGTGACACGGAACCGCATTCAGAATGGCCAACGCTCCAGAGAATGATATCAAGTATCTTCGCGTGACAACAACACAACACAAACGCCAATCCACCGATTCACACGAAGCACACCAAAAAAACTCGCGTTATTACAGTAATAATAATGATGATGATTATTAATAATAATAATAATAATAATAATAATAATTATTATTATTATTATTATTATTATTATTATTATTATTATTATTATTATTATTATTATTATTATTATTATTATTATTATTATTATTATTATTATTATATAGGAAAGACGAGGAAGACAACGATGGTTTTGTCACCGTCCAACGGAGGAGGAGCGGCAAAACAAAGCATCGTATGCAGAAAGGCAGTGCAGCTGATGGAGTAGGAGATCTCGAAGTGTATGCTGGGCCAGGCAGGTTCAGCGCGCTGAGAGTAGCACGGCTGGCGGCGAAAACGTCAGCTGTCAACCTACACACATGGCTCGTTAACAGAAGCATTTGTGTAAAGGCAGTATTCAAAATGCGAACGCAGGGAAATGATGCCGTGTTCTGTGTAGTGCTGGGTGACGGCGAGAACGCAAAGTGCAGCAAGAGTGAGTTCTGGCCAAAAGGTATCCTATTTCGTCGTTGGGCTGGTGGTGCTCCCTACGAGAAAATGGTTATGGAAAGCTTTATCGCGCCTGGCGGTCCGGCTCTTCGCAAGTGACTGAACAGATCTAAAGATGCTAACGTGGAGACTACTAGGTCTCTGCGGCTGCTTCTTTGGAACTGTGAGGGACTAAGAGGAGCAAAAGACCTAGCGCCAGTTGACATGCTTACGTCGGTGGACATTGCACTCCTTACGGAGACCTACCAGCGGGAGGAACTGCATATCAATAATATGCGAGGGTTCCACCAGCTGGCAGTTCTACCTGCTGGAGGCCGTGGTAGACCAGTGGGTGGATTATCAATCTACCTACATAAACGTTTACCGCCGGCGCAATGTGTGAGGAAGAACGATTTCTATGTGGGTCTCTCGTCTATGAGGGTGAACATAGCCGTCTTCTACCTCCCCCCACATCTTGACTCGGCAGAGGTCGCTGACACGGTGAGTTCCGGTATATCAGGTTTCGACCTGTCTATGCCAACCATCGTCGGTGGCGACTTCAATGCCCGTATTGATGGTGGGGCTACTAACGATAAAGGAGAGGTGCTGCTCCAGTTGATGGAATACTTTGGTCTGAGATGTGCAAATGCACGCGAAGACCACACGTATATAAGTCATAACGGAAGCAGCACCATTGACCTACTGTTTCACAACCTTGTCGATGGCGAAGTTGAAAGCTTCGATGTTCTCGAGGTGGCTGCAAGGAAGCACCTACCGGTGTCAGCAGTCGCAAATATTCCAGATATCTGGTTTAAGCAGCAAGGCGACCCACACCTGGTTGCCACGAGGCGTGTTGACCTTTCACTATTAGAGGTTGATAGCCTCGAGGTGGGCTGTGATGTGGATATTTGTTGTGAACTGCTAGAGAGAACCATGAGAAGTGCAGTCAGGTGGAAGAGACCGGGGCAGAGGAGATCACGACAGTGGTTTTCTCAGGCTTGCTATCTCGCCCACCGTGGGGTGCTCGAGCTTTTGCGCCAAGCGAGGGCAAAGGCACCACCACAGCTGCTAGCCAGACGCAGGCTTGACTACTTCAATAGTAGAAAAGCTTACATAAAGCTATGCCTTGACCACAAGCGTGAATACGCTAGGCGGGAGGAAATCCGACTGCTCGAAAGAGCGGAGCGCAAGCCCTCAGCCTACGTCGTACGGCCTCGTAGGGGGGCGAACCACCTGCTCAGCGACGAACAGGTAACGAGTCACCTGACCGGTCTTCTATATAACCGCGAGACGGTACGCCTGGCTCCAATGATTGAGCACCCGCTCACATTGGAGCAGGATACTATGAATCTGCCCTTTGAGGTAGAAGAAGTAAGTCAGGTTCTGCACTCTCTTCCGAGAGGAAAGAGTGCGGGGCCTGACCAAGTGTACTATGAGCACTGGGTGCAGCCTGAGCCACTTTTGGCAAACCATCTTTGTGATTTCTTCAACGAGATCATGAAGAGGGGACAAATGCCAGGAGCCTGGCATATCGCCAGGCTTTCTCTTTTATTTAAGGGTAAGCATGGTGATGACAGACGAGACCCAAACTTATACCGCGGTATAGCGTCTGAAAGGACGCTGAAGAAGATCTTCTGCAAATTGGTTATAAAACGGATCGAGTACGTTGTCGACCAGACCCTTCCACCGGAGCAATTCGGCTTTCGAAGAGGTCGAGGAACGCGTGATGCAATCCATGTGCTTCAGTCAGAGATAGAGCGAGCTGTGGCAAAGCCCGGAGGCCATTTGTATGCAGTCTTTATAGACTGCGTCAAGGCATTCGACAAAGCACCTCGAGATCTCCTGGTGAAGTCATTCCGATACGCAGGGGTTGGTGGCTCTCTTCTGAGCGTAATTTCCAGTTTCTTTGATGAGGACACCTTACTGGTACAAGGTGAGCAGGAAGTGTTGCAGGTAAGGCAAAATGTGGGAACCCCGCAAGGCGACCCATTGAGCTGCGTCTCCTTCACTCTTCTGCTTGCCGATTTTGTTGATTATATTCGACAAGAGTTCCAGAAGGCCACAGTTGTGATGTACGCAGATGACATAGTGGTCGCTCATCACGACCTGGGTGCCATCAAGCGCATCACTTCTCTGGCGGAGGTGTTCCTTGTCTCAAGAGGGCTGGAAATAAACGCCATGAAGACCAAGGCTATGAAATTCAGAAGAGGAGGTCGATTGGCTGCTAAAGACGTTATACGTTGCGGCGGCCAATCCTTGGAATTCGTTAACTCTTTCCGGTATCTGGGGCTTCGGCTTCATTATACTGGGACGACCTTCACTGCTCACATCGTCGAGACAGCGCGCACAGCCCTAATTTCTCTTTATGGAGAAATAGGCGATGTCCGGCGACTGTCCGTCCCGACGGCAGTGGCGCTTTTCTACCTCAAGGTTGTTCCGGCGCTGATGTATGGTCTTGACAGAGTATGGGAACACCTCACTCGGGCAAACTTTGGTTTGCTTGAAAGGTGTTTTACAATGTACATGAAGCGAGTACTTTGCCTGTCAATGCGGGCAAGGAGCCGCTTTGTGTACCTAATGTCAGGCTGTGCACCAGTTGTCGAGATCATTCGATTGAGGTTGAAGACGCCGCGTACAGTACCATTCGAGAGCTTTATCTCGGAATGGGAAAATAAAGTTGAACAAGTCCGACGAGAGGTCAGAGACCTGGATGTTTTCAGGGCCTTTCACCTCTGGTCTGGTCTTGCGTGTGACAATCGCCACGTCTATACCAGATACATAGTTCATGGCTATCATCACCTGGTTTGTTCGAATACGAGCTTCCACGAAGAGTACACCGAGTGCGTCTGTCGACTGTGCTCTCAGGCGTGTACGAAGTTTCATGCATCTGCCTGCCTGGCCCTTGCGAAGAGATCACTGCACTGCCTCTCTCGTATAACATGCCGCGAGGAGCTGAGTGTATAATTGTATAATATGTATAATTGTTCATGTTATATGCATACTCAATATGAGTGAAATAAATACGATGACAAATTATTATTATTATTATTATTATTATATCAGTAAAATAAATACTACTACTACTACTACTATACTTATTACAAGTATCTATTTATGTCTTTCGTTCTTTGTGCCGCCCAGGACAAATACGCCTTCCGCGAAACAGAAATCCGTGCCTATGAGCACACATTTAACATACAGAGTCGTATAGTACATAAGAAGTATGATTATCACTAGTGAAAACGCTTGCTATCGTCAGGGCGATATGCCGTTGTCAGCAAATGTGTAGCGTATTAGTGTAATGGCAACTGAACCGTCTTTTGTGTGGGAGACTTCGAAAATGTTCGATATGCACATGTGTCACCACCGGACTTCACTCCGGACGGGAAAAAAGGACAGCCGAAATACCTGAGGAGCGTCTCCCAGTAGAAGAGCGTCTGCGCGGAGAGGAACGGTAGTGCCGAGCGGGGCACGTATTGGACAACGCGAACCGCCTGCCACATCTCTTCCGGTGGCCCCACAAACAGCATGTCTTGCCGAACGCTCGCACGCTAAACGTCAGTGAAACGCAATTCGTCTGAGATTAGCCAAGGGTGGCAAAATCTACCAACGTAGACAACGAAATCAACTGCCAAACAAGTCAACTGCCATAATTTTTTCCTTTCTTTGACTTGCGACAGAGATGTATAGATATAGACATATATTTATACATATAAATTTGGCTATACTTAGGTATCTAGTCAGCAAAAAGTATACCTTGACGACAAGTAACCGATGCGATGGGTGAGGTAGAACTGGTTTGGCACAAATATAAGCGGGATCCGAACAATCCGAGGCATTTCCGCAGGGTTGTGATACTTTATCAAGACTTAGTCGAACAGGCAAACAGGTCCTGCGTGTCAAACTTCAAAGGAAACGCAGAATATTAATGATATTGCGGTTCTATAGTTTAAACGCATTATGTCTGCACTGTATTATATACATATATATATATATATATATATATATATATATATATATATATATATATACGGCTATTATGCTTCTCTTCCTTGACTCCCATTGTCAATAATGTACGCTAGCTCATGTTAGCGACTTGCTAGAAAAAACGTCCTTGATACCCAAACAATTGACCCGCGATCTCAACATTCCATTGATGTTAAATCTGTAGCTCGTTCACAGCTTATCAATGGCCCGTTTGCATCGCGGAGGATCGCCAGTGGGCACGCACTGACCCAACTCACCAGTAATGCATATACAGGGTGTGACTGAAAGAATTTTATAGCGATACATAAAATTGTAGAGCTCGTTAAAGCAAATATTTTTTCCAATGGAACATGGTCTCTGAGAAGTCTTGTTTCGGAGTTACAGTGAAATTACTACAATTTGTGACACTGGTGTTTTTGCCCGACATAGGAGCACAAAATGTGCTGTTGCGAGACAACCAGTCTTCCTAGACAGAAACTAAGCACACCGTCGTGTTCGTGATAAAATTCTGCTCAATCTGAAGAATATGCAAAGCCGGTCAGAAGACGTGACATGGTCGCTTAGAAGAGAATTCGCCAAAAATAAAGTTCTTTATTAGCGTTCACGCCAAATACTTTAGAATCATAACCCTACGACCACCCACGTGTTCAAAACTAACATATACAGCAAATGCGCATTTCATGACGATCATTTTGGTACCAAACGTATGGCAATGCGAGCTGTGGTTGCGGAGTAATTACGATTTTTCGGCGGGATGTCCAGATTAAGTGCATGAAAAATGACGCGCTGCGGCTGTCGCGCGACACGTCGGCGGTAGTGAACGTCGCCACACAGTCATTTTACATGCACTTAATCTGGACATCCTGCCGAAAAATCGTAATTACTTCGCAACCACAGCTCGCATTGACATATGTTTGGTACCAAAATGATCGCCATGAATTGCGCATTGGCTGAATATGTCCGCTTTGAGCGCTGTGAGTGGTTGTAGGGTTATGATTCTAAAGTATTTGGCGTGAACGCTAATGAAGAACTTCATTTTTGGCGAATTTTCTTCTAAGCGACCATGTCGCGTCTTCTGACCGGCTTTGCATATTCTTCAGATTGAGCAGAATTTTATCACGAACACGACGGTGTGCTTAGTTTCTGTCTAGGAAGACTGGTTGTCTCGCAACAGCACATTTTGTGCTCCTATGTCGGGCAAAAACACCAGTGTCACAAATTGTAGTAATTTCACTGTAACTCCGAAACAAGACTTCTCAGAGCACATGTTCCATTGGAAAAAATATTCGTTTTAACGAGCTCTACAATTTTATGTATCGCTATAAAATTCTTTCAGTCACACCCTGTATTACTTTGTTATAGTATGAAGGTGTCTATATGTATATATATATATATATATATATTGTTGCCTCTTGCATATAAGCAAATAAAACTGTAACCATAATTCCCAAACAAAACAACAACAAAAAAAAAATATATATATATACATATATACCTGTCATGTTTGAGGGCGGATTGTAGTGAGAAGCAGAGATCCGTTGGTGACTCGACACCGGGCGAGCAGCACGATCGAAGCGAAAGGTTGCCGGACAGACCGGGCGCGCTGTCATGGTGCTTGAGATTGCCGTCCGCCGATTCCATTAACGCTAGGCCAAGTACAAAGTTTCGCGGCAGACAGCCGCCATCCGGCATGCTTCCGACCACGTAACTGGCGAGGCACGACTCCCAGTCGGCGACGCTGGCCACCGGACATTGGTTGATGGCCGTAATTTCGTCGCCCGGCCACAGTCCTCCGGGCCCATCAACGCCCCCGCTTACCGTGCCGTCCACCGTAACAACAGCGACGCCCTCACGGTACAACGGTGACAGCAGCACCTTTCGCAACGACGCGATGCAGAAACAAAAAATACAGGTTTCACTAAGTCAGCATTCTGATCCTGTCACTGCTACTACCCATTTAGGTAACTTCACAACGCGGCTACGTATGTCGGTACTCTCTTTAAAAAAAAATATTATATATTCATATATATATATATATATATATATATATATATATATATATAATATTGATGGCAGGTAAATGATAGTTTCTTGTTCGCTTCCTATTATCGAAGTTTAGTTGACGAGACGTACTTTGTCAATACGTGATGTGTCAACCAACCTCATCTGCATTTACGTACGAAATAGTGTTTAACAGTCACAGACGCGTGCATTGCATGGTATTTCACCATGTTCGATAGCCGTGATCTCGTTCTTATCTCTCTCTCATCCAACTGCGCTGAGAATCACGTAACCTACCGGGTTAACCGTTAACAGGGCCCAGGCGACGGCAGCAATCACTAAATTGTGCCACACTCCACCACAGAAGATTCGCAACCGGCGCCAGAGCGGAAGTGCGGCCAATGGGTCCATAGGAAGATCGACGTAGGCGCCGGGGAAGACGACAACAAGAAAGGCGCCTACACCGTTGATCTGAACACCTGTGCGACAATGAATTAAGGAAATCATTAATTTCTATATAAACGACGTTAGGCAAAATAAACAGCACTAAGCAGGAGGTAAGGATGCTCAATATTTCCGGTTACCAAGGATATCTGGGCGACATGGCATCCTTATTGAAGACCATAAGAAAAACTTCAGATCTACTCATGTTTTGAAACTAGAAGTAAAAACATGTAATTCTAGCCTAGAAAAGATATTTCTAAAGTATTTTGGCCTAAGATAGGTATACTGAGAGTAGCGCAGATCACATAGGAACTAAGTCTCTGCTAGATAGATACATTTTTGCAACATTACAGTGCACAGCAAGACCGGGTTTCAGAGAGTGGTGGTGAAAAAAATATATTTGCGAAAGCGGTTTGTTCCTCTAAAAATAGCAATATTGATACAAATAAATCTTCTTGACTAGTTTTAGTGTTTATTTAGAAACCATGGCATGTACCTAACTTGCAGTCACTGTAACAAGACACATTATCAAACACTGACATTTGTCTTTTTTTGTAGCGTAGGACTAAGTGTACAGGGTTCCAGGAAGATTGCGTCAAGAAATAAAAACTGAAGTTTGGACCTCTTTCTATCTGACATACTGAACGACCCATGTGTGGAAATGAAAAATATGAAAAACTGTTAATAATTGAATATACAACAATAAAGCTCAACGTACCCTCTCTAGAGGCGGCAAGAGCATGACCGAACTCGTGCAGGACGCTGCAGATGATCAGAGTGGAAATATAAAAGGGCAGATCGGACAGTGGCAAATTAATTCCTGGTAAGACAGGAGTGAGATCCATCGGCGAAGATGCTCTTCCCGACGAGCTGCTCCTTGACGCATTGTCAGATGCTACAATAATTACGCAGTTATTATTAAATAAGTAGGATATACATCAACCAACCACACACCGCTTATATAAATAAGCATTTATCCACACATATATATATATATATATATATATATATATATATATATATACGCACATGAGTTCTAACCGAAAAAGAATAAACCTATACTACGTCTATTTTCATGTCACACATTATACACCTATGCATATGTCTATATATTATAGAGACAGAAAAATGAAGAGAGCTGTAGCGTTTGATTAGTGCATGCTCAGATGCCTCATATATTGTATGTATTTAAAAGCTAAATATATTTTGTGATAGTAAATGTCATATATATATATATATATATATATATATATATATATATATATATATATGTCGCAGCTTATAAATAGAGTGTAACACGTCAATGAAGCATAATCACAAACAACAGCCGTCGGGGAGGAGATACTAACCATCGGCGGCCGTGTGAAGCATTTCCCAAAGAAGCGCAAAGAAGGTTCGCGCAAGGAGAAAGCAGGCGACCGGCGACAGAACGAGCGTGGCCACGACGCCCACGTCAAACCACAATGAGCGGGAACGCCGCTTCGAGTAGATCATCGCTCCGTTGAAGTAGCGATTTAATCTAAAACAGTGCGACATGCGCACACGTCTATTAGCATTCATAAGCAAACAACAAAAACAAACTGCCAAAGGGGTATATACTAGGTGGATCAAAGAATTCGTAGCATCATTTCTGTCTGCAATTTCAAAAAGCTCACGGACCCCCACCGACAAGGGAGCAGTACCGCCAAGTACCTTGTTGTTCTTAATTTTGAAAGCTTAGCTGTAACGGAAATTAAATCCAAATTCGATGCGGTTTACGGAACTAATGCTCCGGCGCACAGTAAGTACCACCATTATTACCAAATGCATTGCCTGATTTCAAAGATGCAGTGTGGGCACCGAAGACACATCACGTTCTGGACGACTAAAAATAGCTTCGAATGAGAAATCTGTGCAACAAGAAGTCTACAAATTCGTGATGACTAACCGCCAATTGAAGTTGCGCGAAACAGCGAAAGAGATGGGCATTAGCCATGGTGCTGTACATTAAACGCTGCCCCAGCATAAATGCAATCAAAGTGACTGCCGCACGAGCTAACAGTTGAGCAAAAACTGCCACGGTTATCAATTTTGGAGAATAACTTGGATCGTTTGAGGCAAAACACGCCAAGCCGCCCAGCAGAATAAAAAAGCAGATATCTGCACCGGCAAGATTTTGGCCTGACGGGTTTCTGGGATTCAAAAGTACTTATATTAATTTAATTGACTACTAATTTTGGAGAAACAGTCACAACTGGGGAGTACTTCGCAAACACCCCTGGACCAGCTGATGGAACGTATCAGAGCACTACGCCCCGTGGTTCAGAAGGTGACTGATCTCGACACCACGACAACGCGCTCGCCATACGTCCCTTAATGCCGTGGCCAATTAATAAGTATCTCTTCGGAAAGAGATATCAGCGCAGCAATGATGTGATATGCGTCGTGGCCGAGTATTTCAGGCCTAAACATTCTGAATATTTTGCTTGTGGTATAAAGGCTATTGAGGATCGTTGGACTATATGTGGTGAGCTTGTGGGGGGGGGGGGGGGCACAATACTTAATAATGAAAGGTCCGTTTGGGTTTGTCCGTCTTTTACTTGTATTCCATGGCACGAGCTGTTTGATCAATCTAGTATATATACTCGTATTGTTCAGTCATATACTAAAAAAAATTCCTCAAGGCACTAAAGTATATATATATATATATATATATATATATATGGTAACGTAAAAACTCATACATAAATGTTGTATATATATATATATATATATATATATAACATTTTAGTATGTGAGTGTTTATGTTACTTTTGTATATATCGATATATATATATATATATAGCGCTACGATTGTCATTCCTTGTACTACAAATAAAAGGCGTGCAGCTAAGCAAAAGGAAATCGATCTAAAGAAAGAAATAAAAAAAACGGCGAAGGGCGCAGATCCTGCATGCAGACAAACCTTGTAGTGTACCATTTTATGCGAAACAGGTTCACGTTGAGGTTGTAGTATCGGAGATAGTCGAGGTACGGTCGCACCATGCATGACTTCATCATAATGTCGAACAGGTTGAGCAACGTCCAACAGGAAAGTGTCACTCCGATGAAAATGAACATGGTCTTGCCTGCCAAAGCGTGAACAGCAGCAAAAAGATTAACAGCATTTATTACTGATAATGTGTATTACAAATTATTAACTAAAAACGGGTAATATACCGGCTTAGGCAATCTAGGTGATTATTTTACCAAACCCATAGAAAGTCATACAGTCCTTGGTTGACAGCGCAGTTTAACGAGTACCTAAGAACGAATACAGTGTTGTGCAAGTGAAGTGTACTCCACTAAATATTCCAAAATTAGCGAGAAATCGTTGTGGCTTTAAATGAACGTGCGCGCTTCTCAAGGACCGCTGTGTTGTGGTCACGTTGGTATCAGCCGTGCACCCTCGACAGCGTTCCGAGAACCAATGCGGAATTTCCTCTTTGTATTCTACCTCCAGCAGCGCTAACCAGGCAATCTGACGCACGCATAAAGGTTTCACTCTGAGGTTTGTGTGTTTGCGAACTCTAACTTGTTCGGCCTGACCGGCTGCAATGTCGGGCCGAGGAGCACCGACAGGGTTTGAGAGAATCCCCGGTCCCCAACCGGGGTTTAGGGGCTCAAGTACTCAAGCAATCGGTGCCGCCGCGTGTACTATGGGGGCACAATAGTACGTGGCATACCGAAATGCTTACCATCCGACCTCATCATCGACGTAACGGGATTGCCAAAAAGAGCGTTCGCAGAAATGAGCAGGTCGCAGGCCTACTCAAGAAAATGCTTTATCTGTATTTGAAGGCCGTTCAAGTCATACTTAATTAACAGTACCAATTCGCAGTGTTTCTTGACTATGGCAGGATTCGACTCGACGCCGAGGCGCTTGGTATCAAATACGCCTTCGGAAATATAATAATAAATAATTAAACTAATATAGTGCTAGAAGCGTTTTGGGCTTTAGAAGGACAAGTTGCATATGAACATGTGTGCACATTTACGTATATGTGGAGAAGACTGTATACGAGTATGCATATACAATATTGGAACCTATTCTCATATAAAACCGTCATCTTTTTAGACGCTACTCACCGTTTCGTTAAAAGATTGTCTCTAAACAGGACTTTAAGAGGTTTGCGGCAACAATGTGGTAGCACAGGGTCAGCGCTGCGTGCATTCGAGCTTCGCGGATCTAATTAAGGACAGGATCCAGTGATGTAGCAGTGATCCAGGGCAGTGGCTTGTAGATGCCTGAACAGAAGTAGCTGCCTCCAACGAACGGGCCTGCGCCACGGCACTTCGTGCGTACTACGTCATTTTAGCTTCGTGTCGTTGTGCCAAACCTCTGAAACGACATCGGATAAACAAATAAGGCCATAGGACCAGTTGAGCCATACAGTTGTCGAAGAAGGTTATCACATTGAGGATCTATATATGCTCAATAGAGCCTTGACAAAAGTCAAGCAGTGACGAAACGAGCTAATCATTACGAACGATTCTTGAGCGAAGAATATTGAGACAGCGCTTCCCCACATCCTGGAAATCACTGGCCCGTTACGATCCAGGACCAGGATCCAGGGACCATAAAGAGGGGCCATCGGCAGGTGGTCTACGATTGTTCGCGTACGCAAGCAGCCAGTAACAGCGTGGAGGCTTTACATAGGGTGCGTTTTCTGAAGGATCGTTAAGTGGGTGACAGTTTCTAGCTGCCTTAGGGCCAGAGAGTTGACCACGCGGTACAAGACCGCTCCTTTAGAGCATCGAACACAAATCGATGCCTTAAATGTGGTGCTCTTGGGCACGTAGCAAAGTAATGTAACGGCTCGCTTCTATGCTACACCTGTCGCAAGGCCGACCACGCGTCTAATTCAGGTGTACGTATCCTTATAGAATAAAAATTTAACAAATTTAGGAAAAGACAGAAAAAAAGGTGTCAGATCAAACTAGGACGCTACTCTCTCTCATTCCGCAGCTAAGCCAAACCCAGTAAATGAGGAAGAACAGTATCAAGCGGTCCAACTAGAGATCCTCCCAAGAGCTTCAAGTGACCTTCCGCAGACTGATGAGAATGGCTTTGCTGTGGTGATCAGCTGAAACTGATCAGCTGAAAGGGGAAGTCGGAGACAACCAACGGGCGGGACCGCGTTTCTCTTCCATGAATGACAACGCATGATCTAGCAACAAAATTAATACAGATACGTCACCAACCTTTCATCGCTCTAGGCAAGAATCCTTAATTGATCTAGCAATCTGCAGAACTTTTAAGCTCAGGAAATTCTGAGATGCTAGTTGCTGAGGAGAATTGAAGCGACCAACAAACTGTACTGAGTTTAACGTCGATGCTGCCTCGTCTCGCATAAACTCACATCAAAGTCCAACCGTCACACGAGCGACGCCGGCGAACGGCCTCAATTAAGCTACAAGGGGACGACATTTCTAAAAAGGGAGGCGTTCCGGAAAGAGCTCACGACATGCATGACACTTGATAGTAGCTTGTAAAGAAGCAGAGCGTTTCAACATGCATCCAAGAAGGTATCGTCCGGGAAAATCAAATTATTGATCGAATGATTAATTCACTGCAGCACGGCAGGGCTGCTTCAGGGCAAGCCGCTTGCTTTCTAGACCGAGACGCAGCAGGGATGATCAAGAAAGGCAAACGTGGCTGCACATTGAGTCTATAATTAATTTTTTTAAGGAGGTTGTGTTTAATTCTAAACCATCTTCTAACCCCTACGGGCTTGGAACTCACCGTGAAGTCTATATCTTTAATGCACCGAGAGCCGGACATGTTGAGATATCTAGGGTTTCCCCAACAGTCCTTGTGGTAGCATGACCGCTGACTCTCAGCGGTAAGGTTTGTCATCTATTCTCAAAGAGCCTTGCCCAAAGATCAACAAGATTCGATCAACAACAGTGATCGAACCGGCGACACCCCTGCACATCAACTTAAAAGGCCTAAAATAGTTTTCAAGCAAGCAATCAGCCAAAGTAAGGACAGATGCTGGAAAGAGTTCAATTCGGAAATAGATAACGATCCGTGGGGTCAGCCATATAAGGTGATCCAGCCAGAAGGTGGAGTTCAAATAGGAGTCAAACGGGATGATACCCTCCCGGCATAAGAAAAACAACGACATTAATCAGCGCTAAATCTTGATTATCTCTTTTGTGACCGATCAAGTTACAAGGACGTTCATAAATAAATTGGTGCCATATCGGACGTCACATTGACCGAAATCGATTGCGGCGGGAGGACAGGTAAAAGCAAGGAAAGCACCGGAATCGGACAGTGTCCGAGCATCGGCAACCCAATTTCTAGGTAGAAAGTTTTTTTTGGCTACCCAGGGCACCTTTCCATTTGTTTTAAAAAAACGATTCAGCGGGAGTCGACCAGTTTAGAAACCGCTTAGCCCATCTTCAAGAGAACCTTGAGGCGCGCTGTGGGGGTAGGCCTGAAAACGTACTGTCCCAGCGTGACTGGAGTTCCCCTCTGCACGACGAGGTACAACGGCGCCTCTTTAACGAAGCTGCCGACGACACAGCCAGAGCTCGCTTAAACGCCGTATCCGCCAAGGATTCAGAGGCCTGGTTACACGCGCTTCCTAGTGCCCCCCTAGGTACCCTTCTTGATGACGAGTCGATTCGCATAGCAGTAGGCTTACGACTAGGGGCAGATATAGTTAGCCCTCATCGGTGCCAATGTGGTCACCCCGTCGATAAACTAGGACATCACGGACTATCGTGCATTATTAGTGCAGGACGACGCTCGAGACATGCCGCTATTAATGAGACCTTTAGCAGAGCCCTTAGGTCGTGCGGTCGTCCGTGCATTCTTGAACCCCCAGGTCTCTGCGCGGAGGACGGCAAACGTCCAGAGGGTATGACACTCACACCATTCGAGCGAGGCAAAATGCTAGTTTGGGATGCAACCGTTACCGACTCTTTAGCTCCTTCTATGGTCGGTGGCGGCGCATCCGAAGCTGGTTATGCAGCCCACCTTGCGGAGACTAACAAGTTGAGAAAATACTCATCAATCGGCTATCCCCATGAATTTTGCCCTCTCGCGTTTGAAACCCTAGGTGCCCCTGGCGTTCGGACCAAGCAGCTGATCCGCAAAGTTGGGACCTTGTTAAACCTGTCATCCGGTGATAACAGGTCATCGTCCTTTTTTAAACAACGCCTGGATCTTGACATACAACGTGGAAACGCTGCCTCCGTTCGGGGCACACTCCTGAAGTGGTCTCGCCCTGACCTCATCGAAACGGACACGTGACAGTCACAATGCGCATTGGCTTAGCTAGCTGATGTGTGTAACATATACCTAATGTATTATACGGAAAATAAACTTTATAAACCGGCATAATATAAGCCAAAAAACGAGGTAGTACCAATACCAAAGAGTGGGGGCGCCTATAGGTCCATTTGTCTTAAGCGCCCTAGAAGGAGGTATCCAGTCTACAGTGAAAACGAGACTATGCTACTTTGTAGAGGAATATGTGCTCGTGTGACGGACGTTTGAATAATGAGAGCAACAGGTACTCAAATAGCTCTGGCTAAAATTTAAGCTGTTCCCCTCATTGACCGAAAGCAATTCCCGCCATTTAGGCTGACTCAGGCAAGATCCGAAATAAAGTTTGTTAATACGGCCCGGTATCAATCCTGGCCGTGGCTTATGGGGTACCCTAATTTTCGCCTCGCGATGGCAAAGACTAGGAAAGCAATCAGCCATATTGCCAGGATTATGCTGAATATCTTCGGTCCGCAGAAGACCAAGTCAATAATATTGTTTTGCGCATCAATGGAACTGTCGAGGCAGGCTCATCCGGAGCTCGCCTTAGAGGCTTGATTCCTAACACTTAGGAATGGACTGAAGACTGGGAGAAGATTGATCGCACTTATTATGAAAAAGGCCGACAGCCGGCTTAAGGTCTCAACAATTTTTGAAGGAATCTTGCGGGCCAAGGAGGTGGCTGGTCGATAAAGATTTGTTTTATTATTAACATCCAAACTGGGTAAATGTAAAGATATGCAAGAGCTGAATAAAAACGCCACCCTGTTGGGCTGACAATATGCATTGTGCAATATTCAGGAAACGAATTCGAGATGAAAGGTTTAGTGAGTAAATCAGGGAGCACATCTGTCCCTGGAGTCCCACACTGCCTGGTCAATAATGACTTCTACTCAACCGCTTGTAGAAGATCTGGAAAGCCTTTCTTTAGTTCAGAGAAAGCTTTATAATATATATATATATATATATATATATATATATATATTCCGGGAACTTCTTAACTGTTATTATATATATATATATATATATATATATATATATATATATATATATATATATATATATATATATATATATATATAACAGTTAAGCAGTTCCCGGAAGCTTCTTCGAATTATCGAAAATGGTCACACAGAGCTGGCAGAGAGACCACTACAATTCATCCGACATCTTGTCACTTCATAGATTCCACCACAAGCTCAGTCATAGTGACTTTCACAATCCTAACGTTGGCTGTGTGTGCCGTTTAGGCGACCAGCCGTGTCCAATCGACCATCTCGATACCTGTTAGAAAGCTATTTCTCTTACGCACTTGGCCCGATGATATTTTATTACTTATAGACATGTGTTATATATATAGTTGTTTTGTTTATTCTGATATATAATTATATATATATATATATATATGTAACAAACCAGTGCTTTGTTTATTTGACTCAAACTGAGTACTAAACGCACTTCATAAGATATATATATATATATATATATATATGGAAGTTGCCCTTTATAATTATATGGCTAGACGCGCGCGAGCAGAAACAGTCGTTGTTGTTGTTGAGCACGAGAGGATTTCTCAGCTGTGGCTTAAGGCACTCGCTTTGCACGCTGACGTTGCATTCGCCAGAAGGAGCCACGCTCACCGTGACTGCCGGATCATCATTGGCTTGGCTGCCTCTCCCCTAGAACGTCGTTGGTAATTTCACTGCTGCTGCTGCTCGTGTTGTTGTTGTTGTTCCTTGACGTGGAGGTGCATTAAAAATCACATACACAATATGTGAAGCAAATTTGTCCATCCAAAGACACGTGGACAACAAATTTTCGTTTATAGGGGAAATATAACAGAATTCAGCACGACTGTTTCGTCTGTCTGTCTGTCCGTTTGATATTTGTTTAACTATCGCCTTGTCTCCCTCCTACTTTGTCTTTCTCTGGCACACATCGAATCGAGCATCGTGCTAAAATAGAACGCTCTGAATAGAATACATGTGCAACACGCTTGAAAGATAATGCCGGTTAATTAACACGCTCGACTAGCTATGGCCACTCTCCTACGTATTGGCTAAGCGGACTTGGCGTCTTGGCGGCAATGTATTATGTGAGCTGAGCCTTGAAGTGTGAAGCTGGTGCTGCAGAAACAACGCTCACACACTCGAAAACACAGATACACAGATACACAGCCTCCGAATCCGCAAGAAGAGCTCACTTATTTCTTGAATGAGCTCTCATAGTTCTTAAAACGCCTATCTGCCACGTCCATACAAATCCACAAGTGGAACTCACCTTCCCAACAACAACAGCTGAGCTGTCGGTGGGAACGCGTTAGACGCCTTTCGAACGTTATACTAAGCTACTACTATTCAACCGGCAACACTAATTTTGACCGGCGGGATTAGAGTGGGGGCCGGGCGGCTGCTGGCCAACGACGAACGGCAGATAATGCCAGACAGATGTCAGCCTCTATATATCTAATAATAATAATAGCTCTTGTCCATACCCTGGACATCGACGACAACAGTTCTTCGTCTCTAGAAGTACGTTAGTTCTAGTTTAAAGCTGACTATTTTGTCCACCCAAACTGAGCTGCGTGGCTGACAGCGCTTCTTGCTTACCCACCTAGCGTACACGAACGCCGCCGCCGGTTACGATTCGTAGTAATCGTTGTTGTTGTTGATGTTGTTGTCACCGTCGTCGTCGTTGCTGCTCCTCTCTGTTCGTTGAACTTCAACAACAGCTGAAACATGTGCTCGGTTCTCTTCTGGTTGTGGTGGTGGTGGTGTTGGTGGGTGGCGAGTGGTGGAGAGCAGCGCCCCTATGAAGGCAAGGTCTGTCCAACTCTACCCTCGTTGCCGGCAGCGGTGGCAGCGGCCGCGCTAGCGAGGGTATAGTTGGACACTTTCGTACAGCCGCACAAAAACCGATGATTGTTGATTAAATATGCGCCACGGCGCGTCGATGTCTTGTTAAACATCTACCGCCTGCTAGATCTAACCAATGCTCGCTTTTTCTAGCAAAAGAGAGACCTCGGTACACGGCACAACTTGTAGACAGACCAACGACAGCGACGACGACGACGATGCGCGTATCCAACCCGATCAGCCAGAGTTTGACGGTAAGGGCAAACAACGAGCCATAGGGGAAGGAGTACTATCACTAAAAAAAAAAGGAGGAAAATGACGACCACATCAACGACGACGACGACGACAATGAAGAAGAAGAAGAACAACAACAACAACAAAAAGCAGAGCTGGAAAGAATCAATAAGTGGAGAGAAGATGGTGGGGTGGGGTCAGGTGGGGTGGGTAATAGTAATGATGCTGCTGCTGATTATGATGCTCTGATGATGTGGGTGAGGATGATGATGGCGGCGTAGAATCATATGCGCGTGCGCGCAGCGCAGCTTAGCTGCGGCGAGGAGGGTGGTGGTGATGGTGGTGCCGGAGGCGGCCTCGTGGCTCCAAAAACGCCGCGGTCTAACGACCAACCCCGGCACCGGCGCAGGAGCGGCGACCTTGTGTATCCAACTCCGCCGGTTGCGTGGTTGCGAGAGCGGTAGCGGCGACAGCGATGTGGGTCCAACTGCGCCAGATGACGGTGACAGTCACAACAGGGGCGCTAACGGCGGCGGCGGCGGCGGCAGCGGCGTCAGCGCGGGCGGCCATGGCGGGCAGAGTTGGATACGGTTCTGGGGCGGCCGTTGCCGCCTTGCCTTGCCGTGCCAGCAGCCGCGCTTAAAGGAAAGGGCTCTTCTTCTCGCATGGCTGATTCTGCTGATTCTGCTGCTGCTGTTGTCGCTGCTGTTTGAAAACGTCGTTAACGAAGGAAAGAAAACGATCCCCCATATCATCACGCGAAAGCCGACCAACCAACCACTCGACGGCGCGGGAGAGGGAGAGAGAGAGAGAGGAACATAGGAAACCGCGAGAGTTACGTAGTGGGAGGGAGAGAACGAGAGGGAGAGAGAGAGAGAGATCTCAAGGGAAGGAAACAGCATAGAGAAACTCTATGAGGGAGGGAAGAGAACGTCGAGGCCGGCGGCTGCTGATGCTGCTGTTGTTGTTATGATGGCCAAAGCCGCGCGCACACACACACACACACACACACAGACGGCAATCACCGATTGAGGATCGTCGACGGGCGCCGACGACCACGGTAGGGACAACTCGGAGGGGCCTTGACCATGACCTCGCGGTGACAACGAGTTACCTTTACAAGGCTGTTGGTATTTTGGTTCGACGATCGGTCTAGACTAGTTTTAGTCTTTGTTATTGTGGTGGTGGTGGTGGTGGTGGTCGTCGGCGGCGGCATTATTGTTGGTGCTGCTACTGCTGTTGTTGTTTTTGTTGCTGTTGCTGATGTTGTTGTCGGTTTGGCTGTTGTTGTCGTCGTCGTCGTCGTGACGTCTCCACAGTAACAACCGGCTGATGGATAATGAAGCCGGCTAATGCCAAACCAGCCTCAGTGACTATATCTCTGTCTCTTTATCTCTCTTTCTCTCACCTTCTCTCGTTTTACCCCTTTCTCTACCAGCCTCGGAGCACAGAGGGTGCCATCTGAGCGCAGCCAACTAACTACTACCCCCAGAAGTACCCCCTCCCTTCCCCACACTCGTGTCATACGTCGTTTCATGATGGTTATTATCATCGTTATTGGTCGGCAAACTGATATATATAGCAGAGCGTGACACCGATTTGGCATCGTTACATCCGCCGACTGTATGTATGCGATGATAAGATCAATTCAATGATAACGTAACAACTTAGCAGGAGTATGACAACAACAGCATCAGCAGCAACAACCACAACAACAACAACAACAACAACAACATCGGTTCACCACCGAAAGTTAGTTAGTTAGTTAGTGAAGTTTGGTCAGCGGTGTGTGGCTGGTGCTTTTTGTGGTAAAGACTCTGGTCGTCGTCGTCGTCATCTTGAGACGATCGACAATCGAACCATGTGGTGCAATTGAGAAATATATTGTTTTGACTTGTCTTCATGCTTGCTGTTGTCTACAATCGCGCCAGTTCGATCGCGCCATCATCAGCAAAGACAACAACAACAACAACAACATCATCTTCATCACGTGTGGATCATCGTCTCGTGTCAGAATCATCAGTGAGTCCAGTTTGGCATCGAAGTATAGTGCCCCGACCGGTTGGGTCTCTGCCTGCTAAAGGCCGACCACCGGCCAGCGTTGACAAAACATTCACCTGCCTCCACTCACCCGCCCATCTGCACAACAAACAGTGACAGACTGTGTGACCGACCGCGCGAGAGGAAACGCAAATTTAGTTAGCATGCATGTCCGTCTATAGGTGAATATATATATACATACATATATGTATGCGATAAGCACAACACGGCAGACAACTAGTAAGGTACTATCAAAAGAGAGAGGCAGACAGAGAGTCTGTTATGCACGTAGGTAGGTACGTAAATAGGTAGATAAGAAAAGGTAGTAGTAGTACTGCCTATCGAAAGGTACGAAAGTAGGCAGACAGACAGGCACGGCCGTGCTGTGGTGTTTGCTGCTCTGGCCTACGGACGTTGGCGTTGGAGAAGTAGGAGTAGCAGCAGGAGGTTGGGGCCCGCGTCAAGTTGTCCCTACCGGGGCGGCGTCGTCGTCGTCGGCTGCGGCGGCGGTGACGGCGGCAGCGGCGGGCCATAGGTTGTGTTGTGAAGAGGTGGGGTGGCTGTGTGGGGTGGCTGGTGGGGTGGCTGTGGGGTGGCTCTCCGCCCTCTCGTCGTGTTCTCTGGTACTACTGCTGCTGCTGCTGCTGGCCCTGCCTCTTCTTAGTCTATCTGTCGGATGTCTATCGTCGCGCTGTTACGCTGTGCGACACGGCCGCCGCCGCCACCGCCTCCGCTTCTTGCTGTGTTGTGTTGTTGTTGTTGTTACGGTAGGTGTCGTTCTTGTTGTTGTCATTGTGGTGAGGATGTGGTCCTAGCTGTTGTTGTTGTCGTTGTTGTTGTTATCGTCTTCATTGTTGTTGTTGTTGTCGTTGTTGTTGTATGGTGCTCCGACTCATTGACTCGATTCAGCTTGGCCAGAGCGTCAATCGGCCGCTGAGGTTTGTGTTCGAGTCCGGTGTGTTTTTTGTCTCTCCGTTGTAGGCAGGTAGGTGTGTTTGTCTGTCGGCTGTTGTGAGTCCTAGACAGTCTATCTATCTATCTATCTAGTCCTCTGTCGTTGTCGTCGTCGTCGTCGTCATCGTCGGCAGTTGTGAGTTTGTAGGTCGGTTTTTCGGTCGATGTGTTGTCGTCGTCGTCGCCTATCGTCTGCCCATGAACCACATTAGTTGTGTGTGGTGATGACGTGAGTGGTGAGCGAAGTGGAGTAGCGGCGAATGAGTAAGGAAGCTGCTGGTGGTGGTGGTAGTGGTGGTCGTTGTTGTTGTCGTGGTCGTAGTGGTAGTGGAAAAGGAAGAACGGCGGGGAGGAGCAGAAGAGATGTTTACGTCGGCCTGCCATTGCTACTGCATGCTGCTGCTGCTGCGTGATGATGGTCATGGCAATGCCGAAACCGCTGCTGCTGCTGCTGCCGCGCCGACACTGATGCTGCGCTATGGCTCTGGTAGCTAGCTGGTAGGCGCCGGCCGCTGTCGATGGATCGACATCATCACAATCCTCATGATGAACGTATTGGTACTGGTACTGGTGGTCATGGTGGCGTAGTCTCTGTGCTGCTGTTGCTGCTGCTAGTAGTAATGGTCTCTGCTACAGCTGCTATTGAATCAACCGTTCAGTCAGCCGCTCACTAGGTAGGTAGGTTGGTAGGTGGCAAAAGGGGGAGGTGATGGTAGTGGTGGTGGTGTTTCTTCTTCTCCTCGTCGTTGTTACGCTGCTTGTTGCCTCGGCTGTTCGAGGCTCTATTCCCGCTGTTGCCGCTACAGCTACTCGTGCTGGCTACTGATTACTATTACTGCTGCTGCTGCTGTTGCTGCTATTGGAAGTAGTAGCAGCTGCAACATCGACATCATCAGCAGTAGCAGCAGCAGCAGAAACATCAACATCATCGACGACGACAACGACAACGACGACAACAACAACGAATAGCTTTGGCCTTTGGCATATCATATTATCAACAACTTCATCAGCTTCATCACCATCGCTTGATCGGTCGGTCACTGTTGTGTTCTGTAGTAGAGTCCGGCAGCCCGGCTGTCGTCACTGAGAGCAAAAGAGAGGGGATATCCCTAGGGGAGATAGATACAAGAGAGCGTGAGAGCATGAGAGAGAGAGAGCGGGGGGGGGGAGTCAAAGAAGGGTAACTAACAACAACAACAGAAGAAGACGTACATGGGAGCAGCAAACGCTCGTTGTTGCTCAAGCAAAAGTCCCCGTAGCTGCAGTAGCAGCAGCGGCAGCGGCAGACGTAGTGATGGAGTAGCTGGCTGGCTGTTCCTGCCTGCTCGTGTGTGTGGAAGAAAGAGGAAGGCTGACTGACTGACGGAGGTCGCTCGGTATTATGGCTCGATGTGCTGTTGTTGTTGTTGTTGTTGTTGTTGTTTTTAGCGGCTGATCTGGTAGTGTCGTGTCTCTTCCTATCTCTAATTGTCTCAGTGTCAATTTGTCTGCTGCCTCTGCTGCTGCTGCTGTGGCTGAGTGGTAAGCGCATGGTCCCCGTGATTCCCGACTACTACGACTACTACTACGTGGCGGCCTTCATCGTGGTCTCGTGAACGTGGTGGGGTGGTGGTGGTGGTGGAGGTGGTAATAGTAATAGTGTTAGAGGTGGTGGGGTGGTGGTGGTGGTGGAGGTGGTAATAGTAGTAGTAGTAGTGTTAGAGGTGGTGGGGTGGTGGGGTGGTGGTGGAGGTGGTAATAGTAATAGTGTTAGAGGTGGTGGGGTGGTGGTGGTGGTGGAGGTGGTAATAGTAGTAGTAGTAGTAGTAGTGTTAGAGGTGGTGGGGTGGTGGTCGTCGTCGTCGTCGTGTTCGTCGAAGTAGTGTGGTACTGGACAACAGGAGGAATAAAACACTGAGTACACTTTTTGCACGTTTGTTGTTGTTGTTGTTGTTGTTGTTGTTGTTGCTGTACTCGAGTAGTCGTCGTCGTAGTAGCGGTACAAAACAGTCATACTACAACTATTGACAGTGTTGAGTAGCAACGCCGTAGCTGTTCATTGTGGCATGCTGTTGATGATGTTGTTGCTGTTGATGATGTTGTTGCTGTCGATGGTCTTAACGTCGTTAACGAACATAAGCGCAGCCGTCGTCGTCGTCGTCGGCCCGGTTATCGTGACGACGAGGATTTGCTAGAGGCGAGACGGCGTCAGGGAATAGAGGACGCATAGAATCATCGTACTAACGAGCTAACCAGCCGTCCGTCGTAGTGGTTCTCCTCGCTTTAACCGTCACCGTCGTCGTCATCGTCCTCCTCGTCGTAACCACAACAACAACAACAACAACAAAAACAACACAGTAGCAATAACAGCAACATCATGAACAACAGCTCAACAACAAAAACAGCAATCGAAGAAGTAGAAGAAGAAGACGAAGAAGAACAACAACAAAAACAACAATTACGATAACTTCAGTGGAAGCCACAACAAACAGCTGAAACAGCAACATCGACGACGACGACAACGAGAACAACGTTAACATTCAACCAGCCATGCTACACATCGCTGTAGAAACAGCAGCAACAACAACAACACAAACACAACAATAACAACAGCAACAACAACAACAACATCAGCCTAACTATGTATTTAGAATAGACGAGGATACTCTAGTTTGCAGTATGTCCATTTCTACTGCCGCGATTACCAACTACGTACCAGCTAGAACAACTAAGTTAACACTGGGAGCGACTACCTGGACAGCCACGGTAGGGTGATGTTGTTCCACGACGCACTGATTGATGTCAGCGTGTGCATGTTTGCATTACAGTACCGACAGTGACAGAGAGAGAAAGAAAACCGCGGCGAATGTGTGCTCCGTGATGCTTACTAACTAACCCGATCATCATCACCGACTTGAAGTCGACCACAAAGTCGAAGTCGACGCAAAATGAAGTACTGCTGTTGTCTGTGAGGAGTACTGCTTGTACTCTGCTCGTCGGCAGAGCAAAAAAAGAGAAAAGCTTCGTGGCTTTCGTGCCGATCGTGATGTTGTGTCGTCCTTTTCGTTGTTGTTGTTGTTGCCCTCATCATCCTTGAAAAAGCTCCTTCGAATCTCAACGGAGCCGCTTCCCGAGCAACGCTACCGCCTTTCCTCCTTACAGAAGTGGACAGCTGACAACAATATCGATCATTAGAAGAAGAAAAAGAACAACAACAATAACAACATCGATGTCACCAATACCACCACCATCATCGCAATTATTGTCTTCGTGCTTGGCGTGATAGATATGCCTAAATGATACTACTAGCCCTTAATATACGTATATAAACATCCATAATCAATCAGATCGCCAACAAGTTATCGATCTGGTTGATCTGTCTGCCTCTGTCAGTGATCGCTGAGACTCACAAAAGAGGAGAAGCGCGTGAGTAGGTCGAGATGGTCACCGATGACCGATCAATGATGTAAAAGGGCGGGGGAGGATCGACCTCGTGGTTTGCGACTCCCCGCGTCAAGCCGAAGACGCAGTAGCAGCAGCAGCAATCACAGGAGGTCAAAGAGAGAGAGAGAGCGAGAACACAGCACCATTAGCACCAGGACGGACAGGACAAAAAGCAGGATCAGAACAGGGAAGAGAGAAAAAGGATCAGAACAAGGAAGACGAGAAAAAAGGACCAGGAGGCCGAGACACAATCATCTGCAAATAAACGGGAGGGCAGGCCGTGAGGAAGGAAGGGCCATTTACGACGACGACGGCGACAACGAGACATCAAGACATTTAAGCAAGCAGAAGATCGTCTTTTGCAACGACAACGAATACAAGGAGGTTGTCGACGAGAGCAGCAATGTCACAGCAGCAGCGACAACAACAACAACAACAACAACCACAGCATCAACAACGTCAGAAAGGGTCAAAGCCGACGACGACGACGAAACAGAACCGCAGCTCATCGACTGAAGACGTCCATTGTGTTGTTGTAGGTCGTCGGTTGAACGAGTGAGCGAGCGAGCGACGCCGTCAACGTGAGCAGCAGCTGCTGTTTTTCATCTATATCTTGTTCTTGTTGCTCTTCTTCTTCTTCTTCTTATGCTGCTGTAGTCCTCTCACCGTGGGTTGCTTCTTCATATTGATGGGTTCTATGTTTTCCTCCTTGTCGTCGTCGTCGTCGTGGTCTTCCTTCCTTCCCCCTTTACATCTATCTAGTTTTATCGGATGTTGTCGTGGTCGTTGTAGCCAGCCAGACCATTCTAGCCCAGAGCTCTGTCTATCTATCTATCTATCTATCTATCTGTATGTTTGGTGTCGTCTCGTGCACGTGTCGATGATGGCAAGAGCGCACCGATGATGAGCACTGACGACCATTAATTACGACGGCGACGACAACAACATAACAACAACAATAGCAGCAACAACATTATCACCACGAATAACAACAACAATAACAACAACAACAACAACAACAAGAGCAGCAACAACACCATCACCACGAACAACAACAATAACCACAACAACAACAACAACAACAATAACTACAACAACAACAATAAAATTGCTAGCCATAAACGTGGTAGTGGCGTTGATATTCACGACAGAAACTGTAGACCGTTGGTCGATCGTAGTATTATTGTAGAGTGGTGTGGCACTGCATGGGTTCAGAACGGGGAAGGAGGAGCGGAGGAGGGGGAACGGGGAAGGAGGAAAACGACGGGGAAACGGAGAAGCGGTGAAAGGAAACGGGCTCACGGCGTATCTCACGTCTCTGTCATCGTCGTCGTCGTCGTCGTTGTAGTAGTAGTTCGTTCTCCTCCTGATGAGCATTGTTCGTCGTCATCACGTTTGTTGGTGCTGTTGTAATCATTCTCGTTGTGTCGTGTTTTCTTCTAGGTTTTCTGCAAGATCTGAGAGATCTCTGACGCCGGTCAACGGGAGCCACAGTGAGACAGTAGTGAGTGGTGGGCGTTGTGGTCGTGGTGGTGGTGATAATAGTGGTCGTGGTGCAGATAATGCTGCCTTCTTATCTTGACCGGTCGAGAGTGGTCGAGAGCGGTCGATGGTGTTGTTGATGCGGTTGTCTCCATTGTCGTCGTGGAGATTCTCCGAGATCGAGTGCTGCTGCTGTTGTTGTTGATGTTCGATCTCGACCACCGACTCTTCCCGCCGCCGCCGCCGCCGACGCGGCGCTGTTCTACACCTCCGTACTCTCTCCACGCTACTTGTTGATTCTCCCCACGCCACGATTAGTTAGTTATCCGGTTAGTTAACGTTGACCGCCTACCTACGTCTTACGCGGTTACGTGTGGTGGTCATTACTCTACGGTCGAGGAGGCTCGCTCCTCGAGCCTGCTGCTTGTTCGTTGGACGTGTATGTGCGTTGTCGTCGATTTGTCATCAGAAACCACCGCCACCATTACCACTACCACCACCATCAACAACAACAACAACAACATCATCATTAACATCATCATCGTCGTCGTCGTCGTCGTCGTCGCCAGCATCAGCATCAAGTGGTTCTCCTCCTTTGTGTGAGCATCATCACCATCACCATCATCATTTAGCTCCTCCTCCTCCATCATCATCATCATCATCGTAACCATTATCATCTTCATCATCGTCGTCGTCGTCGTCGTGGTCACGATACGAGATTACTTCGCGCCCCGATGTATTGACCACCTGCGACGTCTGCTGTTGTTGTTAGTTACTTCTACTACCGGCAGAACAACGACACAAACAACGTGTCAACAAGAATGCTGCACGTGCGTGGTGCAAGTTGTGTGCAAGAAATCGAGGGATGTAAAGAAGAAATTATTGTGTTTGTTGCTACTGCTGCTGCTGTGATTAGCGTTATTGATGGTGGTAATGTTCATGATGGGGGTGATGCCCGTCTTGTCACCATGGGTAGGGCCGCCGTGCAAAACGCCGCCGGGCAAAAGCCGTCGAGCTGAGGACGTTTAGCGCTGAGAGGCGGCGGTAACGCCGACGGACGACGGACAAGTGAGGAGTTTGGAGGAACACATCGCACCGAGTGAGGACATGCATCCGTAGTGTTTTTGTTGTTAGTGTTCGGAAACGACAGCAACAACAACAACAACGACAAAAGGAGTTGCAAGTAGAGTGGTTGAGGTTGAGGGTGAGGTCGTTGATATGTGGTTGTTGAGGAGGAGGCTGTGGTGGTGGTGGTGGTGATGTGGATAGAATTCGTTCGTCGCTCGCTCGCTCCCTCGCAGGCTGCGGCAGCCGAAGCAGCTGTTGAAGTAGTGGTGCTGTCGGCGTTGCCGACACGCGTTGTCGTCGAGGCCTTCAGAGTAGCTAGCCTTCATTCATAACCATCAATCGCGTCGACCTCGTCGAGGTCGTGTTGACAACGTCTCGACCATAATCGGTCATTATTATTTTGGTGGTGGTGGTGGTGATGGTGGTGGTAGTAGTAGTGATTGGCGTGGTTCTCGATGATCTTCGTTTTGCTCTCTGCCTCTTCTTCTTCGTCTCTCTGGTGTTGTGCAGTGGTACCAGTGGCCTCAGGATACATACATGACAGGCGACAGGTACATGATTCATTTAGTAGATTTTAATACCCCGAGCTTCACCACCCACCACAACGACAACAACACGACAACGAAAACGACCTCAGCAACCGCAGCGGCGACGACCACAACAACAACAACAACAACAAGGAGAACAGCGATAGCAAAAACAACAACAACAACAGCAACAACAACAGCAACAATAGCAGTAACAACAGTAGCAGTAACAACAAGAGTATCGAGTCACTACAAACGACGCTTGTCGGTGAAGTCAACAGGTACCACAGCTGATGCTGCTGCTTGTGTACTGCTTACTGCTATCGTTAGCACCTCTACTCCTACATGCTTTTCTACAGTTCCACTCACGTCACGTAGATGAGCAGTTGTTGTGTTGCAAGCGATATTACTACTAAGACGACTAGTATATTACGACTAGGCAAGCAACAACAACAACAACAACATCAACAGGAACAACAACAGGAGCATCAAGGAGGGCAACAATAAAGACAACAACAAGAGCATCAATGAGGGCAACAATAACGACAACAACAACAACAACAGCAGCAACAGCAGCAGCCAGTTGAGTGAATGAAGGAGTGAGTCGGTTCCTCTCGGAGGCAGTTTTGCCGCAGTCATTCATAGTCTTCACCGATGTCGTCTCATCGCTCGTACTCGTCGATGACGTCCCTCTACTCGCTGTCGGTGAGGTTGTCGCGCCAACCTACGTCCTCAACAACAACAACAACAGCAGCAACAACAACAACAGCAGCAACAACAACAACAACAGCAGCAACAACAACAGCAACAACGCTAAAGCCCGTCGTCGCTGCCGCCCAGCTCGAATACAGCCGCCGGTGCCGTCGCCGCCTCCACCACCACCACCATCATCATCATCATCAGCAGCATCAACAGCAGTACCAGCATAATCATTATCGTCATCATTATCATCATCGTCATCATAACCAGTGGAACGGGTGTAACTACTTCGACCGACGGACAACCTCCACTACCACCACCATCAATCACCACGACGACTAGCGGGCCACGATCAACTTAACCGAAGCGGCCTGATGACCGTTCGGTCGAGGATATCTCACACCAATCGAATTGCCGATTGCCGACTGCCGATCGAGAAGCACAGAGCGAGATTGAAAGCCTGTGCGTGCGTTCATTGCTTTTTGACGGACGACGGAATACGCTCACGTCAGTGGCAGTAAGTAACCAAGCAACCAGCGCATTCTCCTAACGAATAAGTTCGAATTGTATGCAGACGAGTACACTTGTGGGGTTCGTCTTCTTGCGAAGCAATGCGGTAGCAATTGCGTGAATGTTCAATTTGGCTGAGAGTCAGTCCGCGAAAGTTTATATATGTATATATATATATATATTTATATAAACATATATATATATATATATATATATATATATGAGTGAGAATGCATACAGATGAATAGATGCGTGGGTGTAGTAGCACGCACCTGTGAGGTTACATTCGCTATTTTTCGTTGCTGTAATTCGTTCTGTTGATGTTTTTGTTGTAGGTGTCGTCGTCGTCGTTGTTGTTGTTGTGAAAATCGGTTGCTATTTTGTTTGCCTGTACACTCTATATACAGCAATCAATCGGTATTGAATTAAGAGTAGAGAGAGAGAGAGCATACTCTCCATACGACGCGCTCGATATGCGTCTACAGGCTTTATATTATCTTATCATTATTATCTTTCGTGCGCTGCTGCTGCTGCTGCTTACGTACGTTCTCTCTTCTTTATCCGTACAACGTCGATAGTGCGTACGCCTGACGTTCGCCCAGTGGGACCGCGCGCGAAAAACTTCCACCACTCTCACAGTTCGTGGTGGAGTGTGGAGTTTGTCGTTTGTTCGTATTACTGATAATCTGTTGATTGGTTCATTGGCCACTTAACAGCGTTGTATTGAGAGATGATGGTCATTATCTAGACAGCGAGCAACATCTGCTTGACGGATGAGATGACGGCCATAGTCTGCCACCAACCACCATGAGACCTCTAGATGGATCCACTCGTGGGCCGCTAGGAGTCCACACGCGTTCGCTGCTATGCGCTATATTTGTATAAACATTTAAGTATGTATGCACGTGTGCACATAAAAGATTATGAGAATGGCTGGCGACAATAACCACGAGAGAGTGACACACGGGTGGACATCGGCACACCGATCTGTTTTTTTTTTTTTGTTTTCTTTTTTAGAGACAATGAAATTCACTGCCACCAACTTACTTACGCCAAGGGAGCCATGGCGAGCCATGGACCCTGACTGATGTTAGTGTACATGACGCGGCGGTAGATAGACACAACCGTCGTAAAGCAATAGCTGCCCTAAGTCTATACTTGTTATCGTACGTTGACAACAGCATCATCAACAACAATAGCGATAACAGGGAAAAACAACAACAACATAAACAACATAAACAACAGCAACAACAACAACAACAACAACAACAACAACAACAACAACAACAACAATAACAACAACAAAACTTTGATTCATCAATCAGTGTTAGCTATCAGGCACAATCGTTTTGTGTTTGTTCCCCTTGCCCCTTACCCTACCATGTTTTTCCGTTCTGTTTCCGACCCTTCGTTGATTATGTATATTTGGCCTGCACACACGTTGTCACTGCTGGCTGACACTGAAACTGGTCCTTCAGCAGACCTTCAGCAGGCCACATGGTTGCGTAATAATCTGCGCGTTGTCTGATGTCTGACTGCCGGCTTCTGCCGCCGTTGACGCCGGCAGGATGACGTTGCTACCCGACCTTCTGGATCATTGACCTTCCGTGGCTGAGCGTCGTTCTCACCGCTGCTTTCCGCTGTTGCTGCTGCTGCTGCTGTTGGTGTTTCTCCTTCTGTTGCTTCTGCTTCTGTTGCTTTTGCTGCTGCAGCAGCAGCAGCAGCGACAACAACGACGACGACAACAACAGCAACAATAGCAGCAACAATGGCGGCACTACCACCACCACCACTACTCGTTTCCATAGTAAATGCTGACATGACAAGCCCAGTCACGCCAGTCGTTGTATAGATGTCTCTGTGGTTGTTGTTGCTGTCGCTGTTGTTGTTGTTCTTTGTTCATATCTCTCGGGGAAATATATATGGATATATATATATATATATATATATATATATATATTTATATATATCCATATATCGTTGCCAGTGTAATACTGCCTACACATATATATATATATATATATATATATATATATATATATATAAATTTATATATATACAACTCATGTACTTAAATGTGCACTTAGGACCATACTAGGTTCTGTAACCGGTCACACAGGTAGACAAACAGAGAACGAAACGGACGCCCATCTCATCACCTCTTTATAGCTACCTACATATGTGTTTACCCGTTTATGCAAATACTGTTTGTAACACGAAACATGCACGTCACATATATATATATATATATATATATATATGTACCAATAATATGTACCACCTCTATTGTTGGTGCATCTATAAATTCCGAGCTTTTTCCGAGTTTTTGTATGCGGGTATTTTCGTTAGCCCAATCAGCCAATCAATCAATCAATCAAATCATTACGCACAATCATCCACTGATTCTGTGTCTCTCTGCTCGTACCAGAACCCCATTTGTGTTCCCCAAATCAAACACATAGTAGTAATAACGACATTTGAGTTGATTCGTTCATGTCATTGCGCGCTGGCTGCAAGATTTAAAGGCGAAGTAAGGGCCAGACGAGGTTCTGGCCGTAGACCCTCGTGTCGATTATTCTGTGTAAGTTGTTTCTGTGTTCTGGTTGTTTTTGCTGTTGTTGTCTTCTTCTTCCCCGGCACGTTTTTATTTCTGATGACTTGTGTAGTCTTTCTGCACGTGTTATTCGGACGCTTACTATACGCTTTCTGTCGCACTTCTTTCTTCAACGCAGAGCGTACATGTATCCCATACAGACCCTATCGTCTTTGACCGGCAATGAGTGTTCATATGATTAGTCCGATAATGGTAGTGGGCAGGCGGCGATGGGTCACAAAAGACCACACCACCACCACCTCCACGCGACCTTTTAAAGGTTACTATTCCTAGACATTCTGTCTGTTGTTTCCAAGTATAAATCTGTCTCCTGTGTTCTTTGTATATATATATATATATATATATATATATATATAATTTTTTTATGTGTCTACGTGCGAGAAAGCCTTGCCCAAACGTTCTTGTACACGTGTGGACATGTTTGCACTTGCTTTTCTGCCGCTTTGTTCCCCGTGCCTCGCTACCGCGGCCATCGCCGCTGCCTCGATTTTCGCCGGGAGCATGGTACGAATTTTTTCATAGTACGAATACGTAGGTATTTGCATGAATAGGTAGATATATATGCGGGTAGTAGTAGTAGTAGCTATAAAGAGGTGACGAGAGGCCTTTCTTGCTCAGTGAGTCGATCTGTTCGTTTGAGTTGTTCTGTGTTTAGCTTGCTAAGTCTCGATCTAGGTCTCTGCTCGTCGTCTGGACAGTTTTGTGACCATGTCATGCACTCAACATGGTGTGGACAGTTTCGTGGCCATGTCATGCACTCAACATGATGTTGTATGAGTTCGACTATATCGTTATATACACATGTCGGTTGTACTGATGGCGGCGATGGGGGGGGGGGGGGTGGGAGTAATCATGACACGTAGGTCGTTGTCGATAGCAGTGCTTTATGGCAGCAGTTTTTTTTTCCCGTCTGCTGGTATTTTTTCTCGCTCTGTAATGTATTTGCGTGCGTATTGCTGTTTGTGTCGTATGTATGAATAGTTGTCTTGCGAGTATTTGTATTGTGTCGGGGTGTGTTTGTGTGAGTTTGTGCGGCGGATGTATGTGTCTGCGTGCTGTGTTGAGGGATGATGATATGGCCGCGCCTCGGTTAGGCTGACCGTTGTGCAAATACTACTACGATGCAGTACATGTACGATGCGTAAGAGGTGGTAGGTAGTGTGTTTTTCTGCCTATGTCCTGTGTGTGGTTATTATTATTATTATTATTACGGCAGCCTTGTTATGGCGTTAGCCTCAGCAATGCTGTTGTCGTCGTCGTCGTCGTTGTTGTTGTCGCCGTTGCCGTCATCGACCTTTTCCTCATCATCATAATCATCATCATCATCATTATGGAGTTTCTCGTTGGTCTGACGACGAAGCTGCTTGCTTGGTTCGCTGGCGGCTATCTGTCAGTTACACCGGCCGTGGTGTCGGTGGTATTCTTGTTGTTGTTGTTGTTGTTGTTGCTATTGTCAATGCTACTGTTGCCGTCGCCGTCACTATATCGTCTGGCTAGCCATAGACACAAAGATGATGAGGGCGACAACAACAATTACAACGAAAAAAGACAACAACAACAACAACAACAACAACAACAATAACAACAACAACAACAACAACAACAACAATAACAATAAGAACAACAACAACAACGACAACAGCGGCTATAGTAACCACAATAACAGCAACAGCAACAACAACAACAGCAACAGTGACGGCGTGAGCGGGGCACTGGCGTGTGGTCGTGGACGACAACGATGATGATGATGACGACGACGACGACGTGGCCGCCGTCGCCCGCCGTCGCCGGCCATTACAACACACACACAGAGAAAAGAAGTTCAGCAGTGCATTGAACCCTGCCTCCACACCACAGTCAACCAACAACCAACAACCATCAACCACCAACTACCAGCACTACCACTACTACTACTACTACTACTACTACTGCTGCTACTGCTGATGCTGATGCAACTGCGACGCTAGAGACGCCGGCCGGCGGACCGGCGGGCCAACGACGGGCCAACGATCACAACAAAGCAAGCGCACAGAAGAAGAATAGCTGCAGCCTGCTGCTGCAGCAGCAGTAGGCGTCGTATCAAAACAGCACAGCTGATTGCTGTGTTGTTGTTGTTGTTATTGCCGGCGTCAGCGTCAACGCCGGCGTTGCTGCTGCTGTTGCTACTGCTGCATCTATTCTATGGCCCGACGACGACGACGACGTTGGCGGACGGACGGATGGACGGACGACCGCCGAGGACGACGACCACCACCGCGATGATGATGATGATGATGATGGGGACGGCCGACGACCGCCGCCCGCCACCGCCGCCGCACACAACAACAACAACAACAGTCGCCTCAACAGTAGCATGGGCAACATCAATAGGAGTACGAGCTGCTGCTGCTGCTGCTGCATCAGTAACAACAACAACAACAACAACAACAACAACGACAACAACGACAACAACAGCAGCAGCAGCAGCAAGCTCTTCCATTGCTGTCTGTCTATGGCTGTTTGTCTGTCTGGCTGTCTGTCTATCTGTGTGCGCGTGTGTGTGTGTGTGTGTGTCGTCATGGTCGTCATGGTCGTCGTCGTGGCCGTGGCAATGGCGGCCACGGTCGTGGTCACTGGTGGCGGCGGCGGCGGCATGGCATGGTATGGTATGGCCGTCGTTCGTCCGTTCATCCGACCGTAGGCAGTGAGGAACAACTGCTGCTGCTGCTGCTGCTGTTGCTGCTGCTAATGATGATGGTGGTGATGATGGTGATGGTGTTGGTGATGGTGATGGTGTTGGTGATGGTGATGGTGGACGTGGTGCTACATAAACAACAAAGCAACAACAGCAGCAACAACCACGCCGCCGTCGCCGTCGCCGCCGCCGCCGCCGCCGGCAACAGCAACAGCACCAGCAGCATCAGCTGCCACAGCGGTCCTTTCAGCTCAGCAACAAGTAAACGAACGATGATGGGTTGTCGTTGTTGTTTCTCATGATAATGGTCGTCATGATGATGATGATGATGATGATGACCACGATGATGATGATGACGATGACGATGATGATGTTGATAGAGATGAAGATGATGATGATGATGCTGATGGGGTTGACGTTGAAGAGAAGGCCGACCGACCGACCGACCGACGCGACGGTATGGTAGTGGCGGTGGCGTTGACCGTAGTAGTAGTAGTGAATGCAGCAGCAGCAGCAGTAGTAGTAATGTCGTAGTAATGACGGTCATGACGACGGTGGAAGGAAAAAAGCAATGAAGACGAAACGAATTTGCTGCTGCTGCTGCTGTTGTTGTCGTCGGCGGCGGCGGTGGCGTCGCTGGCTGTGGACGAAGGACGGCCGAGGGACGAACGGAGGGGGAAAGGGCGGGTAGGGGAAGGGGAGGGAAGGGTCGTTGGGTGGGAAGTGGAAAGAAAGGGGAAGAAAACCACAACAACAACAACAACAACGCGAACTGGAGTTAGCTGGAGGAAAAGTTGGAGAAGATGAGGGCATGGCTGACTGGCTGGCTGGCTGGTAAGCTAGACATGAGGCATGAACGAAGATAACAAACCGACAGACGACAGCCTGACGTTGTTAAACAGAAGGACAGATGGACAGACATACAGACAGATAGACGGACAGGTGGACGAAACGGCCAGTGGCAGCTGTGATTAGAGATGATCATAGATACACACATAGATAGATGAATAGATAGAAAGCTAGACGCATAGATTGCACAGGCGATCACACCACCAACATCGCATCACTATCGCCGATGTTTCCAACGACAATGCCAACGACGACGACGATTACTACAACAACAACAACAAGAGCATTAGCATCAGCAACATCAATAACAGTAACAAAAGCAGCGAAGCAGCAGCAGCAGCATCCACTGCCACGATAGCGTAAATCGCCACCGTCTACCGCCACCAGCTATAATAGCTCGTTCAGCTGTTGTTGTTATTGTTGCTGTTGTTATTGTTGCTATTGTTATTGTTGCTGTTGTTGTTGCTATTGTTATTGTTGCTGTTGTTGTTGCTATTGTTATTGACTGGCTGGCTGGCTAGCTGGTTCAGGGTAGTACAGCTACTACATCTGCAGCCACTCTCAGCTGTTGGTCTAAGTGGCGCTGAATGTAGTGGCGCTGCTGCTAGGCCTAGCGCGTAGCGTTCGCTCTCTCGCCTCGTGGTGGTAATCGTCGTCGTCGTCGACCCGTCCCGACCAACCCGACTCTGTGGTCTTTCCTCAGTTGGCCCTATTCGCTCCCACCCCACCATTCCGCCCCACCTCCCCACCCCACCCCACCGCACCTCCCCCTCTCCCTTCGCCCAGCTCTCCCTTTCCTTCGTCTCGACCTTCCGCCCTCCCTCGCTTCGTCCACTCGATCGACCTTAAATAAACCACGATGACCAGTATCATGCCTCATGCTCTCTCTATACCTTGCTTTCGTCAGGTATTGCTCTATCTATCATAGCTATTTTATTTTACTTTTTCTTAGAGATTCCTCTTCGTCTTTTTCTTCTTCTTCATCGTCTTATTTTCCTCCTTTGTGTCTTTGCGTACCCCGCCTGCCCTCCGCCCTCGACTGCGTTTTTCTCTTCTACACAGCCCGCCCGAACAGCAATTCACTCTTAAATCATCTTCCCACTTTGCCTGTTTGTCTGTCTGTCTATGTAACGACAACAAACAACTGCCGACTGTGTACGAATACCATCACTTGGCGTCACCACTCATCGTCGGCATTGACCATTGGCCTGTGGGGGGACCTATGGAATACGTTTCGTGTCCTCACCTTATGTCATCACCCGTCCATCCATCCATACGCACTGCTGGCCGAAATCGTACGCTTCGACGTGCTCGACAGCTACTCGAAAACGTGTCAGTATTGGTTCTCTAGAACGCTCATTTCTCCCCCCCAAGCCACCCACATGCACACACACACACACAGAGATGATCTACTCAGAACGCAGCGGATGAACGCTCAAATCTTCCATTTGTTACCCCAGGGCCCAATATCCTCTTCGGGGGAGGGGAGGGGTCTCTCCTCGGCCTCCTCAGCTGGCCGATCAACTCTATACGTTTATGTATACATAGAAGCTGTGCCACCTCCTTGGCCGGTCTCGATGAGATCGATGGCTGCTGCTGCTGCATATATATGCTCTCCATATCGATTCTTTCATCATATTTGTTGTACCGTCGTGTATGAGATTGTTTCCACGCAAAAGCGGGAAACTTACATTAAACGCTTTAGAGCGACAGCATCGAAATTAATGCTTGTTGTTGTCAGCGTTGTTATTATCATCATCGTGATGGTTGTGGCGGTGATAGTGTTCTTGCTGCGTTCGTTTTAATGCTGCTATTTGGCTGTCTATGTTGTTAACAACACGCTTATTACTGCTTTAGGTGGCAGCAGTCGTTTGGCATTCTTTTTGTGTTGAAGTTTGAGGTTGCTATACGATTGTTTTAATTAATGTTAATTAGCATTTTTTTTAAAATAAAAATGGCTTTCTATTCGAAGCTTTCTTTGTGCAATTATGCATCAATGCACAAACGCGTACATCACGTGTACATATATATATATATATATATATATATATATATATATATATATATGTATATATATATATATATATATATATATATATCAATGTAATTCAATATCAGTATTGCTGTTTAAGCTTCCCAGTTGAGTTCCTTCGAAATATGGATGAGGCATTGCTTTTAAAGTCTTCTGAACGGTTCGCCAGAAAATTATCCGCATATAGTTAATAATAATAATTACATATATTTAGGTTTAAGTCGGAAATACACAGAAAGCACTTTCGAGATCGTCATATAAGCAATGCCCATTGTTGCTGTCTTTCTTCCCCCGCCGATCAACTTGTGATATTGTATGTTTGTTTTGTTACTGAGGCCAATCGTTGAGCGTCGCTTGGTTTACTATGCGATCTAGTTTTATTTTCTATTGTTGATATTTTTTTATTATAATTGGCAACAGTTGTGCACTCTCTCTCTTTATGAGACTCTATATGTACGGAGCAGTTATCTTTCGTCATCTTAGTAAATAGAGATTTTGATCAAGCTATAGGTGGCTAGTCCTTTCAGTAACGCACCTCCAATTGGGGTTCTGGAAGACCTAGTATCATTTGTCAACTCTGATTAAATGTTTGATCATTTGATCTGTCATTTCTTCACTCTTGACTACATTCGTTCCGGCACAGATCGCCTGCAACTATGTAATAAAAATTAAGTATTAGACCGTCCTAATTATTTTTGCGGTAGCAGACCAGCATGGGCGCAAACGAATTTGCACAAGAGCAGTGTATGCATTTCAACGCTGGCATTTCTTCTCAGAACTTATTGAGTTAGGAAATGCCACCAGTGAACAGTTCATACGCCTTGACTTCGTCACATGATTCCTTGCAAGGGTGGGGTTACGAGATATTTATTTCTCTAAGTTTTCACTGGTACACTAGCTAGCATATACGATGTTTATGCTGTTCTTATTTGTGTATAATCTTTGCAATTTTAGTAAATTAACGTTTACACCATTGCCGATTTATTTCGTGTCAGCCCATCGAGCCTATAATAGAAACTGCTTTTCCTATGTGAACAGCCAGTCGCAACATCTGTCTCAGAAACATCCCTTTGCGATGGTCGCCCATAATATCGTCTGTACATTTTGTGATATCCCTCAAAAACTCTGCGGTACCGACACTTATGGGACCCGGTGCCTGCAGATGGGGCAGCTCCTTGGCAGCTCAGGATATTTTCGTCGCTTTTTCGAATGTGCGTGTTCTGCGACCCATCCACGCTCGACGGAACCGTGACGAAGTTATGATAACGCCGCCGTGCATGAGACAGTTACATCCTAGACAAGGCTTTTGTCGTGTGACCATAATAGTGACCCCACTATTATTAGTATTATTTTTAGATAATAATAATAATAATAAGAATAAACCATTGTTCCAAAAAGATTATTATGTACAGTATTCATTGCAAGCAGCTGAAATTGACAACTTGAGGACATATTTATTTTATATTTTTAATTTAGACGTATATATATATATATATATACATATATATATGTATTTCTCTATTCCGTTTAAGAGGCATTTCATATAAGTTAAATTTCGAGCGTTTACTTGTAATTCTGAGTCGTTATAAAATGTTCGATTGTACCGCTGTTGATTTTGGCTTGCATAGCTTTCTTACTGTAGGTGGTGTCGTTTTTGTGCTAAAAAGGAAAATGCTGGACTACACGACCAGCCTTCCAGCCGTGGGATTAGTGTGCGGTCGAATTGTTAGCCTAACCTCTGTGAACACGGCATTGGCATTCTCTACTTCAGCAATAGTAGTAATACGACTACAGTAAGGCCATCCTAACTTTGTGGCGCATCTTGTCACAACCAACTTCTTACGCAACTTAGTAGTACATTTTGCTTCTAAAAAAAGCGCGTTTCGATTTGTATATAGAGATAGATAAATTGGAGTATGTGTTTATTCTGATGCTATAGAGACATTCTTGCTGCAGGTAGGCCATTCTTCTGGAAGTATCGGGAATATAAAAAACAAATATATATATATATATGATAACCGTCAACAAGAACAGAGAGTCAGCGGCCATGCTGCCACAATGACTGTTGGGAGTAAAAATGTTCGGTATCTCAACGATATGTCCGGTCGGTCCTCGGTCATGCCGTTCATTGAAGATATGCGCGATTCCTCACGGTGATTCCCCAAGCCCGTAGCGGACGGAGAATAGTCTCTGGTGTTGTTCTGGTGACGATGTCGAGTACGAGTGAATGCCGCGTGCACGACCCCCTCAACGCAAGTCGACCTCGTTCACGTCGTGGTTGCGACAAAGCACGTGGTTGCTGCACGTTCTGGCGTAGCTTCGCACGGACGACATCTGTACGCCAGTCTGTCTCCATACAGAAGGGGGCAGAAGAAGGTCTCTGTCGGGGAGCCCCTCTGCAAAGTCGACCTCGTTCGCGTCTTCGCGTACGTCGGGGTTGTGACAAAGTCGTCGACAAAGCACGTGGTCGCTGCACGTTCTGGCGTACTTCGCACGGACGACACCTGTACGCGAGTCCGTCTCCATACAGAAGGGGACATGGGAAGGTTTCTGTCGGGGAGAAGATGGTAGGTGGGATATCTGTAACGATGGTGAGTTCTATCCACGACATAGAGCATCGTGTTGTGTGTGTGTGCGGGTGAAGTGAGTGACCGATCAACATTAGCGGAGCGACCATCCGACCAACCGACCGACCAGAGACTCATTGGGAAGGATCTATCTCACTGGCTAAGAGACGAAGCTGTACGAAGGGCTGGCTGTAGGTCATCTGCGTGCATCGCTCCGCCACCAGCCAAGACTCCCTCCAACAGCAGCAGCAGCAGCAGCGCTGTGGGTCGACTTCAAGTCGCTTTCAATGTCCGTCGTTATTATTGCTTCTCCTACAGTTGTTGTTATTGTTGTTGTTGCTTCTCCTACTGTTGTTGTTGTTGCTTCTTCTACAGTTGTTGTTGTTATTGCTTCTTCTATTGTTGTTGTTGTTGTTGTTGTTGTTATTGTTCTTGTTATTGTTGCTTCTCCTACCATTTTTGTTGTTGTTGTTGTTGTTGTTGTTATTTCTCCCATTGTTGTTGTTAATATTTACACTGTCGTTGTTGTTGTTGTCGTCGTCGTCGTCGTTAGGACTATTAGGTTGATGGTTGTTGCCTGGTTTGTGTTGGTTTGCTTGAGTCATGCCTTGTTTTGCTGGTGCTATTCTTCATGCTGTTGTTGTCACTTCTGCTGTTGCTTTTGCTGCTGCTGCCGCTGTTGTTGTTGTTGTTGCTGTTGATTTTGTTGCTTCTCTTGTTCGCTTTCGTCGTTTTCATCGCCGGCGTTGCTCGGTCGTTCGTTGATTCGCTTTTCATGATCATCATCACCGTCATCATCATATCATCCGTTTTTACTTTGCTGCTGCACTGACTCTGCGCTGAGACTCCTTCAGCCAAAGGCAGAATTTCAAAGGGAGAAATCATCTCCGACCGACCAAAAGAGAGGACCGAACAGAACAGCAACCAATGAACCCACGGGCTGACGATGGACAGACGAACTGACACGAAGGACGGCAAGGGAAGAAGGGGGGAGGGGGTGAGAAGGAGGGGAGGGGACGAGGGGGGTGAGGGCCGCCACTGGGGAGCCAGCCGCAGGCAAAGGGAAGGCCGTCGGGTGCGAAGTCGGATTGTTTCATGGCGCTTGTGGTGCTTTTTGTTGATGTTGGAGTTGGTCGTGCTATGTTGTTGCTGCTGCTGTTGTTGTTGTTGATGTTGGCGGTGCTCGGCGACGATCATCACGGCAACAACTGCCACTACTGCAGTAAAACAACAACAACTACCACCACAGCAACAACAACAACAATAATAACAACAACAATAGCGACAGCAAGCATAACAAGTCGCAGACGTGTATTGACTAATGTCTGACCGTCTGGTGTTAGTCACGGCGAGCGACAGTGAACAACAACATCGTCAACAACAACAAAAGCAACAACAACAACAACAAAAGCAACAACAACAACAACAACGACGACAACAACAACGACGACGACGACGACGACAATGGCGATACTACCAACAATATTATAAACGACAGCAACAGCAGCAGCAACAACATCAACATCAATAACAACAACAACAGTGACTGCCACTACAAGCAACAGAAGTTGCTGGTGTTGCTGCTGCCGGCTTTAGTTGTGCTCGTGCTGGAACAAGTGCTTTGTTACGGTCTATTCTGGTGCCGGCGTCGGTCGGACGGTTGGCATGGCGCTGCCAAAGCCGGCATCATCACTATGGCCGGCCGCGAACGTCATCGTGGCCGCTGCTGCCGCCGCCATTGCCGCCGCTGCTGCCGTCGCTGATTGAGGACGCAAACGAACCGCCGAACCGAGGGGTCACTGGCCTGTCCTTACCCCCCAACCTATCCATCCATCTATCCATCCGTCTATACATCCACCTCTGCGCCACCGCGGCCACCGCGTCTGTACGGCCGCTGCGATCGGTTAATGTCTTCGTCTTCCTTTTCGTCGTTGCGTTTGTGTTGTTTCCTGTTGTTGCTATTGCTTTTGTTGTTGATGTTGTTGTTGCTGCTGCGATAGTTGTTGTTGTTGCAGATTTAGTTGCTGTTGTTGTCAGTGTTGTTGCTGCTGCGATTGTTGTTGTTGTTGCAGATATAGTTGCTATTGTTGTTGTTGCAGATATAGCTGTTATTGTTGTTGTTGCAGATATAGCTGTTATTGTTGTCAATGTTGTTGCTGTTGTTGCTATTGTTGTCAATGTTGTTGCTGTTGTTGTTGCTATTGTTGTCGACGATGTTGTTGTTGTTGCTATTGTTGTCAATGTTTTTGCTGTTGTTGTTGTTGTTGTTGTTGTTGTTGTTGTTGTTGTTGTTGTTGTTGTTGTTGTTGTTGTTGTTGTTGTTGTTGTTGTTGTTGTTGTTGTTGTTGTTGTTGTTGTTGTTGTTGTTGTTGTTGTTGTTGTTGTTGTTGTTGTTGTTGTTGTTGTTGTTGTTGTTGTTGTTGTTGTTGTTGTTGTTGTTGTTGTTGTTGTTGTTGTTGTTGTTGCTGCTGTTGTTGTTGTTGTTGTTGTTGTTGTTGTTGTTGTTGCTGTTGCCGCCTTTGTCTCGTTGCTGTTCCGCTCGCGGCACGGGCTCCGCCATGCCGGACGCTCATGCACGCACGCCTGGGCACTGGGGACTGCGTTGCCGAAGATGCTGAGCGCCGACGACGGCGCCGAGGACGCTGACGTACGTCGGCCGCTCGGCTATCCGAGCCTGCAGACAACGAGAGTGTCGACCGGGTGCCGGCCGGCCAGCCGGCCGTTCATTGTTGTGTTTCATTGTTTGTTTATTTGCTTGCTTGTTTGTTTGTTTGTCAGTGCGCGCGAAAAGGTCACGCGTAGTGTGTGCAGCTGCACTGCGCGTGAGGACGCAGCCCCACACACACACACACACAGATAGACACAGACGGACAGTAGCTATTTGCAGCCCAGCCGACACTACGCGCGTCACCACGTCAACGCCATCGTCGTCATTGCCGCCGACGATGGTACCACACGGCGATGCGGCAGCGATTCGGACGCGATTGCCGTGGCCGCTGCCGTCGCCGCCGCCGCCGAAGATACAGAGAACCGTGCGATACTACAGAAAGTGCAGCGTCATCATACGACGCACATACGAACGAACGAGCAAGCGAGCGAACGCGTCCGGGTGCGAGGCCACATACATATCATAGACATCGGGCGGAGGGGGGAGGGGGGTCGGGAGACGAGAAGAGTGAGCGGGAGGGTGTTTCTTCGACGGATGGACGCTCATCATTGCATCATCGGTCGGGTACACCGACAACTGAAGTGCACAAGTGAAGCACATGAACAAGCACATGATCGCCGCCAACAGCAGCTAACTTCAGTAGCAGCAGCAGCAGTAGCAACATGCATTATGATGACTACCCGCACTATAAGCGACGACGACAACAACAACAACATATACAAAAATAACAACAACATTAACAAGAACATATACAAAGATAACAACAACACAACAGCAACAACAACATATACAAAAATAACAACACAACAACAACAACAACTATAGGGGCAATAAACACAACACCAGTAACGCTGCTGTTCTTAATCTTGAATATACTCGTGTTGCTCATATGAGAGGTGTTCAAATGAAAAGGTCTATATATGAAGGTGAGAATGTGTGCGCGCGCGCGAGTATCTCCTGAACGATATGCCGCCACCTATGCGCGGCCGCATAGGTTCTGTGTGTGTGCGTGGTTCAAACAAGTCCTTGCCGGCAACTATACATAAACATATATATATATATATATATATATATATATACAGGCACACAGACGCCCATATACACGCAGACGATAGATGTAAACATGCACACGTAGAGACACGCATAAAGCAAGCGAGCCGCCAGCAGAAAAGACATCGCCCGTTGACTTCGTTGTCGTCACCGTCTACGTTTCAGTCGGCACCAGACGCAATAGCAACAACAACAGCAACAACAGTAACAACAGCAACAACAGCAGCAGCAGCACCAACTGCAACGGGCCAGGCTCGCTTGCTCTCTCACTGCCTGACTGGTCTGTCTGTTTGAATGGCGTCGTCAGTTAGTATTTCATCGCGGATGGCATCCTCGGCTCTACCACCATACCTGCCTCCTCCTATATGGATACACTGTTTTGAGGTCATAGCCATACGCAGCGGTTGTTGCTGTTGTTGCTGGTATTCTGCTACGCTACTGATGTTGTTAGCGCCGTCGTTGTTGTTACTGTCCTCGTTGTTGTTTTTGTTGCTGTCGTTGTTGTTGTTGCTATCGTTGTTGTTGTTGTTGTTGTTGTTGTCGTTGCTATCGTTGTTGTTGTTGTTGTTGCTGTCGTTGTTGTTGTTGCTGTTACCGGTGTTACTATTTCGGCTGTTTGGCTGCCGAGGAGACGATTGTAATCATATGACGTGAATGTCTATATATGCATTCTTACCGTGTCAAGAAGGTCGATGTCCCTCCCTTCTCCAGCTATCCAACGCTCTGACTCTTTCTCCACCATTCTCTATGCGTGCGCTGCTCCTGCCTGCGATTGGCCGCTTCTCGATCTATCTATTTTTTTTGTTCTTATGCCTCGTGTTTGTGTTCTCTCGCGTTGTTCTTTTTCTTCTTATTTTGCGTCGTCAACCTTTTTTTTCTCGCCGTCATCATTATCATCTTCATCGCCGCCACCACGATGAGCTTCATCATCAGTTTTTCTTCACAATTTGCCGCCAGAAGTCTTTTATTCCGCTGCCGACACGTATACATATGTACAAAAATCTGCATATGTTGCATTCTGGGATCCCGCCGGTTCGAACACCTGCGGTGGCGGTTTATAAGCTTAATGTAAGCAATGTTAAGCTTTGTGTCCGACAACCAAATCAGAGAAATTCCCGTCCCGTTCCGCTTGGTCCAACTAAATCAAGCACTAACACGCATGAGGTCGATGATGCCTAATTAAGAGAATTGTGAGGATAATTAGATTAACAATAACAATCATAGCAATGTTATCAATTGGAGTAGATTAGTTAATATTTTATTAATAAGTGAATTATTTTTTTAATTATTACTACTATTATCTAAATACAAGCAGCAATTGAAAACAACGAGGTTCTTGTATTAGTTATTTAGCGCGATTAGCGGCTTCTATAAGTGTTGTAGTGTATGAGAAGCAAGTGTTCTTTATTACTGAGAGATGTTTAGTTTTTGCTAGTTTCTGCAGTCAACGGCGACACTAAGTCAACTTTTGTACAGATGTTGTTAGTGTTTGATTTTTAAGACTGATTGTGGCTTGGGATCCGGTTTGCGCCCAGCAGCTTCTGCGTTGTGGTGTTTCATTGTTTTGCATCATAGGTCCGATTTCTGTAAGAATCCCGTGACGATTTTCCTGGCGTTTTCTGGTTTCATCTCGTTTAAACGAACCAATTAACTGCGTTTCTTTTATCAGTGCGGTGTTGGCGTCACAGTTTAGTACGGTTTACGTCGTTTCCTAGCGCTGTCGTTGTTTACCTGGCCATCCAAGTATTTAGGCGTTCCAATTGTTTACGCGGTATCTACGAATGATGAGTTAACTAAAATGTATTTATGCTCTATCGTTTTTACTATACGTAATTCAAATTGCTCGTAATTTAATAAAATATTTAATGTTTTCTAAAATAATTTAACAATTATGCTTAATTGTTTGCGAAGACGAAAATTAGCTTTGCTTGCTTACGGCTTCTGTGGCAATCAATTCAATAAATAATTAATAAGAATTTTAATTATTATGTTGACAGGACTTCGGCTGGCAATTGCTTGTTAGGCTAGGGTCGTTTGGTCCCGATTTGCTGTCTGTTTATCTGGCTAAGGCCAATAACTTTTGGGAGAAAAATAATACATCGGTACGCCTGCTGGTTCAGTATTTTTCTCTGTAGCGATTTCGGAGTTTCGACTTTAATTGAACGCGCACTTTGAACATTGTTCCTACTTAACGTAAACAGCAGTAACAAACGTTTACCCAATTCCGACGACGACCCGTAACGACTTCATTTGTATTTACGTTAAGGAGCCTTTAATTTGAAGTCGACATTAGAGGGTACGAAGAAAAAACAATATGGGTCAAATGTAGGTACATACTCGAATCTAGTTAATTGCTATACAACCGTGTTTTGGATGTATGATTTGGTCTAGAGTGGTTAATCAGCTTATTACAGAGACGTGGAAGCCTACAGAAGTCGGTTTCAAATAATTTTGGCAATTTTCCGTTAAGTCAGCGACCTTTTGCCGAGCTATTGGATGCTAAATGTGTGGATAGGCGGTGATTTAATGGTAAAATTAACGATCCAGTGTTAATCCCGCATTAGTGACATGCTTGGCTTGACACAGAAAAGCACAGAACGTACATTGTCGACGTGTCGAAACCCGTCGGTACTTGAGCACGGGACCGTTAGGTGTTCCAGGAATTCCACATTTGCAATTTCGAGAATTTTAATTGGTGGTCGATGCGGTCTGCCATTCTGATCGATCTATTCTCAACGACGCGACGAAATTACTTACTTAACTGTACTCGTCAGTAACGAGATGCTGAGAAAGCACTTACATGAAAATACCAAGCATGTAATGAATGCCAATTTGGCCAGTAGGATGCGTCTACTGAGTTCTTAGAAAAAAGGTAACGGTGTTAGAAAAAAAAGAGGTCAATTTCTAAGATGTCAAGTAATTATCACAAACTTTTACGGAACCGGAACGTTCCTCGAGGGGCTTGACTTGAAGCAATGCTTTCAGGTCCGTTATTATACCACGCACGGTCTGTTGACAAATGCGTGTTGGGGCGTTGTCTGCGGACGTTGAGGTTAATATTACGAATGGACTCATTCGAGCAGCATCCACACCTAATCAGCCGGAACACATATCGTTCCGAGTTGAGCATAATATACATATACACACACCTACAATCGTATATATATATATATATATATATATATATATATATATATATATATATATATATATATATATATATCAAAATAACATTTATATAGATCTACATACACAACCTGCGCACACATCTATGCACATACACAACCTCTAGTTGAACGGATTTAGTTGTTTGTTCGAGGGCTATGTAATAGCTAGACCGCGATCAGTCCCGAGTTAGACGCCGAGTTGCAGCCAGAACTCGATTGGCTGGTGGTCGAGATACAGTGACAGCTGATTAACGAAGTGTCCGCTCGTATAGCTTATCTCTCTCTCTCTCTCTCTCTCTCTATATATATATATATATATATATATATATATATATATATATATATATATATATATATATATGTATACAGTAACACGTGCATGGGCCACGACTACAGACTGGTGCGCGGTTGTGTTTCGTGGTGGTTGGGCCGGCCCGGTGTGTACGTCGTGGGTCGTTGTTGCATCTGTGTTTCAAGGCCGAACAAAGGAGACCAACTAAGTAGCATGGGTCTTTCTTTCTTTGTGGTCGGTTACAATGTAGTTAGAGTACCGCCGCACTACCTACTACAGCAACGGAATATTGGGGCCTCTCACACCACTACTATTACACTACCACAACTACTACTACTACTACTATTGCCGTCGTTATGATGCTGATGAGAACGTAGCTTCTGCTGCTGCTACTGTCACTGTCTATCTATGCATGCCATGAGGGGCCATTGGCGCCGCCGACGCCACGGCCACCGTCGGACTCAATCGAGCGTTTGTAGCAACAGCAGCAGCAGCTGCTAGGTCGGTTTTCATCGTGCGTTCGTCGTGCCTTTTTACGGCCATGAAAACGTTCGCCGTTCGAGATAGCAGAGGGAAAAAACGACGAGGAAGAACGGGGGAGAAACAGAGTGAGAAAGAAATCGGAGAGAGAGAGAGAAAGCCGAATGAGATTTTATATATAAATATATATATATATATATATATATATATATATATATATATATATATGTATATATATATATATATATATATTGTATATATATATATATATATATATATATATATATTATATATATATATTATATATATATATATGTATATATTATATATATATATATTAGAGAGAGAGAGAGAGAGGGCGAAGAAAGGAAGGAAAAAGGAGATATCTACATGTGCATGCCAGTACCACTACTGTTACTCTTGTTGTAGCTACATATTCCCGCTGCAAAAAGACCCCTGTTTGTCCACCGACGATGAAAAGAAGGCAAGGTCGGCAATTAGGATCTAGCCGTTTGATATTAGAGGCTATTACGTCAAAGGTGAATGTTCGTACTAAGTTTTTTTTACTACGTACGTCATTTTTCCTGCATATAGGCATATATGCGCCACGGCCGGTTTGCATTATCTACTGAATGAAGCTTTGAATTAAATGTATATATATATATATATATATATATATGAAAGAAGAAGATAATCCAAAGAGTGTGCACCACTGGGACCTGTAGGACAGCAGCAACAAGCACTAACTTGACTATGGATTTAGCTGCTTTCCGGGCTATTTGTGTTGCTTGAGTATTCTACTGTTGCTCCTGCTGCTGCTGCTGGTGCTACGACGACGACGACGGCCACAACTGCCACATTTGCTTATAGCATGTCTTGCTTGGGCGGCGCCGCTTCAACATCTTCTGTATGATGGTGTTTAAAATTGTTCTCTGCTTCTCCCGTGGCTGGTACTCTACCAGCATCACCATCATGCCACAATGGCTGGCTGCTCACTCACGATGGGCCCCATTCGAGCTGGTGGTGGTGGTGGTGGTACACAGTGGTTTCGCACTAACGTTAACGACTGTGCCGGGCGGCTATGAAAACAAGCAGCAGCAGCAGCAGCAACAACAACAACAACAACAACAACGCCGCCAACAACTTCATTGCGCCGTCTTTACCGTTGCTGCTTCTAACAGCAGCTAACTAATCTAAGTCTGTCCTAGCCACCTGCGATATATATATATATATATATATATACACATCAGTCAAGTTTTGGACTTGCACATACAAGACAGCACTACAAACACCCTCACAGTGTACTTATACATGCATGTGTAGACACATACATTCATGTACACATATAGCCGTACGGACACCCACAAAGACGCACACACACCCAGAGACTACTGACTTGATGTATGAAAATGCACGTTTCACTGGCGCCTTTCACGCCTAGCATGCCGAAACTAGTGAAGCATCATCGTCCACGTGGAAGCAAACACAGCACCGGCGACACCAGACGCGTAACAACTATGGCCTGTCTCTTAATAGCGACGCCACTGTTGTTGTTGTTGCTGTTGCTGTTGCTGCTGTTGTCGTTGTTGTTGTTGCTGTTGTCGTTGTTGTTGTTGCTGTTGTCGTTGTTGTTGTTGCTGTCGTCGTTGTTGTTGTTGTTGCTGTTGTCGTTGTTGTTGTTGCTGTTGGCGTTGTTGTTGTTGTTGTCGTCATTTTCGTCGTCGTTGTTATTGGCCTTTATGTTGTTGTTATTGTTGTTGCTGTTATTGTTGTCGGCCGGCGTGAGGCTTATCTTGACAGCCTTTCAGACGTTAACCGTGTTGCTGGTTCAGTTGGTGGTGGTGGTGGTGGTGGTGGTGGTGGAGGTTGGTGACTTGATCGATGGTCGAACCCCCACCCCCCCCCTTCTGTTCTTCTTTTTGACGGTCAAGGTGAGTGACCACAACGGCCATCACCACAATCATGGCGATGCTGCGGCGCCCGCCTTCATCTTCACCATCATCATCACTATCATGATGATTTTCTGGTGAACTTCATGGCAGTCGTATTTTGCGGCTTGTTTTTATCCTGCTCCTCATGGTGACGACGATGATGATGATGATGATGATGATGATGAAAACTGCAAGTTATTATTTCCTAAATATAAGCAAATAAATACATGTTAAAAAACGTTTTTATTCCTATTGTTAGGTTGTTGTTGTTGTGGTCTGCTGTCTTCTGTTGTTGTTGTGGTTGCTGTTTTGTTTCATACTGGTCGACTTTTTTTGCTTTTTCTGCTTTTATTTATTGTTGGGCCACGTGACTACCACGACTGCTGGACAATGTACCTGTAAGTTGTAGTTGTTGTTGTTGCTATTGTTGTTGTTGTTGTTGTTGTTGCTGCTGCTGCTGCTGCTGTTATTGTTGTAGTTGTTAGCAACAGCAGTGCTGCTGCTGATGCCACTATACCTCTGCTGCCCTGGCTCTTGATGGCGATTCGTTGTTTTTACAATGTTAAACTGACCTCCCTACCTACCTCGTTACGTTGTGCGGAGTTCGTCGGTCGCGAACGGATAAGTGTGTGAAATTGGCCAAGAAACGCCACTACGCGGCACCGTTTCTGCCACGAATCCCGAGTCGACTACTACTTGTTTGATTTGCAAAAAGTGGGCTATTGAAATCATGGACTATTGAAAAAGCGGGCTTCTAATTATGGACTATTGAAAAAGCGGGCTTCTAATTATGGACTATTGAAAAAGCGGGCTTCTAATTATGGACTATTGAAAAAGCGGGCTTCTAATTATGAACTATTGAAAAAGCGGCCTTCTAATTATGGACTATTATGGCTTGAAACTTGCCGTTAGGTATATCTTCAATGACCAGCACCGAGAGCCGGACACCTTTTGTTGAGATATCTAGGGTCCGTCCAACCGCGCTCTTTGTCGTCTAGCAGCATAGCTCTTCGAGTAGCATGGCCGCTGTAACACTCCACCACTGAATCACTATAATCACCTAGCAAACTATGGACGGCCTTGCTTCCTGCTTGGTTCCCTGCGAAAGCTGGAGTGTCAGTGTAAATGTTCGGCGACCACTTTCCAACACGACGGGTGTAGTAGAGTTGGATTGGCCTTTTTTGTTGGCAAATTCGAGTTTTTCTTGTCGAGACGGGAAAAAATCCGAATGGAAATCTCCCATCGATCACTTATCGCCAGTTGTTAACGCTAGCGACATGCCAAGGTCTTGTATGTACAGAGTAGCCATAGCGAGTCACAGTGTTGGTTGGAGTTCGAGTCGATTGGCCATAGCAATGAATAGCATTTTTTACTACTGAGGTTGTTTTTAATACTATACTATCCTATCCTCTGTTTCCCTGGAGGTTCGCAAATCGCCGCCGTGCTCCACAGGTTGGTTGGTTGGTCGGTCATGAACGATGTCGAACATCTCACGCCGACAGACTTCACGCTTAGCCTCGACACGATCACCACTCGACAGCGATCACGGCGAGGTGGCCACGATAACGTTGTCAATCTCGATAGCTGCAGAACTTGTGGAGATGTTAATGGCGGCCGTAATTGTGGCGATGATGGAGCTGGAGGAGATGATGATGATGACTACGACGACGACGATGATGATGGAGATGATTCTGGTGTCGGTGTGGTGACGTTTAGTGGTCCGATCATGATCAACGAACCGAGACGAGCGAGTTTAGCAGCGCGCCGTCGACAGCTTCAGCTGCAGCCGAAGTGGCGGCGTGGTTTAGGGGGGAAGAATGGTTAGTGCGTTAGTACGCATGGTTATTGTCCTCTGCGACCGGGCATCGCCGGTTCAACGATCCCTGTTGTTGTTTGTTGTTGTTGTTGTTGTTATTGTTGTTATTGTTGCTGCTGTTGATCGAATATCGACTCTGAGCGATACTTGTTCAGAGAATAGATGATAGAGATAAATACCATACTACTGAGAGTCAGCGGCTAGGATGCTGCCGATGCGGCTAGAATGCAGCGGGAAGGATTGCTGTTGGAGGAGAAGAGAAACCCCGGGTTTGTCATCAGTATGTGATGCCCTCGGAAAAGTAATTCTCGGAAGAAGATTATCTCACGGCCAGTTTCAAGCCCGTACGGGTCGCAGGATGGTCTAGAATTAAAAATAACCTCCTTAAGAACACGTGCTTAAATCTAGCAGCAGCAGCAGCAGCATCAGTAGCACCAGCAATAGCAGAAGCAGAAGTAGGATGCCGTTGAGCTATTCGTATATACGTGTATTCCACCTATACGGTTGGTACATGTTTTTATTCGGCATGTATATGCACGTAGGTACATACATACATACACAAATGCGATATGTGCAAGTGTGCTTGTGTATGTCCGTACGTATGCGTGTGCATGATCGTACAGTTAAGATTCGGTTCTACTACAACTTTTTTTTTTAATACTAGGGTTTTATTCATATAACCAGATTCCAGCGGTATACTTTCGTTTTACATCACTGAAATGGTTCTACTACTACTATCATTAGAAATATGACTAGTGCAATAGGTAATATTCTACAGTACTGTACGTTCGAGGGTTACTGCATTTCTGAGGCTAACAACAAACATACATTTTGTTACTGGTCCTTGTTTCGTTGTTGAGATGCCGTTGTGGTTGGAACGACGTAGTTGTCAGTAGTATTATCGTGTTATACGTTGGAATTAAAGTCACAATAAGTGCTACTACATCGCCGTGATTGTTGTGGTGGTTGTTGCTGTCGTTGTTGTTGTTGTTTTGTTGCTACTATGCCTGCTGTTGCTGTTGTTGTTGTTGTTGTTGTTTTTATTGCTGCTGTGTTTGTTGTCATAGTGCTCGTCGTCATTGTCGTCTTCCTTGTTGATATTTTGTTGTATTGCCGTAACTTTTATTCACCTTATAGCTGTAGGCTACTGTTGGGATTGTTGCTAGCGTCAGCTACCGGTGTCTTCTGTAGCAGGTCACACGTACCCTTCTAGCATTGGCGTAGTTTTTGTTGTTATCGTTGGTGCTTTGGTGGTATTGTTTTTGCTGTTTGTGGCAGCTGCCAGTGTCGGCAAAAGGGCCCCTCTTTTGATCCGCTGTGTCTGCCTGCTGAGATCGAGGAGGTTTCAGAGGCGGAGAACGGCGAACTGTGAACGAGAAGTAGCAGGAAACTGAAGATCCGTGGGTGTGTGTCGACCGGTGTTCTTTCGCCGTGAAGTGAGAATGCTTTGTCGTCATGATGCCAACTAACTTTGGCATCCAGCGTCATCAGCCGGTCGCGGCTGACCGCAACTTGGTTGGCTGGTATTGTTTTTGTTGTTGTTGTTGTTGCTATTGTTATTGTTGTTGTTGTTGTTGTTGTTGTTGTTGTTGTTGTTGTTGTTGTTGTCGTTGTTGTTGTTCTTGCCGTTGTTGTTGTCGTTGTTGCTATTGTTATTGTTGTTCTTGCCGTTGTTGTTGTTCTTGCCGTTGTTGTTGATGTTGTTGTTGTTGTTGTTGTCGTACTTATTGCTATTGTTGTTCTTGCCGCTGTTGTTGTTGCTGGTGGTGGTGGTGGTGGTTTGATTATCAACTAAGGTCAGTAACTTCGACGCGACTTATGGCCGCTTTGCTAAATAATACTAGTTGGTTTTTGTTCTCTCCCCCCCTCTCTCTCTCTCTCTTTCTCCTACATTTTTATCTAGAGCAATTCAAACGCAATTGTCTTTATTATTTTGCGTCTCGACAAAAAGTATGTATGGCGTGCTTGTGTGTAAGTGTTTTTTTTTTCTGGCTCGCGGATCGTTCTCTATGTGCAGAGAAAGAGAGAGAGCGAAAGAAAAATCGGCTTTGATATGCTGCCCGGCGGTATCTCGAAGTGATCGATAGCGGGAAATGATTTCGTGAACGTGGCCGGCACGTCGCATCGTGGCAATACGACGTTGTTCGCGCTCTGCTGCAGTTTCCTTCCGGAAAGGCCAACAAAAACGCCAAACTCTAAACTAACTTTAGATCGCTTTCATCTAAAACGCCGTTCGACGGGCGCCCGATATGTATATTTACTTATAGGGCTATTCTATATAGAAAATAGATATGTTTTATAAAGAATAATCAACCGCGTGTGTGCACTCGTATACGTAGAAAAGCATGGAAAGTAGAGGATTGATTGGTTGGAAAGTAATACTCCAGTTGCGCTTGTTCGACGGAAGGAATAGGCATCGGGAGAAGTAGGAAGGATTAAGCAGAGCTTGTGAAACGAGATCGATGGAACTAGTAAAACACAATGTCTGTAGACGTAGTGCCAATGGCGATGGCGATGTTGCTAGACGTTACGAGACGAAAAACTAGAGTTCTAAACACGTGGCTCTGTGCAACGAGATTCTCGATGGCGCGTTCGCACCATGGGCGTGCTGCCAGACCATGTGTCAAAGGAATGTTTCACAAAATGGGTCGTTTGTGTTTGTGAAAGTCACCACACGTTCTGGCATAATCGAAGAAATTAGGAGGATCATTTTCGCGGTAATTCGCGATTGTGACTAAAACCATCCTAATTCTAAGCTCCAATTTTCTTACGAAGTGTCATTATACCTGTTTGGACGTTACGCTATTTGCTATCGTTTACAAGAGAAGTCCAGATAATAGCTGGAAAAGAATGATTTAATACACACTGTAGCTGTTATCTCGGGAAAATGTCTCACTGTTATCTATATGCACAATGAGCGACTCAACAGTGCATTACAGTCGAGCGGACTATATGCAGAAAGGCAAGCTATTGCTGTTCTGATAGGTTGTTGTTGTTGCTGTTGTTGTTGTCTTCGCAGTTTCTACTTTATTGATTGAATGATTTATTTGTCTATTCTAAGTTCAACTCAGACCTGCAAATCTTACAAACAGGATCGATGCAAATGGTTATGACGTACATAGCTTCGAGATCCCGACCCCCGACTTTTGGCGTCAGAGTTGCCAATTATCCATCTACTCCTTCTTCTGCTTTACTCCGTATTGTCGACAACACTTATTTTCAAATTTTTAACAATTTCATGTCTGTTGTTGTCGTCGTTGTTGTTGTTGTTGTTGTTGTCGTCGTTGTCGTTGTTTTTCGGCTGTTGCAGTAATCCGCTGCTGCTGCTGCTGCTGCTGCTGTTGGAGCTTCTGTGTTCTGTACAGTCCGCTGCGGTTGTGCTGCTCTTTTCCGGCATCATTCGTACGGCATTATTGGGGGGCGTGGGTTGTTGACGTCTAATAATGTTCGATGAGAAGAGCAATAGAGAGACGACACCTCAGTACACCTCAGTGCTGATCGATGTCTGGCGGGTTGAACGGCTGGTCTGGCCTGGCCTGGCCGTCAGGCAATTAGAACCGTTCGATCTGTCGATCAATTAACCGCACGCAGTTTTGGTTCGACTTCATTCCGAAGTTTCTGTTGCGTCGTCGTTCAGTGCTGCTTTGCTGCTGCTGTTAATGGTCGTAACGGCGGCGTCGCGCTGTCTATGCACGAAGGCACGAAGACCGACCGGCCGACGAGGATGGCTGTAGCTACAATGAGGTGATTTCCACGTCGCCAACCGTCGCGTTGAGCGAACTGTCTGTCTGGCTGTCATTCGAAAGCAAACCCTCTGCGCTGTCTCCGTACGTAGCTCGTGTTGGATTGAGCGGCAGACTCATAGTTACCCCGTTGTACACTCAGATACGTATAGCGTGGATGACAAGCCAAAACCCAGGCTGGGCCTAGCGGGCCCGTCTACTCTAGAATAAAACAATTTTTCAAATGTTGTTTTTAATGGTAAAATATCCTTCACTCCTACAGGCTTGGAACTTACCGCTATATATATATATATATATATATATATATATGTACTAGTATATGTATAGGTGTGTGTCTTCAATGCACCGAGTACCGGACACGTTGGGATATCTAGGGCTTCCCCAACAATCCTCATGGCAGTTGGACAGGTTGATGATTCAACCGCGCCGCTGACTCTCAGCGGTATGGTTTTATCATCATGTGCCCCAGCATTACTACTGTACGTTGTGTACGTTGCATTCGCAGAATAATGGGCCTGTACTCAGTTGAGTAAAAGAAAACACTGCAAGGTTAGCATCACCGCGTATATCTAGAAGGTGAATGTTATAATATTGACGTCTTTTATACAAGCATATAAGGTATGAGTGGCATCGAGCAGTACTACGTTCGCAGCTGCACAACAAGTAATACAACAATTATCCAGACGTGCATAGACGCCATATTAAGCGGACATGCATAGAGCGCGGTTAGCATGCATGCGAAGTGGGGATAAGGAGATTTGATCAATTTTACGTATATGGTGAAACTTTACGCACCTGTTCCAAGACGAATCAACATCTAAAATATAGCATACTACGATTCGAAATAAATTGCGAGTAACTGCTATACGCGGGAATCTACCCACGTACTACAATGGATAGAAGAAACAACAGTGACGGAAATATTGCACCAAGAAACACAAGAAAGGCAACAACACCAACAACGATGCCGACGATGAGGAAAAGCCTGCGATTGACTGACAAGAATGAGGGTCACACATGTCTGCGATATCTGCGCATACGGTTCGTCGAACTGCTGTACCTATACACTCCTGCTGTCATGAGATATTATTGCTGCAGCTGTTGTTGTTTCGGATGGTGGCACTGCAGTTCTTGTTGTGTCGCGGCTTGGACATTGCTTATTGGCCACGGTTCAATGTCTGGGGCCGATTTCCGCTACCAAGCTTGCAAATATCCCGTTACCTGTAGCGTCTACGACTTAGATGTCTAGTTACCCTGAACTTCTTAAGCGACTGCAGCCAATACTGCGGCAAATACTGAGTTACATTAGTACATAAAAGATTTCCGCGTGTGTGGAAAAAAGCTTAATTGCACCTCAAAGACTTGCGGTCATCAACAGAATCCGCGACCTTTGGAACGCTTTGCGTGAGTGCGGAATTTCATGTATTTGGAAGGTTTTTAAATCGTAGATGTTACAGAGCGCACATATAAGATAATAGCAACAGCCGGCCAATAAAACGAACTACACCAACAGCTTAACGCCCTAGCTTTGACTGGTTCAGTTGGCATTTAGTACTACAAGGAGATTTGTTGCATTCGGCGTTTACGGCGTTTAATTGACATTATTGTAGCCAGTTAATTGTTTGCTGCTAGACGCGATTATAAAATCCCGAAGCCGAGTGATCTCCGTTTGTGTTTGGCTCGTTTTATCGGTGCAAACCGTTTGCAGTAGTATAGGGATATACGTAAAAGTTTCCCAGGACGAGTTTACACTAGTCAAGGACTATGGCGAGCTACGCATTTCAACCTAGACCACCAAGGAAGCGACTCCCCGACCGACCCGGAGTAGCGTACAGTTCAGCACGACACTGGGATCACAGTTTCAAGTTGTTAATATGAACGTATGAACTTACTGGTTTGAAATTTAGCCAACGCCAGTAACCCTTAAGAATTATATTTCTAAATTTGTCCTACTGGCATAAAGGTCAACGACTGTCCGTTTAACGTTAGCTCATCGACGTGCGACCAATGCAGCTTATGTTTTTATTTGTTCGGCATTTTTTATCACGTGTGTTAGGCACGAAAGAAAGAAATGTGGCAAGTTAAGGCAAAACCGAGATTACAGTAAACGAAGAATAAAAAGTCGAGGGCGATGTCGAAGAAGACGCCGATGCAGTATTTTTCTCTAATCTGGCTTGCTGGTTGGTTGACCGGACTAGCTGTGACGCGCGGTTTAACCGTCGATTGACTGCAGCGAATATCTCACTAATGCCAATCAACAATCGTAAACGCCGAGTGGGAAACGGGCAAGAGGAGCCCGGAGAAGTAGCAAGGGATTAGGTACCGAGAGGGCGCTTATTCCCCTGCTTCCCTGCTTCTCATAGAGCACGAGGGAAGCCGGAAGAGGTCGGCTTGGCACCGCACACGTCAGTTATGCATGCAACGTTTCGTCAAAAATGCCCGTTATTGTCGTTGTCGCTGTTGTTGTTGTCGTTGATGATGTTGTTGTTGTCGTTGCTGTGCACACTTGTTCGTATCGGCATCACAGCGAGACTTAGCGTTGGCCCTACTCGTCAGTTAATAAGCTCCTGCCGCCGCCTGCGCGATTGTCGCCTTATCATTATCGGCTATGGGTCATATCGGTGCGGCCAAATGCCGATTGAATGAGATCAACTTTTCCACGCTCGCTGGGGTTACGTCTGCTGCTCGAGAGGATACCATCCCCCTCTGTGTGTCTGTGTGTGGACGGCGTTACCTGATAACGACCTTGTACTTTGTCCTGCGAAATGCCCTCTGCCAGTGTCCTGCACGGCTGGCGGCAACTTTTCCACAGTCTGCTCACGCTGCACACTTTGAGGCTGCACCGTTGTGGAATAATCAACAACAATAGCAACAACAACAACAGCAGCAGCATTAGCGCGCCGTTGCAAACGTTGGTGGAGCACATTGTTCGCTTGTCCTTTCAGCTCGTTAAGTCTGCAGGTACACGGTATTGTTCTGAACCCTTAACAACAGGAAAGTCGTGCACGATCATATGCGCGATTCGCGAAGCCGAAGGTGGCCGTATTCGAACCGGTTAAGACCGGCCTGCGGCCTACAGTTTTGTCCAGCTGAGAGGGGATTTGCATCGCCGATGAAACTGCCGGCGCAGCGTTATCGATTCATTCGAGCACTTCCCCTAGACAGTCGGTCGTCGAGATGGTTGTGGCTGTCGTGCGGATTGTTATTGTTTGAGTAATTAAAGTAATTAAAAGGGTAATACTTATTATTATTATTATTACCTTTATTTATAAATAACAAGCAAGCAACACATTATGTATATGTATGTTTTGTATGATGATGATGCTGATGTTGTGTGTTTTGCCTTGTTATTAATGTATGTATTTGTTTAGTACGTTTGTGATTGTTGAGGCTACACTGCGGCAGAATGGTATGAATCATTGGGGTTGCTAGCAGTGGTTGTTGCCGCCGTTTGAGTCACCGCTGGCTACAGGACTTGTCTATGCCATGCTTGCTGCCTGCTATGCTCCACCCCGTCCTAATCTCGTGTACCTATTGAGTTACCAGTCTTTTACGAAATAATAACTGCTAGACCAAACTATCTTACGAAATAACTACCAGACCAATGCGCAACCCATACGATTAGGCAGTATAATCTATCCCATATGATTCCACATGTAAATATCGGGATATTTGCTGGTAAAACTGCGAAAAGTTATGTGTCCTGTTAAAATAATAATATAGTCATAAGCAACAACATTTTCAGGCGTACCTATAGAAGAAGAATCTGCCATATTTACATGAAAAACTGTTTTGTTAGAAACTTCTGATTTTCTTCCCGGTGATAGGCGGCTGCACCTTATTAGAGCGACAGGTAGATAATCAGGTCCAGAAACAAAGTAGATGTTGACATACGCGAGAACTATGTCCACCCATATTTCGAACTGACTCCGCAGAATAATGCCATTAACTAAGCGAGGCTTTGGCGCATTAAGCTACGAGCGACGCATAATAATAATAATAATAATAATAATAATAATAATAATAATAATAATAATAATATACAGGCGTAAACAAAACTAAAACGCTGAACGCGCCCGTGTTTACATAAGCATAAATAGCTAGCTGGAAGGAGCTCTCCACCTTTTAGAATAATATTACACAGTATTTAGTAGATAGGATTTAAATGTCCTATATTTTCTGAACTCTACTAGAAGTTTATATTAAATTTCCATGTAGCCCAAAAATTAAATAGTAAACAAGTATACTTAATTATATAGGACCAAAAACATTATATCAAATACAAGAGCAATACCCTTCCTTGCTGCCACTACCCCTCCAATGCTTTTTCGCTATCCGTTTTTCTAGGAAATAACTTTAATATAATTTGCATCATCAGTTACGGCAGTATTAATAATAACAATACTAATGGGATAAAAATTGCCACGAGGTGGATGAGAGTGTAAGCTACTGTCGCTAACAACAATAAGATACATTCGAACCTCACCACTGTAAATTTGCAACACTTATAATGAATAATCATCGCCATTTGTCAATGAACGTTTAACTAGCCCTTTTATTGGCATGTGACCGTTTTTTGAAACAGACATGACACCAAATCGAGATACGAGGCAAAGCAAAATAAATCGAGAGAGGGACCTAAAATTAGGTTATATAACATTCTATTGAATATCCCAGTACGCAGAGTCACTCTTGACTCTTGTTGGTAGACACTGCACTGAAAATGTGTGATTCTAGAACAGTTTACATTATTGGAAATTTGTGTCGAATTTGTCAACAGGCAGTTGTTCGTTGGTTAGTACGCAACGTGGTAGACATGGTAAGCTATAACATGTTGTTGTTGTTGTTGAGTCTTGGTCTTGTTGTTGCTGTTGCTGATGTGGCTATTGTTGCCGTGTCTTAACATTGGATTTGAGTACAACTAAGTCTAGTCTGGTCCAGCATGCCTGCCCTTCTTACCAGGTGACATTGATCCCGGTGGCCGTGTTTGCTGGGTGAGCGGGAGAATATCATACTGGGAAGAACAGGCAGGGAGAAAGTGTGCCGTCGTGTTCGGTTCCCTGTTCGGTTGTCTGTTCTTATCTCAGGTCAAGCTGGCTTGACCTTTATCCCATGCTTGACCAGTTTCGATAGAGCCGCCCGAAGCCGGCCAACACTAATGAAAGATATCCAGGGATTACCGCCTTTGCGTCTCAGTTAAGTGAAGCAATCATTCTATGAATGTGCCCCACGCGCTCATCCTCTCGCGCACTCTACAGTCTCTCTCTCTATCTCATTCCTTGCTCGCCTTTTTGTCTGCTTACGTTTTTCCGTGGTATCTTTGTGAACAATGTTTTCTACGGTTATGCCCAACAGGATTAGATGGGGATATATATATATATCTACTAGTGTATATGTATATTTTTATGTCCTCTCCAGGTGGCAATTTTATTTAAAATTCATTATTCTTCGTTGAGCTTACAATTTCAAAAATTAACACATTTACACGATTAACGATTGATACTATGTTGCCGAAGAAAGCTGTTGTTCATGTCTAATAACGGTTTGTTTTTCGAATAAAAACCAAGGAATTTCTAAGAAAAAAGAAGCACTTCTCCGATATACTCCCAGAGAAGCTCAATGCACTTTCCCTGTAAGATTTCAGAGCATTTAAAAAGAGCTTAGACTGAAAATTGGCTTTGACAACAGCCTTAAGCTCGTGCTGGAAAAAGGTTTCCACTAAGACTATTTTTCAATTTTCGGGAGAGTAGCTAAAAGCAGAGGGTCAGGTCCGGAGAATAGGGGTGTTGTTCAGTAAGTTCGAACCACAATTCAGCCAGTTTTGCCAACGCTAGCCGCGATTTGTGTGCAGGAGCATTGTCAAGAGGACAAGCTGTGTCTGCCAAGGTGGCCGTTTATCATAAACAAATTCTTGCTGCAGTCCTGCATAATTTTCTCCTGTGATCGTTTTACCACTCTCAAGGTAGTCGCCTAGTATTATTTCACGTCTGCGATTCCAAATTAGGGTATTTATTAAGGTCCTAAAGACCGTAGCCATCAGATTCCGACCGGTGCCATTGTCCGCACTCCCTTCGGAGGTACTTCACCGCGTGCACACCATTACGGAGATGCCTCTTGGGTCTCGGAAGTGTAATGATAAACCACACTTTCATAGACGTTCACGAAAAAAATCGTCTGCGAAAAAAAATCCGACGGATTTTTGACCTTGCCTGAGCAAACGCGGCACCCATTTTGCTTTAAATACTCTGGGTTTTCTTATCTTTAAGTCATCGTGCGGGAGAGAATGCACACTACCCAAACTAATCCCCACGGACTCCGCTATCTCTTAAACTCCCTAACCAAAAACAAACAGTGTTCACCTGCCTATCTACACCAAAGATTGTTCGCACTTTTCTCTGTTTTCCTCATTAGTAGCATCCTGAGCGTCTCTCACCCGTGGTGCTCATGCGACCTCCTTTAAACTAATTAATCCAGTTAGAAACCTCTAACTCAGTTTTCACCTGGGCTGCATTCCAATTAAAAAAAAAATCCTTGATAATCTCTTAAAACTTATTTTTTTTTACGAATTTTAGTTTTCAAACACGCCGATACGTCGCACGAGAAATGCGGCCAAACGAAATTGTAACTGTCAATCGCCTTAATATTTAGAACGCTAGCAGACGAAGAGTCGCCCTTTCCAATAGCGCTAAGATTCGAATTCTAAGTAGCTAATTCTAAGAACTTTTTGAACTATTTACATACGAGTGTATATTGTGAATGCATTTATTGTGTTTACTGCTACTGTTGTTTCTACTAAAGTGGCGTTTGTTGTTGGTCTCGCTAATAAAATGCTTTATTTTGTATTACGTTGTCTTCGTTGCCCTTATCATTACTTATTATATTTTCCTGTCTGATATTTTGTCAAAACGCTATTGTTTCGATGGTGCTATTTTTGTTCTAGTTTGTATTCGTCGTACTTCAATTAAGATTAAATATACATTCGTTTTTGTTACTCGCATAAGTTGGTTCTTTTTCTGAAGTGAATCAAACGAAGCAATTTTACTGTTTTGAAGGCATTTTGACAGACCAAGCGTCGCCAACGTGATACCACTAGTTAGTCGCTGACAGAATTGGTTGTTAAAGCACGATGACACGTATATATATATATATATATATATATATATATATATATTGAGTGCATTACTTAATGTGACTTTATTTTGCACACAATTTTGTATTTGCTTATAAAAAAAAAAAAAAAAAAATATATATATATATATATATATATATATATTATGACCTTATTTATTCATATAATTTCACTCTGTTAGCACTTTGGAGTGGACAATTGTCTCCGCGCGAACGTGTGATCACGGGTTCTCTAAGCCAGGGTTAGCCCAGTTCAACAATGTGCCCCGAACAGACGCTGCATTTCCTCGTTGTATGTCAAGCGACAGCCTCTGGCGCAAGAATTCGGATGCTCTCGAGTCTCCTGTCGAAAGATTAAGACTTCTACCGACGCGCTGAATCTGCTTGAGCGTAAGGCGGCCTGCGGCTCCCATAGTGTCGAACGCCAACGGACAAAATTCGTGCGGATAATCATGGCTTGAGTATTTTCTGCATTTGTTCCGCTCAGTCCGCACCTGCACCGACCATCGGGCTAATGAGTCGATTTCAGTTCCGTCCCAAACAAGCATGTGGCCGCGCTCAAAGGGCGTCAAAGTCAGACCGTCAGGTCTTTTTCCATCATCCCTTGCAAGACCCGGGGGCTCTAGAACACACGGGAAGCCGGCCGATCTAAGTGCGCGACTAAAAGTATCATTTAAAGCGGAGTGACGTGCTCGTCGGCCTGCACTCAATTGAACACAATTATATTTGTATTTTTTCTGTGCGTGACCTCATGCCAACAGAAGATTTAGCAATGACATTTGTAATAGGTTCGAATAGTGGGCATAACTGCTATTCTATCTACAAGTTTTACACATTATCTTATAAAAACGAAGGATATAGGGCAACGAGCGGAAAAGTTGTTAATACACACTTCGTGTCTATGCCAGCAATATTATCTATTGAGAACCGCTAACCCCGTACAGGGCAGATAGACACGCACAATGATGCGCATCCATCTTTGTCATATATATATATATATATATATATATATATATATATATATAGGTATATATTGGCAGTACATTTTAGTAATAACAGTAATCGTGATATATATATATATATATATATATATATATATATATATATATATATATATAAAGTCTTAGTAATACGCACTATGTTATTATTGCGAGGGGTATATAATGATGAAATGTACATGTCGAGATATACGCGCGTTGAAAGATAGAATCTAACTTTTTTTTAAATAAAATAAACATATATTTAGCTAAATATCGTTTGGGCCGGTATTGACAGTTTCGTTGATCGCGTTACTCGTGGTATGAATTACGAAGCCGTTACATTACTCCTTGGCATGTGCGTCGAGCCAAAAGTCAAGTATCAACGACCAACGACCCCAGTTGAACGTCGATGAACTTGGACTTAGTCCAATCGGCGGGTCATTGACTCATTTCATTCGAATTTGATTCAAAACGTGATATGTTACATAGTGAACCAGTAAAAGAACCCACTTCGAGTTAGGCGTAGGTATTACGCAGTGCACTTGTCGTAAATGAGACTCGTTTTATGACGCATTGCCTCGATACAACTAGACGTGGTGTTATTTCTAATATCATATTCATGTGGCATTGTTCTCTGTGCAATAAATTGAACATTATCGTTCGTGACCTTTGTTCGGCCTAGTCGAATCTAAGTATCTCCAGTATGACATGTTTACAATAGATAACATGTATGTATGTGTATATATATACATATATATATATATATATATATATATATATATATATATATATATATATATATATATATATATATATATATATATATATATATATCACATGTATAACGATTATGCTACTCTTACAATGATGGTTACGACTCAACTTTGGTTTGTGCATCACTATAAGTCTGCGTGAGGTCGGTTTAGTTTCTGTTAATTTGTCACATAGTTATTTTCTGAATAGCAGTCGTAGTAGTTAAATCATCCGAGTAGTGGAAGAAGAAACAGTGCTTGTAATAGTAGTGGCGCATCTACGAACCGCGAATTAGAGTCTCGGGTATGGCTGAAAACCAGTATCGGTCTCCACTTAGAACAAAATAGGTTGTGACGCTAAACCCCGAAATCCTCTTGATGTCATTGAGCGGGTGAGAATACGCGCCTATATATATATATATATATATATATATATATATATATATATATATATATATATATTTATTTATTTTTACGCTAGCTATCGGCTTTTATTTTGGGGGCAAAGAAATATCAACTTCCGTGCGGTGCTGGACTCGCCAAAGCAGTGACGCGGATATTGTCATTTCAGGAGACGCAGTTCGTCATTTTTCTGTGTGAGTCACATTGGCACAACGCGAACAGCCGAGGTAGTAATCGGTAGCCTTCGATAAGCGTCTTTGGCTTTGACAGAAGAGCACGTTATGTCGTTCCAGTTCATATTTCTGCCCTCTGGCCCTGCGCTTAACATGAGTGTGCCATGAGTGTGTCCACTCATGGCATCTCCATGTATGTTGTGCGTCGACGAGGTACTATGTTCTTTTAAAAAAGTCACGAAAGTGAACAGTGGGCCAAACCAATGACGACGACAACGACGGATTATTCATGGAAGATTAAGATATGCGTTGCGTTACGTCTATGGCAAGCATCGACTGCAAGTCGTTTGACATGAGCAGTCAGTCGACAGAGGTTGAATTCTTGATTTATTGAGGCTGTTCGACTGATTTGTGTAGGTAGGCTCTGGTTTGTTCATTCGTTCTGCTGAAGCTGCAACGAGCCTCATTTGGGCTCATATATATGCTCGGGCATTGAAAGCCAAATTCCCTAGTTCTTTCTCAGGCACGTCCTAACGTATGTATGGTTCTAGCCATAACCATTGTGTTTGGGTTAGAGTATCCAAGTCTCGTCCCCAAACAAAGCAAATTCAAGATTGGTTCTGCGACAACGTGTCAAGGTGCATGAGTTCAGCTAAATTCGTCCATACTAGGTCGACCTCAATCACATCGATTTTTCAATTCGGCAGCGCCAAACTCGTTTGCATATGAAATATTCGGCGGTCAATGGTGTCTGCTGTTTGGACATTATTCGCACTAAGCTAACAGCATCGTGCGTCAGTATACCCCCTATCAGCATGGTGTTCATCACCGTCATTTGTTCTTGAACTTCATCATCATCATAATTTTCATGGTATCGTCAGAACACAACAACTGGACATTTCCACGACCAGCATCAGCTGTCGTAATTTGCATTGGTAAAGTTGCCGATGGTGTCGCCGTTTTTGCTGTTGTTGTTGTTGTTGTTGTTGTTGTTGTTGTTGTTGCTGCAATTGTTATTGTTGTTGTTGTCGTCTTTTGTTGTCTCTTGTTGTTGTTGCTGATATTGCTGTTGTGATCGTTACGGTGGCCGCCGTTGATCAGCGCAGCGAGGGCGGCCTCACTCAGAGTCAGTGTCAACCAATACTGCGCTTCTTGTGGGGATTCCGATTCTGGAAAATGGCGCCGCGTGGTTTGTTCGGCATAGCTCTGGCGACAGAAGGTGCAACTGTAGTGAGTAAGTGTCGTATTAATAGTGTGTGTGTGTGTGTGTGTATGACTGTCGTGTGTGTATATGTATGTAATGCTGGTAGCTGTAGTAGTATTAATAAGATCGTAACAGTAGTAGAAGTAGTAGTAATGGCATTCGTCATTTTTGTTTCGTTTTTGTTGCTGTTGTTGTTGCTGCTGCTGCTGCTGTCGTTATTGTTGTCGTAGTAGTTGTTGCTGCTGCTACTGTTACTGCTACTACTGTCGCCGTTGTTGTTGTTGTTGTTGCATTGTGAGTTCGTCTGGGCCTTTTTGTCCATTTACGTTTGTCTGGGCCTTTTTGTCCATTTACGTTTTCCACTTGTTCCTCTAGTCTTTTTCTTTCGGTCTCTCCTTACTGCTTCTGCTGCCTGTCTGCGCGTCTCCACATGACGATGCTGATGATAATGGTGATGCCGGGTGACGATGATTCGCGACTACGACCGACCGGTGCGTCGTCCGTTCGCGCTGTCAAGAAGTCGCAACGCAACGCACGGCAAAGACCTTGAGCGAGAGCGAACCAACCGCGTCGGCAGTCCCCGCCGCCGCCGCCGCCGCTACCGCTGTTGTTGCTGATGCTGCTGATGTTGTTGCTGGTGCTGCTGGTGTTGTTGTTGTTGCTGCTGGTGCTGTTGTTGTTGTTGTTGCTGCTGTTGTTGTTGTTGTTGTTGTTGTTGCTGCTGCTGGTGCTGTTGTTGTTGTTGTTGCTGTTGTTGTTGTTGTTGTTGTTGTTGTTGTTGTTGTTGTTGTTGTTGTCGGTGTTGTCGTCGTCGTCCTCGCCCTCGACCCCATCGGTCAGGGCAGCAGCAGCGGCAGCAGCCGCCGCCGCCGCCAAGCAGCATGGAAGTGTCGTCGCGGTCACTGCCAGTGGAGTCGACGACCCGCAGCGACCTCCTCTGTGCTATCATTCTCTCTCGCTATATACATATATATATATATATATATATATATGGCCTTTCCTACGTTTGTCTTTTTTTGGCAGCTTATTTCTCTCTCTCTCTCTCTCTCTCTCTCTATATATATATATATATATATATATATATATATATATGTATACGTTGGTTTCTTCTTCTTTCTTGTCCGTTCTTCTTTCTTTCCCCATGGTCGTTGTTCCCTCTTGCCTCTTGTGTTGTCGTAACCTCAGGGTGATGACTGGCCGCCAGCATCATCGGCCTCGATCGTCGTCGTCGTCGTCGCAGTTGGTAGACATGTGGCGGTAATGGTGGTGGCGATGGTGGTGGTAATTGGCACAAGCAAATAAACGTACACTCCCCCCGCCCTCTCCCTCCCCCTTCCCCTCCCCCTCCCCCCCCGCAACAACAAACACTAACAAGCAGCAGCACACAATCTGACGCCATAGAAAGATGGGGCGAGAGAGTGAAAAAGAGGGAACACGCGAAAACAAGAGAGAAAGGGGAAAACTATATGCATGTATATATATATATATATATATGTGTGTATGTTAGAGAACGAGAGAGAGAAAGAAAGACGCCCCCGTACGTAGAGGCATAGGCAGACCACATACGCGTGGACACAGCAGACAAACAAGTATGTCGCGTACGCATATCTCAAGCGGATGGGCAGACACCAGACAATACAGGGGGCCAAGGCAACCACCATTACCACTACCACTGCAACAAGAACCAGAACAACGACAACAGCAACAACAACAACAACAACAACAATAACCACAGCATCAGCGTCGATACTCAAGGCAAAAGGCAGCGACTGTTGCTGCGTAGCGAGAAGCTTACGTAAATGTCATGGCGAATCACTCCAGCCGGTCGAAGCAAGGGATGACCACAACCATGCCAATGACGTCGGCGGCCTCGGCGGCAGCAACAACAACAACAACAACAACAAAAACAACAACAACAACTACAACAAGATGTACTCGTATCTTCACTGTCTTTAGCAACAACTCACATTGTGATAAAGAGCGAACGAGTGAAAGAGAGAGAACGAAAATGCTGCTGCTGCTGCTGCTGCTGCTATTGCTTTAGTCGCCATTTTTGCCACTCACTGCTAGATACTGGTGCTACCGGTGTAGGAGTCGGCCATATATAAATATATACATGGGTATCTAGATAAGTAGATAGATAGGTAGGTAGATAGATAGATAGGTAGATGGATGATGCATATAAGGCGCATAGAGCGCGTACTACGATATCTGATGTCGAACCGCCCCCGTCCGTTTGGCAGATACATGCCGCTACCTCTTCTACTGGCAAGAAAGATCCTTATCATCATCATTGTCATCGTCGTTATTCTTGTTGCTGTTGTTGTTGTCCTCTTCGGTCTGGCATCCAACATCTGTCCTCGAATTGTAGCCACGACAGCAATAAATTGCACGTTGACAATTGCTGTTGGTGCCTGCTATTCGAGGTGTTCCGACGGTTGCCATAGGTGGACACACTTCGTAGATCGACAGCACGTCGTTAACGATGTTGTTGCTGTGGTTGCTGTCTGCGATGACTCTATGACTCTATAACTGGCTGATGAGGCCCATGAAGGCCCAAAGAGAAGCCATCAGCGGCCAAAGTTAATGACCGCATTGATTGATGCGATGAGTGATGATACTCGAATCCATTGACACGTTGTAATACGTAGGAGGCGGTCGTTACCTGCCTTCCCAGTACATTCAGATACACACTCACATATATTAAGCAATGTGTATATATATATATATATATATATAATTTTTTTTGCCAGCCGAAAAAAGAACGCGGACTTTCTCTGACAGCGCCTGTTGCTGGATGTGCAACTGGGCAATGCGGCCTCGGTCCGAGGAACCCTCTGACTGGCTCTCCTTCTTATAACGGTGCACACGTTCTTTGGGACCCAAATATCATTACCCACCATTAAAGCAAAAAAAAGAAGAAGAAAACAAAGATACATAATTTTGGACGTTTATTGTTGTTTCCTCCAAAGTTATAATTTTGAATTATAACAGTAACAAGGTTTACGGTATTGGAGACGCCTTCTGCCAGATCATTATCAATAAACACATTTCTGTTGTTATTTAGCACACCACGGCATATCGGGCTACCTCAACAATAGAATAGAGGTTAGTCATCACGATCTTAGTGCGTGAACGATCGTGATGCAGACGGTGTCAGTAATGTTTTACGCGACTGACTGTTTCGTGTCTTTACCTTCTCACAATCGTGTTACCATTGTACAGCACCACCATGACTGCCACAGCAACTAGCCTCAAACATTGTGTCCAACGCCGGGACAATGACCCGGCTTAAGGAGCTATTTGAGGAGGAGTAGCAATCAAGAGGACTCAGATCACCCAGGCCAACGCTCGATCGATTTCTGACGTTAGCAGCTGCACTAGTGACAGCGGCGCCTGTGGCATCCTATACATATGTATGCTGCTAAACAACGTCCGTCAAAGTGCGATGATAGACCAAACTCAACTGGGAACTTTCGACGAACATATATCTATATTGAACCATCTTGACATCCTGCTCAGGTTCGGGCACCTGTCGCCGCAGCAAGCACCACGTCACCACCTGCCGCTTCTAGACATCTATCTCAGTAATGTTTTACGCGACTGTCATCAGACCCATTGTCGGACAATCGCCTCGAATCTCGTTCGTTCATCGCTCTGTTTAGACACTGGATTACGTGTCGTACAGCGGTCGCAGTCACAGACAAGCTTCTCGCTTTCCTCGAACACCTTCGGGGTGAACCGAAAACACTTGCGATGCCTCTTGGCGGTCATGATGCAGCGTATGATGCCGCCCTGCAGCTGGTTGACGACAACTCCGAATTGGTTGACATCGAGCGGCAGCAGGTGGTTGCGAATTGATTTCAGTTGCCCGAGGCATCATCGATGGATGGCGGTGCTGATCTGCGGTCCGTAGTAGATTGAGAGAGAACTAGTATTATGACGCGCGAGGCTTTGAACACCTCGCTCGAAACACGTTCGATCGCCTTTGCACGAGTGTTGCGAGCAGGGTACAACTCACGTTGTTGTATCAACTCATTGAAATCTCTCTGCCTGTTGTGAATGCCACCAACAGCAGCATTAATAACAACACATTCTTCGTTCGAATTTCTCATATACCTGTCTGCACTCCGCAAGCAAGCACGTGCTGGAGAAACGACACGGGAAGACAACGGCGATTTTTTGCTTTTCTTCACTGATGCCTGCTTTGAGAAAAGTCAATATGGCTTCGCAGAGCCGCAGCTTCCTCGTAGAGAGCGAATGAGACAGAGCTCAACATGAAGCATAGAAAAACCAGACGGATTTTGGTCGTCAGTTATCAGAGCTTTCGTCAACTCTCCAAGTACAAGGTCTCCAAGTACAAATAGTAGGTTCACTGTGCAAATAAATGCATTAAGAATGTTCCAGCCAAAAAGACACAGGATTGCCGAGTGTATCACGCGCAGACCGACAATAAAGTCTATAGGTTTTGATTGCCGACTGACAATCGACAATAAAGCGATTTTACGCTACAAAAGTCTGCCATATTTAGTGGTTTTAATTTTAATTTTATTCTCATATTTGAGCCCACACGCACCACGCATGCACGGCCGTGTAACACGCGAGTCCCAATCGGCAAAGAGACACATCATTAAGTGTCGAGTCCAGCTACTATAGTTGCAATTGCGCAGGCAGTCGCACTCTTCCCGCAGCCGCCATAGGATAAGTGTCCTGCTGGACAGGAAGTCTTGACGCGGTCGTTCCCGTCATGACACTCGTCTTGACACGGCGACGTCCGCCAAGTTACTCAACCGGTTGTTGGTTGTTGTTGTTGCTGTTGTTGTCGTTGTTGTTGCTCTTGTTGTTGTTGTCGTCGCTGTCGTTGTTGTTGTCGCTGTCGTTGTTGTTGTTGTCGCTGTCGTTTTGATGGTGATAAATCACCACAAAATGTTTAACAACTGCACCACACGTCATTCTTCGCGTAGGTCGACATTTAGTACGTCACCGCACGTTAAGATGTTGCTTGCTTCTAGTCGAACGGCGTGCTAAACTCGTCTGTCTCTCTGTGTGTGTGTCCATCAGGACGTGAACCGAGAGCACGCTTTGTGCTGGCAGAGACATTGAACAGTGTGAATGTATGACAGTGATGAGATGGTCGCTGGCTGAACCCCGATGACACCGACCGTACGCCACGCTACGCCGCGCTGTCTCTCTGTCTGTCTGTCTGGCTGGCAATCGACGACAGCCAGGACACTATTTCTGGGAACAGGCGAGAACACACGTTCATTGAAGACGAGAGAGAAGATCAGTGGCCGCGTCTAGTCTACCTGGTTTTATGTTTGCTCCTAGAGATAGGAGTTGCTGTCAACAGACGGGCACTGCATGACAAAGCATGACGAAACGAAGCTTTTTCGTGCATTGCTCGTCCGGTTGTCATTAGTTAGCCCATGAATTAATTATATATTAATTATATATATATATATATATATATATATATATATATATATATATATATATATATATATATATAGTCTGAAGTATTTTCCTCTACGCGTGGTCTAGTGACCATTGCCGTACCAACGTTTCGCACAGGGGTGTGCTAAATACAACCTCCATCAGTCCGATATTCTACACCATATGAACACGCACTAGCGGGCTATATCCACGCTCCGGCCAGGCCACATATAAATAAGGCATATAAACATCTTCCTAAGTGTTCGGTACGTTATATATTAGACAGTTGCGGTGTAAGTAAAAAGACGATGAAAATCGTCCTTTGAGATACGTTGAGGCCAACCGCTAAAGACATTGGATCGATACGGCCAGTCTCTATGGACTTCAGGTTGAAGAAATGTACAACCTAATATTGGCGGGGTGAGTTTTAGAGCGTAATAGGAGAAACTCGTAATACAAACAACGATTTACGCAAGTTTTGTTGAGTTTCGCTTAGGCAGTGGAGGATAACATTCCTCAGAAGCCGACAAAGGTCAGTATCGTCGTCAAATCGGCCCTAAAAGAGGGGAGCGAATCTTTGCTGTATAAATATGCAACAAGCGTCGTATTGATCGACAAACACATAGTGGTATGGCAAATTCATTCATTCATTTCATTCATAAACTATTATTTTGATATATCAGTAGCACTTGGTCACGACAATGATGCTACGGTTTATATATATATATATATATATACGAGAAAGAAAAAAGGCGACACTGGCAGATGCGAAGGCGGCGCTGTATATATATTATATATATACACGCTTGCAGATCCACGAGCCTATATGTGGTTAAGGTTAATGTAACTAGAGCATACATTTTCACACGTGTTAGATTTCAATAGTAACTAAAGGTGGTGCCAATCGCGCAGCACTGCAGCCTCTCAATTACAAAATAGGACATCTATAAGTGGGCATGGCGATAGAATGTGCTTCGCCGGTTCTCGTGCTTCCAAAGCACTTGACAACTAAATATGTTTATATAGATACACAGACCGGGGAATATATATATATATATATATATATATATATATAAATTGAAATTGAGTAAAAGTGATCTCATTTGAGTGTTGTTGCACGCAACAGCTGCTACGGAGAAACCTTTACCCAAAATTGCGCAAGCACGACGAGTTGTTGCTTCACTTGAAATCGTTCTCTGTCCGGAGAGCGGTTCCACAGTCCCAACTGTAATCCGGAAGTTTTTGATGAGTTGCACCACGTTGAACTCTTTCAAGAAGTTGTTTGTTTTTCAAGTTTCAAATTCATTCGTGCCGTGTGTCTGCAAGGTTCACACTGCGCCATACCTAACTTCTCCATACACTTTGACTTTTGTTGCTTTTGCAGGCGCGTGCAATCATCAACGAGTGTTTAGCGTTTATCAGGAGGTGAGATACACTAACGGCTTGCAGCGTGTTGCTTGCCGACGGAAGGAATCCCATTCTCCCAACCGTGGTGGGACTCTTCGTTGCGGAGTTCACGAGACCGACTCCTTTGCGTGCGTTTGGTCGCGTGCCGAAAACGATGGTCGCTCCCTGTGGCGCAGGCCTGGATAAGTCGGCGTCCGTACACAAGTCTTGTGACTCGGAAGATGCAGAAGCAGAGGTACGCACGAAAACAATCGGCACAGTGCAAACGTCCAATGATGACAGCATTATTGATGATGATGATGATAATAATAATAATAATAATAATTATTATTATTATTATTATTATTGGTAGTGTAGTACGGCTAAGTAGCGTTGTTTCTACTGCGAGTTATTGTCTTCTCTCTTGTGTGTTGTGAGTCTCAGTTTATTCCACTAAAAACACATTTGAATCAACCGACCGGTGAATTTGTTCCGACATGACTCTTCACGTTCGCACTGAGCTGGACAACGCCTCAAAATTCAAGTGGTTTCGGTTCGACGGGAAACCTCTTGAGACAAACTTTTGCAAAGACTAATTATATAGGCGCGAGATTGTCGAGCTAGGAAGGCGGGTTTTTTTCTACAGAAACTTTATGTTAACGAAACGGGGCAATGCTGCAGCTATATATATATATATATATATATATATATATATATATATATATATATCATATATATATATATATATCATCTATATATATATATATATATATATATATATATATATATATCATATAGTCACTAACTGGGCATGATGCATGACCTGTTTAGGTGGTAAATGCGTTTGGCTCCGCAACGGGAACCGCTTTGAACATTATTAGTTCAGCTGGCAACCGGAGCACTGCAATGGCCTTAAGCGAGACCGTGACAGATACCGAAGACGAGGAAGCGTTGACTCTGGCAACAGAGGCCAAGAAACCAGCTAAACGAGGTGAAGCCCACAGACGTCGCGATGTGGATGGCCAGACGCGAGGTGGCCCTCTTAGAGGAACCGATAGCATCGACAGCGGACATGGTTGGTGACATCAAGCACTTCGGTGTACAGCTTATATATATATATATATATATATATATATATATATATATATATATATATATATAGTGTGTTTACTTGCCTTCTTCAGTTTATATTCAAGGCTGTGTCTAAGATGAAAACATGAACTGTGTTTAAAATAATTAACATTTATGCACCTAGGCGTATTTACGAGTTCACGTCGGGGATGTGGATGTCGAGCGTACACTCGCAGGTTAATTGATGTGGAAAGTTACCAACCTGTTTAGAACTCTATCTTCTCCGCCTTGAACTAACGCCGCAGAAAATATTGTCTGCGAAGTAGGTGTACGACGCATTATTATTATTATGATTAGCCTCGCCTCTCGATTATCGACACATGCTCCACTCGAACGCTAAACAAATTTAAGTGTAACTCTGATTGAGGCCAATTACTTTGGGACTGCGTCTATAAGTCACGTAACGAGCTTTACGAGCTGAGAAAAGCATTGAGCGGGGCATTAACACGGCGTGTTTCTGCTGGCCTTCTTTCTTCTTCTATCGATGGCACTGCATTGCAGGAGGTGGCGCCACACCGGTGTCGACCACCAGTTGCTCGCCAACAATGGGCAACAGTAGCGGACCGGCGTCGGCATGTTCCGGTGCGCCGGAACGATCGATGTCGTGGACAGACGAAGAGGAACACCTGCCCCCTTCGAGTACATCAAGCGCCAAAGACATGGTGGTCGTCAGTACGACACCGAGCAAGCCCCATTCTGCGCACAACCCTACAGGGGCGTTCTGCGCCTCTTCTACTTCCACCTCGACCTGCCCCGAGGAGGATTGCCAGCAGCCGGCCGAGCGACACGCGCAGCAGCAGCAGCAGCCAGTGCGTCATCGCGTCGGAGCGGCGTCAAACCGGCCGCGACCGTCTCGCCGAGGCCGACATTTGGGGCCGTCAGATGAGAACGACGACAACGACGACGATGACGGCGACGACGACGACGACGACTCCGAAATGGAAGACATCATTGAGGAGGGGCTTCCGATTGCAGATGAGACGGCGGACGAGCCTGAGATATCTTCCATATCGTGTCGTACCAGCGAGACGCCAGCCCGAAGTCGGACAGCCGTCCTCACGAGCGGTGGCGGAAGCGGGCGTGGCCGGGGCCAGGGCCGGCGTCGTAGAGACGTGACCGAAGATCACCACCGCGACGAAGACTACGACGAGGGTGACGGCGATTACGGCGACGATGACGTTGATGACGACGATGGCGGCCATGAAGGCGATGAAGACGATGAAGATGATGTCAAACCGGTATCGTTAACGGGCAACATCAAGAGCGACCCTGCAGCCGGCGCCGGTGCCGCAGCCGCCACCGATCTACGAAGTTCGAGACAGCACCGTAGTGGCAGTGGAAACGCGCGACGCAACAACGTCACTAGCAGCACCAACGTTCGTAACGGAGCGGTGTCGTCAACGGGCAACGGGAAAGATATGCCAGCTCCAATCGCCTTGACCGCAACAACGGGTTCCGGTGCATCGAATGGAGTCTCCGGAACCGGCCACAAGAGCCAGATGAAGCACCGAAACAGCTCCCGGCCTACGTCTAGTTCCTCATCCCGCTCGTCCTGTTACAGCCCCTCCCGAAGTCCCTTGCTGCAGGTAGGCCATTTTTGAGTGTTAAGAATATCAAACAGCTTAGTATATATATATATATATATATATATATATATATATGTTGGGAGAGAACTAGCAAGGAGCAAGCACTTGTGTGCTTTGCCATCGGATCTTTCGTGCCCCTACTTTATAACCGTAACAGCATCTGCCAGTGGTCATTTCTATTGAACTGCTCGTTTAAAATCCAGATCACGATCGCGAATTTGTCTACAGATTGTTTCAAATGAAGGTAACATAACATAAGGCTCGTATTATCACATATAGAGAGAAAATGTGTGAACCATAAAGTGTTAAATAGCGTGCTTTATCTATCCACTTCTCACGACATTGCGCGTTAATACGGCCATTTTCGTCGCTTTACAGCGCACGGCGACACCGATCTATGCCGGCGGCGCCGGTGGATCAGCAGCTGCTACAAGTTCCCTGGGTGTGGGAAGCAGTAGCTCCGTAGCGGCGTACTCACCGTCGAGTAGTCCGGGCGTGCATCCACTGCGCCAGCTCAACATGAACACAGCGACGGCGTCTGACAGAGTTGACCGGGGCGGAGGGCCCGAAGGCTCAGGCGAATCAAGCAATGGAAGGCCGACAACGACGGTTTCATCAGCTTTCCCCACCGTAGCAGCAGCTGCAGCCTCAACGACGTCTCTGATCGACGGCGCCAACGTGTCGACTGCGACAGGTCACCTCTTCTCGATGGGCGACTTCACAGCTGCCGCACTCAAAGTTGCTCAAGCTCAAGGTATGAAACCGGCGACGGAGTCTCCGTCCCGCTTGGCGAGTACTGACTGCAACATGCTTTATTCATAGTTCCTTCAGCCGATACCGCGCTGTAGTCCTTTACCGAGCGGCGATCTGTCTGAAGTCGGTTGCCGAGCGAGCGAGAATCTGCTGAACTGAATTGACCTTGCATGCTGTTTTTCTTCTTTTCATTTCTGCGTTCTTGAACCACGCCCGATGGCCAGGCGTAATGCTTGTCGGTGGAAGTGGTAGTGGCAGCGGTGGAGGACCCGCTCTGTCCACGGTTTCGTCGCACTCGGATGAGAGCAACGAGTACGGCTCACAGGGCGGAGGATCCGGTGGGCCAGGCTCCGAACTCGATGGCGCATTCCCGTCAGCGCTATTCTCGGCTTCAGGAGGGTTCAGCCGGCAACAGCTACTGTCGGGGCCATGCCCGATATGCGGCGACCGCATCTCAGGATTCCATTATGGTATGTACTAGCTTCTCTACCACTGCCGCAGCCGCCGCCTATGAACTTTGAGCAAACGCTTTTTTGCCAGACAGGTCAAATTATCGCGTAGCGCTAGCGATGAAAAAGGCAATCGTTTCATGAAGGCACTAACAGGATACACTCCGCTCAAGGTTCGGCTTTCTGACTACACGAGTCGCTTATAGTGCCCATGTAGAGAGACTTTTACTTCGCATATACAATATATATATATATATATATATATATATATATATATATATATATATATATATATATATATATATATATATATATAGAATACATCTTCAGACTTGTATACATTCAGTCATTATGCGAAAGAGACGCTTGTATACAGAGTGAGAGAATAGTCAACTTGCAAATTGAGGGCATCACACCATTTGCCATATAACATGTCACATAACCGACACAATTGTGGCTGCTTTATTGTAGGCATCTTCTCCTGCGAATCTTGCAAAGGCTTCTTTAAGCGAACGGTGCAGAACAAGAAACACTACGTGTGTTTGCGCGGAGCCAACTGTACAGTTCAGGTGGCCACCCGAAAGAAATGTCCGGCATGCCGATTTGATAAGTGTTTGAAGATGGGCATGAAGCTTGAAGGTAAGCTCATAATACTTTTTATCTTGTTGGACGTTTTGCTACGCGAGGACGTAGTCCAGACGTAAGCCAGATCGAATAGACAGACTCTTAGCTATGTTCCTCGTACGTGTAGATGTGTAGGTGGAAAGTAATTAATATTAGTTGCAGATTAACAAGTATTGCGCTAGCGACTTGAAACGGTCGGATTCAGATGACTACAGCCCCACAAGAACCCCACACACACACACATGAGCTTAATGTTGATCCCAAATGTTTTAGCAATATGCGAAACTCAAATGTTGCTTGTCTCTTCGTTACCCTGTAATGCCATCATATTCATTATTAGCAATCCGCGAGGATCGTACGCGCGGCGGTCGATCAACGTACCAATGCTCTTATGGTGGAGGCGGGTTTCCGTCACTTCCGCCAACGACGCCTCCACACAGCGGACTGCCGAGTGGCCGTGTAACAAGTCCACCGGCAGTGGCGAAAGACTCACACTATCGAAGTGACAACGCTCGGTCCGAGGGCGGGACCGGCAATGGTGCCAGCGCCGGCAACGGTGCGGGACAAAACGGTGGTCCCGGTAGAGACTCAGCCGGACCTACGCCACCGCCACGGTCGGGCTTAGCCCACGATGCGTTATCTCGTGACCTGTACGGCCATGTGAGAGTGGGCGCCGAAGCTCACTTAGAACCCATCGCTCTTGTGAACAAGTCCAACAACAACAACAGGTAAATGCCCTTGATGATAATCGGAGGAGCCCATCCGATGTATGGCATAGGAAGCCTTTTGGATTGCAATTTAGACGACTTTTAGACGAGTTTACGTCGGACGAACCTCTTTGCGTGGGCGCCTACTCGGAGAAGCAGGGAATCTACAAGTAACTTGATTCCTAATTCCGCGGAATTTTCTCCAAAAGGTCTGGGCCGTTTTTAACGCGTTTGCAGATTTTGTGGAAAATCAGCAATTTGATAACTGGGCCATGGAGTGCAGTCTAACATGCCTGTGCAGCTTTTCATTTACGCACGATCAAATTGGGATCAGATACCGCTGTTCGTAGACGTCGATCATATCGGTTCCGACCTGCCATCTTGTTGTGGCAAATACTTGTTTATATGCCCGCTTATACGAAGTATGTCATTACTGACATACTTGATTTTAGCATATGTTATTTAGAGGCGTGCAGCCGTCGTAGCATTCTATCTGCATATGAGGCACAACCTTGAGAACACCGTCGGATTCGAACAGTACTGTTACAGCTACGCAGTTTTTGTTCCAAGAATAGTTATTTGAGCGCTTGAAATGCAAATGATATACATGCGATACATGAGATTGCAATTCACCACGTTGCCGATAATTAGACTTCCTACACATTCGATTGCTTTTCTTCGTTGTGATATATCTGCTTGGCAGTGTGAAAATCGCACGCACCTCATCATCGTCGGTGATTACGTCTTCGGAGCCGCGCGTTGCTTCGGCATTCAAGCACACCACATCGTCGTCTACTTTACCGTCGTCGTCCTCACCGTCGTCTTCGTCAACCTCATCATCACCTCAGTCATCGGCGCCATCATCGTTACACCGGGGTAGCGCCAGCACACTGGCGCCTGGTCTAACGAGCGCCGGTGGTTTGGGGGGCATCGTAGACCCCACCCTCGGCTATCCTCCGGCTCTCGTTACCTCACTGCTAATGCACCCTAACGGACACCACCAGCTGGCGGCCATGGATGCGGCTGCAGCTGCTGCGGCAGCAGCAGCTGCGGCAGCAGCGGCGTTTTCCAACCCAGGCGGTGGGCTTTCTCCAGCTTCTCCGGCAGGTGCCGGGCATGGCACAAGCTACAACAATGGCGGGCCCCCCCTTCCGGGGTCAGGCGGGGGACGGCGAGGTGTCTCGTCGCCTTCACTGTCACCTCTCGCCGAAACGAACTATGCGCACAGTCACCTGTTGCAACATCGGTTTGCGGGCTCGTCGAGCGTCGACCCTGTGGACAGAGAAAACGTGAATGGTACGCCGACGCCGGGATACCACAACGGCGGCGCGATTGCGTCGCTTCGACTGAACGGTGCCACGAGTACATTAACAGGAAGGGTAACGCCGAGAGCGACGGCGGTATCATCTGTAGCAGCTACGACGACAAACGCCGCCGGCAGACGGCGGGGATCCGCAAACCTGCCTACGGATGACGGCCCGGTAGCCGATCAGGTACGATTTTCACTGAATGACGCGTTACGCTGGCGCGTCGCGAAAACGATGAACATCTGGGGAAAATCATTCAAGGCATTCTAGCACCTAAAATCTGTGCATTTCTAATGCGTGCAGTAAAAGAGCGCCGTTTCGGTGTGCTCCTCGATGCGATGTGGATTTAGCTATGCTGGCCAGCTAGATAGACCCTAGTGCGAGAAGGTTCACACATTGCACGACTAACTGTGCGCTTACACACGTATTTGCTTTTGGCAATATTGCGACGGTTGCAGGTTTCATCCGGAGGTGGTGCTGGAATTCCACAGCTGATTCAGGACATTCTTTCCGTCGAGCATTTATGGCACCACTCGGAACGAGCTGGTGGCGGAGGCGGGGCTGGCGACTTGCAACAAAGCCGGCCCGCATCGAGGGATCACTACAGAGGGATCGAGAAGGAGAATCACCTTCATCCTCACCACCATCACTATCAGCTCGTCGATCGCCACCACCACCAACATCAACATGATGATGATGACGACGACGATCTCGACGAAGTCGAAAACCAGCCCTACTTGCCGCAACCGCACCACGCGTTGATGGGCAAACACGAGAGACGCTTCCACGGAGCGGGGAGCGGCGTTGACAGCAATGACGCGATGCGGGAGGACATGGAGTTGGGTGAAGAGGCGATGGAGGCCACTGACGACCCCCTGGCGACTGCCGGCACCACGACCACCACCACCGCCGCTAGCAACGGCGGAGGTGGGGTTGGTGGCCGAGGTTCACCAACCGGCCACGCCGGCGGAGCGGGGGCGGCCAACGATCTGCTGAGCTCGCTGTGCAATATCGCCGACCATCGGCTGTACAAGATCGTCAAGTGGTGCAAGAGTCTCCCGCTGTTTCGTGACATCGCCGTCGACGATCAAATCGCGCTGCTGATCAATTCGTGGTGCGAACTGTTACTGCTCGCCTGCTGCTTCCGGTCGATGGCAACGACCGCCGGTTGCCACGGCGGCAACCGGCCCGTGGAGCTCAAGGTGGGCCGTGGCCGTTCGGTGTCGCTGGCGCAGGCACGCCAGTGCGGCATGGGCCCCGTCGTCGAGCGAATGCTCAACCTCACCGATCTGCTGCGGAGACTCAAGGTCGATCACTGCGAGTTCGTCTGCCTCAAAGTGATCGTACTGCTCACATCAGGTTCGTGTATAGCGCGTGCATGCAGCGCAGGTATTATTGGATTTCTTGTTGCTGTTGTTGTTGTTGGATGACGTCGTCTCTTTGATCTGTGTCGTCAGTTCGACTGCTGCACAATTACCAACCAACTGCAACTTGCAATGACGAGAGAGGAGCCATCATTAAAGGAAAAGAAGAAGGAGGAGGAGGAGCAGGAGAAGGGGCACATTTGAGCCATTATCGACAGCTGCACACCAATGCTGTCGAGCTGGCTGCAAGATAGCGTCTGAGCGTAGACTGAAGAAAATCAATCGATCAGATCAAATAGCAGGGAGCTGACGGTTTTAAAACCGGTGGGCCTTTTTTCTGGCTCCTTTGCCCCAGGTTAGCCGAGTCCACCAAAAGCTACTGCATTTGTTCTGCGTTCTGTGTACTGTTGCGTCGCTTGAGATCATCGTCGATCATGCTCGTGGCCGTATTGAAGGACACTGTGTAAGCCACCTCAGTTAATCATAGCTTTACGCTGATGTTCGCAACAAGGTGTTTTAGCATCGAAGAATAGCAGCATATTCGAGAGATTCGTTTTTTGATCGCAAAGTATAGCTTGTAAGTACAACAGGACTTCAAAGCGGTTTTATTGTTGTCAGCACGCCACACATGGAATACACGCCTGTTTATACACACACATATATATATATATATATACAGGGTGTTCCAGGACTATTGGAGAAGCCATATAAGGAAATGTAGAGCTCGAAGGCAAATATCATTTCTAATGGAACATGGTCTCTGAGAAGTCTTGTTTCGGAGTGAGAGTGATATTACTACAATTTGTGACACTGGTGTTGTTGCCCGACATAGTGTGGCCACGTTGTGGCTGTGGCGCGACAGGTCGGCGGTAGTGAGCGTCATTTATGCATGCACTCAATCTCGGCATGCCCGCCGAAAAAAACGACTTACTTCGCAATAGATTTAGTACCAAAAATGCCTGAATGTGTTCGTTTTGAGCGTTGTGAATAGTGTAATGATTTTAAAGTATTTGCTGCGAAAGCTAATTAAACGAGCTTCCTTTTTGCGAATTCACTTTAAAGAAATAAACAGACTGGATATATTATATATTATATATATATATATATATATATATATATATATATATATATATATATATATATATAAGTACTAGTAGATAGAGCAAATAATGTTAAACTTGAGCAAAATGAGCAGCAACGGATTTGTGTTTGCACTCGTGACAAGTTCGTGGTTATGCATCTGCGTGCAGCTTATAACATCATTCAAACGCCCACGTTTGTGCTATATATATATATACATAATTTTCGCTGGCCGCTTCCTGTGTGTTCCACAATTGCAGATGCGTCCGGATTGCAGGACGCCGAACAAGTGCGCATGGCGAAGCGACGCGTCCTCGAAGCTCTACAGGCCTACACTGCGGCCCATTCCCCTGCCGAGCCGGCGAAGTTCGGCGAGCTTCTGCTCGCGATTCCAGAACTCGAACGCGCCTGCCAACTCAGCAAAGAGAGTCTGGCAGCTTCTCGACAACAAGCCGCCAAAACTCGTGGCGAAGCTGCACCGGGCTTCAATCTTCTCATGGAACTGCTTCGAGGAGACCACTAACTTAACCACGAGAGTTGCTCGATTTCGTTAAGCCTCGATCTGAACGAGAAAGATATCAGTCAACGTGAGAGACGACGACGGCGACAAGGAACGAACTACCAACAGTACCTTCATCGGAAAACCGCTGGAACAAAGCTGCTACACGAGCAGGCCATCGTAAGACGGCAGACAGGATGGGGGTTTCGTGTGAAAAATTGCGCGCCAATTCTCGCCTACATAATCTCCTTAGGTATTATCAGCGATGTTGCACGAATAGTCATAGGCCAGGACAAAATGTATTGCAAACGCAGATAGGGAGTGATATCCGTAGTCGCGATCACCATTCTCAGCAAACTTCGATCGAACACCGATCGATATCGCACGAGCCGAAACTTGTGATGTGCGGCATTTAGCCTGTTCAGCGTCACAACGATTCTCTGTATTGCCGCTGTCTCTGTTTATCAGTGGAGAGTCCAGACAAGTTACGTGAATCGCAGCAACGATGGCAACAATGCCAACAACGCCTGGTTTTTAGGGGCCAGCTTTGTTTACGGCTTTAATAGTACCGGCTCATCAGTTCATCAGAGGCTCGAGACGACAAGTTGGAAGTGGGAACATGCTTTCACGGAGAGAGTCGCGTACGCGGGCAGAGTATCGTGCGGTGTTGACGGTAATGATAACATGTTGTTGTGTCCAAGACTAACTAAACGCTGCAATTAGAACGCCCACGACTCGTCTGGCAATGTGACAACGCTGTGACAACTGAGCAGTTAGTTTGCAACGTGCAATTAATCGCCCGGACGCAGGACCACCTCCACCAGACGTTATTACCGCGCGACCATGTGTTAGACACGAGAGCGTGCATCGGGATCTCGGTCGATCAGTTCACACTTCAAGCCTCTAATTCTCGTGCAAGACCACTGTACAGACTGACTGAAATGATCTTATCACGGGTAGATAGACGTGGCATTCAGCACCACCCTACCAGGCAGTCCACGTCCGAACAGACCACGTCGACGTGACGAAACCTGATGGGCGACGCGTGTGTGAACGCTCGCCTAATTCGCATGCGCTAACCATACATTTCTGCATAATCCGAATCAGGAAAGGTGAAAGGTCGATATTTGTTGCCCATTGTCAGTGCCGCTACAGAGAGTGAGAACAAACACCAAAATTAAGCTGTGCAGATTCGTAACGACATGGCTGACGAACGCTTTCAACGACAGGAAGGTCACATATTTTTCATCAAAATCAGAGTTAGCTTAATTTCTTTTGTAATTCTGTTGAATTAATTAACGAACAATGTTTACCATGAGTTTGTGAATAGGAGTAATGACACCGGTCAACATCAATTAAGTGGCTGCCCCGGTGGCATGCTCTAGAAGCACCTTAACACTATGCGTTCACCGGCCACTGTCTTAGCCGTAGGTGACAGCACGCAACCACCTACATTTGTCGTTTATTCCTCAGTAGGTTGCTGGGGAGGTTAGCTGTTCGCATGGTTGGCTTGAGGCAATAGCGAGATCGAGTTATGAAACCGTACATACAACGATTTGTGCCCGGAGAGACAATTCAAGATAATAATAATAATAATGTAAGATAAAAATTTTCACTCTTGAACATGCCCTTCCAAACTATGCAAAAAAGAATATGCCTAAATTTATTACGAACAAATGAGACGCTACGCTATAAGGTGATAGCGGAAGCATAGAATACAAACAAATGGAACGAAAAGCTTGCGCTAATATATTTATACCGCGCCCGAGGGTTTCACTACTTTTCGAGGCTCCCTCGAGGTGGATGCAAATTAAACCGGGTCAAATGCGAGCTATTCCCAGCCGTGGCAAGATGCGCGCGATCTCAACTTATGTACGGCATGATGAATTTGTAACCGTTCTCTACCGTTCGAGCCGGCGCGGGCTTCGCCTGGCGAAAAACATGGTATAGTAATAGTATTCAGATATCTGGGATGAGACAGACTCCACTGTTGTACAACGATGATGGTGCTGGACGCGCGATTATTGCCGTTGCGGTGTTAGGTGACGTATTATGGAACAAAGCAGCGAGAGCGAAGGGCGAAGAGATGAGGTGCGAGAGATATGTACATATAAATGTCCTCTTCGGCGAACGGAGATGACCATTAGCGCGGCTGACTGGTCAAGCAGCAAGAGGGTGTCTGGCAGAAACTACAAAAGAACACCCGTTGTACGTAATATAATAATAATAATAATACGAAGGTAATTTAATTATATTAGCATGTCGTTGCAAATTAATTCATGTGGCTATCAGTTGTGGGCGGCCCGTGTCTAACTTACTGCTAGTCCCTGTGCAATCATATATATATATATATACATCTAAGTATATAGTTAGTTAGCTAGTTCATTTGCTACCAACATGTATGTCTCAGTATATTGTGCTAGACTGTCTAGCCGTTGTCGTTGTCGCGATCAACAAACAAGGGAGTGAGCAAGTCTCGCAGGTGCTGATGATGCGGATGTAATTAATTAACTACGAGGAATCTTTAGGAAGAGAGTGTGTACCTTTGCTACGACGAAACTTACTCAATTATTAATTTCAATCGATGAGTATGATTTGTTTTACTGTGTACACGAGTGGCAGCTGTTGCCACTAATCGCCAGCCGGCGTACACAGCGATTAGTACTATTGTTATTCGCACTACTACTACTACTACTGCTGCTGCTAATATGGTACTACTGCTGTCATTATTATTATGATGATTGTTATTATTATTATTATTATTATTATTATTATTATTATTATTATTATTATTATTATTATTATTATTATTATTATTATTATTATTATTATTATTATTATTATTATTATTATTATTATTATTATTATTATTCACAAGGGAATTCGTTTCACTTGAACCGTCTAAGCACGCAACGTGATGTAGTCATGTCCGTGTCGAATCAACAAAACAAACATGCATTACGCGTACATGCTACATGCGAAAGCAAAAATTATAACCAATAACTAGTAAGGCAACCAGGCAACCAGCAGTAATAACAACAATAATAACACATACCAAGGATATCGGCACACCACATTACTAAACGTCAACACATCGAACAGAACAAACAATTGTGGCGACAGAAATTGTAGGCGAGTAGGTAGGTGTCCTCCCATCTCCTTCAGACGATGCTTTCCTAGCCACTATATACGCCGGCCCGAGAGATGTAATGTATCACTGTTTCATCAGATTGGCCCTCGTAGAAATCTTGGTAGCCAGGCAAGCACCTGCACCTAGGTGTTCCCATAGAGAATTTCGTTAAGCCGATGACGTTCTACGTGACATCGATTCGGCTTGCTTCCGGGACACGATCCCATTTCCCCTGTAGGATGCCAGGATCCAAGGCCCAGATCTCGCCCCCGCCACTGTCTCGCCGCCGCATTGCTTTGCCTCTAGCTAGCTAAACTCAAACGTTACATTTTACACGTGCTCTTAATGGTCTCCATTTGATCTTGGACATGTTATACCTCGCAGTCCTGATGAAAAGATGCGGAAAAAGGACAACTGACGGTCACGGTCGTATCGGGAAAGAGTGATGAAGAGACGACGAGAACCTAAAAAACGAACATGTAAAAGCCTTAAAGTTGGGTCTACATGGTGAAACAATAGGGCAATGTAGAGGAAGAAGAGGAATTAGCGTAACTATCTGGGTGAGCTTCCGTGGATCTCACTTGGATTTTGACCGTCGGTATTCCCTCCCTCTCTGTCTGTCACTTTCTTAATTTGCATAGAGTGAATTGCTTACTGGTTGTGTCCTCTGAAGACAGAACCTTGCTAGATGGCTAGCTTGGTATATATATATGACATGAAGGCGATTCACAAGAGATAATCTATTTTGTAAACGTTCGCACATGAACGCACCCCATACAGACAAATGTGCCGAATATTTAATTGGCAATATTGGCCATTAGATAATCAATCTTATACAAGCTGACATAAATATAATATATATTCACACATAGATATATCTATATTTATATACGCCTACACACAAATGTCCGAAAATTTAAGCAGTACGCGCATGAATTCTATGCATGACTTTAGTTTTTATGTATGCATAGAGAGACGAGCCGACAGAGAGCAGGTAGAAAAAGGTTGGTTAGAACGTGGGTTTGAAATCAATTAGCTCACTTTTGGCATTTTCGAGGTGAACACAATTTGTGTTTGATCTCAGCTTAACATAGGTCTATGAAGCGGTTTGCGTCGCGTAGTTAACAGCAAATAATTACCCATTAGTTAACAGAAAATAATTAGCCATCTGCGTGAGTTGTTCAATTTAAGTTTCGTTGGTCTTGTCGTCATTCGTTCGTTTCCTAGCTTCATCTACATTTCGACTTCTCCGGGAGTTCATCAAGTGACAGTTTAGTGAGTCTCTTAAAATCCCACAAGTGTGCCTGGCGTGTAGGATAATTTGATATACATAAACTTGTACGATGCTTAGGGCAGCAGCTACTGCAGACGAATGTTAATAAGAGTTCTACCGCAGAGATAGCGAAACACAGAAAGAGGCAAAAAGAAAATAACCGGTCGGGCAGTCGAAGCAGCGTTGCATTTCATTTTTTCTGTCTACAAACATCTGTTCATTTTAGGGTACTATACTTTGTACGCAGCCAATATAATCGAGTTCGACTTATTGACTACGAACATAATACGTGAACTTAGCCCTAGACGACGGACTCATTTAGCGTGTTTATATACGTGTATGTATGTGTGTATATGCATTCGATTGTAGTACTAGGCTCCCAGATATTAAACAATAAGCGAAGCGGAAACAGCATTACTCGAAAGGTCACATAGGCTTTTTTGCTATGAGAAGGGCTTGTAGATATATATATATATATATATATATATATATATATACAGAGGGAGGTTTACATATCGGGCTCAAACAAATTAAAAGTATTTTTTGGATGATTACTGCGGCGACTACACAAAGAGTACTAAATATTTTACTTAGGCTACTTCGGTGACCAGAACAATTGCTCAGAGTACCCAGAATGTTGTGTGGATTGTTGCTAAAATTTGTAAAACCGCTGCAAGCTTTCCACATACGTCAGCAATGTAGACACCCTTTGGAGGAACGTTTTTCCGTATCTCCGTTTTATAAATTCGCATACGAGGTCCAGTTGTGTCCCAAAAAGGCGTATAGAGTTTTGTGAAAGAAGCGCCTTACTACACATATGTATATCTATTGTACGAGACAAGCCTTAGGCTCTCTATCCACTGAGCTGTTCTTGCAAATCATTTAGCGAAGTAGAATGCATCATGGACAAGTCGTTGACGACCGGGTGAGAACCAGTTTCTATTTTTGATTATGAGAAGCGTCAGAATGGAGTTATATCTACCGATCAAAAAGTGAGAGAAGGCACCAATATGTAGAATTGAACTTTTTCAATAAGCGGATATGGGTGGACGACTGTAGGCGACGTAGGAGCATACACAGACTATGCCGATCCGATATCGTAATACCCATCTGGCGGAGCACGGTGGTCGCAGACTCAACGTGTTGAGGTGTAGGCTAGCAAGGTTTCACAGTGCTGCGTTCATTTCTGTATCAGACTCTTTTTGACCCACGATTAATTAGATGGTTGAATATATGATTGAAACTAAACTGTGTGTTGCTTTAAAGGCACACTTCTGTGAGTCAGTGCAAACTCGGCAAACTGGAGAAGAAGCTATGCTGGCAGACTGGCAGTGCCAGAAAAAATGCCTTACAAGATTACATATGCATATGAAATAACTAGATATCCGACATGCACGTCCGACGTTCGGCAACAATCAACAATCGTATGAACGGTGCCTATAGCTGGCTGTCGTTAAATTACGCAGCACACAGATGTCCCAACCAGGGTGACTGCCAATAGACTTCAGGTGCTCATGTGGTTGTTAGTATAACTATGGAAGGCGGTGGGTGGGGGGATCACACATTTTGAAGGAAAGGCGGAATACAACTGCGGATCGAGACACTGTCTGTCCACTGTTGCTGCTCTTAGTGGACAGACATCGATGATGGCCAGCATGTGGCCAGTGTGGTATTCATGAGTCCGAAGGATGAACGCGACAGATGACCCGATACTGTCGATGTGATGATATTAGAGAGGAATATGCATGCCGGACGGGCAAGACTGATCGCGTGCAAGTGTAAGACAGGGCGATAAATTACCATAGTCAGAAAGAAAGAACAAAAGAAACGAAAATGGATATGGAGAAAGATATGTAGAGTGAAAGAAAGAGAGAAAGCAAAATACAAGTGATGTTGTGACCTAGTCGAAAGAAATTCCAGAATCAGGTCGGCTATTGATAATTACTGCTGCTGCTGCTCGGATGACGTCGTAAGCGCGCCGAGAGTATGTTCAAATCCACGTTGTGCTGCAAGTTCGGCTCATCATTAGCAGAATCGTCAGTCATCTTAATTAGACCTCTCATCCTGACTCACACATACGTATACATAACACATACACATTTGCTACTCTTCTTCTCATTATTATTATTATTATTGCTATTATTATTATTAGTATTATTAGTATTACTATTGTGACTGTTCATAACAAAGGCAATATATCGAAGCATATACGTGTGCATATCATCAACAAGGCGGGTGGCCGCGGCGACGACATAAGCAAAGAGATAAAGGCATGGAACGACGAGCGAGAACACTACACAAAACAACAACAACAACAACAACAATAACAACCACAACAGCAACAGCAACAACAACAGCAGCAACAACATCAACAATAACAACAGCAACAACAGCAGCAACAACAACAACAACAACAACCAATTCGTTTGGATAATCGCCACGAACGCCACAAGCTATGCAACGAGCCGTAATAGCTGAGGTGAGACAGATGTACCGCAGACGGCCGGCTGGTCCGCCCGCCTTGGATCGCAGCAGATCAGATCCCTGCAATTGCAATTCCACTCAACGTGTCGAATAGCGTTTCCGACACAATGAATTGATCTACTGCTTAATTGATCGACTGCAGTCGATCGTCGAACGAACGAGAAGCGGTATCCTGACGGACGAATCAGCTACGTACGAAACGTAGCGTAGGGAGGGAGGGAAGGTATGAGTCAGTGATGACTAGGTATGATGATAACTCGATGATAGCCAGCCAGCCGCGCCACCATCAAGCACCAGGCGTTGTCGTCGTCGAAGATTGCCGTCGGTTAGTCGAGCCGGCAATGAAGAGACTTGAGGAATGGATGGATGGATGGATGGAGTGATGGATGAATGATTGATTGATTGATCGACTGATTGATTGATTAACTATCTATTGTATAGTTATGACGTCATTGCGCGTTTGTAGTATTACAATCGGTGATCGGTGATGATTTAATAATACCATGCCTCCTGCATGGCATGTGTGAGTGCGACAACATAGCGTATGCAATTCGTGCAAGGCAAAAGCGAGCCAGCTAGCGAACGAACGAGAGAAATCGTACGGCGCGCGCGTGAACAATTCAAACGCGAAGCGCGGGAGAGAACCGAAGCAACTGTAATTAATGAACCAACCGCAATTGCAAATAGCAATAGAGTAGTAGTAGTAGTAGTAGTAGATATATAAATACTAGTAATCGCAGAGCAGTAAAAGTATCAACAGTGGAAATACGATTATGAAAAATAATCATAATCATTAGAAGAAGATGAAGAAGAAGAATAATAATAATATATAAATATAATAACTATGCTGAGTAATATAATAACAGTACACATATTGCTAATAACAATAACAACAACAGCAACGACAGCACTGATAATAACTTATAAAGTTATTAAGTAATGACTACCAAGAGATGCAGCACGAGGGTGAGAGAAATGATGACTGATTCTCTTGTGTGGGTGGGTGGGCGAGTGGGTGTCTGTACGTATGTAATAGCGTGTCTGTGTGAGAGAGAGAAAGAGAGACCCAGGGCGAGAAAGATGCAACGAAAGCGAATGCGAGAGAGAGAGCGAGAGAAAGAGAAAACAGGCAACAATTGATACTGAACATGCGATGGCACAACAAACACTTCGAGACCTAACCGAGAAAAAAAACAAAACATTGATAATTATCTTTTTGATACATATCTAGGTAGGGTTTTCTACAATCCACTGCTTCTTCTCCGAAATGTGCTGCTGCTGCTGCGGCGGTGGCGGCGATGATTTGTAATGATGTACCATAAATTGTGGTGTGACGCTCGGAGGTTGTTCAGTCCCGTATTGACTGAGCATTGCGTTGTAATACCGAAGAACAAGCAGAACAAGAACAACAGGCCGCCATTGTATTGCCAGTATACATCGCCGTCTACCTGTCCGTCTATCCGCTGGATGTGTGTAAGCGTCTGTTTTATATTTTGTCTGAGTGGTTGGTTGGTCGGTCGATCGATCAATGATCGATTCGTTTGTCCGTTCTATTTATTGGCGAGTGTGAGTACATACACACCTGCATCGGTCATTGATGTATGTAGCTGTTGAGTGCTGAGCGTTAGAGTGTTTATTATTATTATTATTATTATTATTATTATTATTATTATTATTATTATTATTATTATTATTATTATTATTATTATTATTAGTATTATTATTATTATTATTATTATTATTATTATTTTTAGGTGGGTTTTTTATGTTGGTTTGGTTTGTTTGTTCGTTTGTGTGTTCCATACATCTTATCATCTTGATAACGATACGACGACAAGTCGCGCTGTCGTATTTCACCGAACATTGAACACCGAAACGCATGATTGGGTTAACGGTCCCCCTGTTGTGACAGCTTCCGTTAGTACTGCTGCTTCTGCTGCCGTAGGGGAACTAGCTACTCCTGTCACGCAAGCATAGCTCCTGTGGCAGCTCAGTGGGGACGACACGATACAAAAACCAATGGTGACACACGGGGGTTTCATTTAGTTCATTTAGACGGGGGTGATGAGGGCTGAGACACTATGTGGCGATAGCACTAATGCAATACAATGTATGCGAGTGCAAACCGAGTTACAGTACACGTATACGCACGTGCCTGAGTACATACGAGCGGCACAACCAAGGCGACCATCACGACGACCAAGCGGTCACGGGACGACTGCTACGGTGGACGGAGAGCAAGCACCACCCACCCCCGCCGTGCAAACTAACCAACTCTAGGGAGAGATGGCAGGCGAGAGATATCGTCAGAGTGTCCATGATGATGATGACGACGACGACGACAACGATGATAATGATGAACATAACCATGATGATAGTTATGGTGACCCCCGACGACTACATTTCAAAAGCCAAAATCTAGAATACCATAAGGTATATATATGTATGTGCGTGAGTGTGTGAGTGTGTGTGTGTGTGTGCACATGTGAGGATCGGTGGCAATATCAGCAATTCTAATTACTACAATGATGATTATTTTTAATATATAATAGTGTTACTATTATTATTAATGGGACCGCCGTAGCAACGACGTAGAACAGACGGACGACGGCCTTCTTCAAGAAAGTCGTTTTACGACGCGAAGAAAATACAATATACATTCACACACATACACACGCTCATCCACGGCCGCATTCAGAAAGGCGGGAAGCCATTCACGAGGTGCTTATGTTTGGCGCTTAATCGAAACAGCAGAAACAGGAACAGGTGGTGTTGTTTGTTCTCTAAGAACGCTACGACTGTGCAATTGGAGCGGCAAAGAAAAAGAAGCTTGATCGAGAAGCCGGAAATCGTCTGCCAAAATGTCGCTGCTGTGTCTCCATTGAAGTCTTTCTTCTCTCCTAGAATTCGTTTCACCTGCCAGGTCGATTGACATGCAAACAAGGCAATGCCAGCGGCAGATAATGCTATCAGTAATGCTAATGTTGTCTATGGAAGCATGCACACCCACCTATATATATATATATATATATATATATATATACATACACATTCGTGCATAGCAGAAATGCAAAAAGAGTGAGAGGGAAAAGAAAGCTGGCAAAGTTCGCGCAGAAAATAACTACGACTCTCGTGAGAATCTCCGACGAATCAATGCGGCACACAGAGAACATATTTCCATATATATATATATATATATATATATATATATATATATATATATATATATATATATATATATATATATATATATATATATATACATATATATATATATATATATATTCGTATCCGTAATGAGCAAGATTATACTGTGGAAAGTAATTGTACGCATAATAATACTGCGACTGTACATAGTTAATACTTTTGTACGATTCTGAATTAATATAATAACAAGGCTGATGACGATGCTGCTGGTAATAATAATAATAATAATATATACACACGCAAACTGCAACAACAATAACAATCACAATGATGAGACGAGAATCAATAATACGGGAACTGGGAGCTATTGTCTCTCCTATTGACGGCAATACCGAACGTCAAGGAATCAGCCTAACCCAAGCCATTTAGCCCTCAATGTCAGAGCAGCGATGGCAATATAAGTAAATAAATAAAAAAGCACTGAACGAAACAAATACCGCTTACGTTGTCTTGCAACTAGGTAATGTATTCTAGAAATGCCGAAATACATATAGAACTGAAACCGTCATGCGGCGCTGTATGTCTGCTCCGGTATACCGTCAATGTCTCACTTGGGTCGTTTAAGAATACTTTAAAGTTAGAAAATAATGACCGTCAATCAATCAATAAGCGCATTCAGCTTAAAGAACTGTACCCTGCAAGCCCTCACTGGTCATTAGCACTCAAATAATTGCACTAGAAAGGTTGGAAGTGTAAGTTTCTATAACCTAAACTTTTTCGGGCTGACCCTCAGCCAACATGTAACGTTCACGGGTTAGCTTTCGCATTGCTTCGTAAGATGGACCCCATAAAGACAAATGTGCAACGGTGGGGCTCAAACCCGTGCACCTATGTTTCTCCTCCGGTCGCGAAACGCACGCGAATGCACCATGCCACCGGGCTCGACAAGTTCCCTATAACCTGAGGAGCTAACGAACGAGGTATGCCGGCTTACCATTGACAGTCAACGTCACACCTGGCGCTGAGTAAAGCACTCTAAATAGTACTAGTCTCTATACTAAAAAAATCGAGTCTGAAAAGAAATGGCGTTTGTTGCGTCTACGTCAACAACTCACAAACAACATCCATTAAACATTGACTAAGCTAATAATGTTGTTCAGCTGCTGTTTCCCCCTTCCCTCCGTGGGCGTACTACTAAATTCTCTCCTCATGCCAGAGTCCCTTGGATAGCCATGACACGCTGGACTCGACGTAGAGCCCGCTGATTTCGCGTCGTCCTCAAGGTGATGTTTAAAATTAGCTGCGTAGAGAGCTGTTGGCTTAACGTCCGCAAAGAGTAGTTGGCCTCTTGCTTGATGGGAATTTGGTGGCCCACGAAAAGCATGGTAAACCGCCATGTTTATTTCTTGTTCGTAAGGTAGAGGGCCAACGATTGGGAGAGGGTCAACTCCAGGTGAGAGTAAATCATTTATACCGCTGCCTTTTTCCAGTTTTGCGCGTTTATGTCGATACTTTTCCCGGTAGTGCGTTTTGTGTGGACAGTAATCACTAACGCGTCGTTCACGTGGGCTAGGCTTTCTCATTGAGCCGCCCAAGAATGATGTTCTCCAGATCAGTTTGCCCATGGCATCTAGTAAGCACATTGGTCAGTCCTTCCCTCCGGCTTGCATATGAGGCATAAGTCCGCCGTCTTCCATCTGCGAGAGAACAGGCCACCTCGCAGCATATTAATTGCCATCGCCGTGCCCCCGAAAGATTTTGGCCACCTCCGGATGTGTGCCGTCAGGGATGGGGTGGCGTTTTTTGAGGCTTACCACTTCAGCGCGGTTACTACCTCTCCGGTATGGGAAACCCCAGGAGTCAATTTTCACCGCCTTCAGCGCTCCTGCAAGGGTTCGACCCGGGTCGTCGCTTGTCTGAACTGAAGGCGTCCCTCTCCTCTCTCCGTCGGCATCGCGCAATCCAGCTCCAGCTTCTACCATACCGGATGCAAGTCATCCGCACCGCTTCTATCCCGAGTGTCGGGCGAGATTAATAAATTATTTTTCGTGTAATACCTGCCCTATAAGATATATTGATTTACCACATAATTGTTAGAAATAGATTTCACTGGTCGCGGCCGCTACCGTTAAGGTAGTTTCTCTAGTTCCGAGCAGTCCAATAGATGGTACATGTCGAAATTGGTTGTTAAAATGTTTAGAAATGCGCTCACCTATGTCAAAGCACGAGCTCTCCAGGAAAACACCACATAATTGTTAAAAATAGATTTCACTGGTCGCGGCCGCTACCGTTAAGGTAGTGTATCTAGTTCCGGGCAGTCCAATAGATGGTACATGTCGAAATTGGTTGTTAAAATGTTTACAAATGCGCTCATCTATGTCAAAGCACGAGCTCTCCAGGAGAATATCCTGGTCATGTCCATACTAAGTTATCCTGCAAAAATTAACGATTCGTTTGCACAGCAGCCTTTCAATGGTTCATCTCGAATGCAAGGTTCGTCGACCAAAATAACTATAATGATCTGTCTTGGCAATTTGTATGTTAATATGCATATCTAAGTACTGTAAATAAATAGAGCACTTTGTAAATCACTCAAACGACCCTCCTACACAATTGACGTTCTGTAGCACTCTATTCTCTTCTTGTTAAAATGTTATAGATGCAAGGGTAAGTTGTGAGACATTGCTTGGACACTCGACAACTATGTGATCATAGGTGATAGCATTTCCATCCTGCGTGACCAGTTTGTAGGATAGCAGTCTCCTCCTCAGTTAAGCTGCGCGGGCATAGATAGCGTCGGTTGGCCGCAATGCCGAAGCAAGCTAAATACATGGCGCCAATTAGAAGATGCCGCCACCCTACTAGCGAAGACGCGGGAAGTCACTAAAAGCGCGGGCAATCTGTGAGTATATAAGGAGGTATGAGAATAAATGAGTCAGTAGTCGTTGGTGCGAGCCAGGCAGAGGACGTGTGTTGTTTGAGCGAGAAAATGGCGAACTCGTAGCGGTCGCCGCCCGGTCATGGGGGTGGTGGACACTACAACTGGCGCAGTCGACAGGATCCGGAAGAATGAAAAGGTAGTGCAACAGTGCCACAGGCCTGCCACCCCCACCTTCGGTTCTGCCATCCATGGACCGGCCAACAACGCCGTGGAAGAAATGGCACCAGGCACGGAGCCGGAGGAAGACGGCGAGGCGACTACGTCAGGGCGGTGACGAAGCTAACGGAGATGTTCAAGGAACACAAGGGAGCAGCCGTTGCCGACGACGAATTCGGCAGCCGTTGCCGGTGAAGACAACGGTGAGTACCTAGCGGCACTGCGATGACTGGTGGTGTGGTGCAAGCCCGACGCTCGGGGCCTCGGGTTGAGGAGCCACCTCATTCTGGGACAACAAGGCCACAGGTAAGAGAACAGCTTCTTCTCGAAGAGGCCTTGCGGGCCGAACTGGACGGCCGCGCTACATGAGGAGAGGTGCGTCACGGAGGAAACGAGTTGGTGAACGAGGTTCGGGAAGCGGAGGGCCGCCGGAAAGAAGCGGACCAAGGCCGTTGGCAGGGCGAGAACGCGGAGCGAGTGGATCGTGCACGGATGGGAAAGCTACGAGTACGGAGCAGTCGAACAGGCCCTGACGGCCGCGTTACACGTGGAGAGGTGCGTCACGGAGGCCAGGATGGATTACAGGACGATACGAGTTGGTGAACGAGGGCCAACGGAACGAAGCGGACCTAGGCTGGCGGCAGAGCGAGAACACGGAACGGATGGATGCCAGGCGTGCGGATGGACAAGCCACGAGTACGGGGCCGAAATGTGCCCGGCAAAACAAGTGAGTAGCCGAAAGTGTGGAAAGTTTGGCCATTTCGGCCAGAAGTGTACGAACGCGGCAGAATGTGCAGGCGATCGGCGTGGAGGAGCGGCCACGCTGGGATCGTTGGACCAACGGCGAATGCCTGGAGGTGGCGGAGGATGCACATGAGGATGAGCGAGCGCGAATGGACGAACCGAAAGAGCACGCTGACGGGAGAAGAACGGCAGTCGGAACCAGGTTCGTGCGGTCGTGCCCGGCGACTGGGTCAGTTTACGGAGCCCAGCCGCCGCCGGGTGCGCCACATGATGAACATGAAGACGACAGCGCACCGCTTTGAAGTACATCCACGGCGGGTTAGACGCGCATCAAGCCATTTACGGGAGTTAGGAGTAAAGACGGGATAGAATTCAAAACAAGCCTGTAAAGGGGGGGAGAATGTAGGATAGCAGTCTCCTCCTCAGTTAAGCTGCGCGGGCATAGATAGCGTCGGTTGGCCGCAATGCCGAAGCAAGCTAAATACATGGCGCCAATTAGAAGATGCCGCCACCCTACTAGCGAAGACGCGGGAAGTCACTAAAAGCGCGGGCAATCTGTGAGTATATAAGGAGGTATGAGAATAAATGAGTCAGTAGTCGTTGGTGCGAGCCAGGCAGAGGACGTGTGTTGTTTGAGCGAGAGAATGGCGAACTCGTAGCGGTCGCCGCCCGGTCATGGGGGTGGTGGACACTACACAGTTCTAACCTCGGCCATGAAGACACCAAATTTGAGGTAACATATAGTGTCCCATCGAAAATATAGGTTTCCTGAGGTACCTTGCTTTGGCCAACAGAGTGCAAAGTATTTCTAAAGTCGTCCTTAAACAAAACCTTCTAACTCTTGTCGAAATATTTCTTCAGGATAAAACATTAGAATGAATACCTAATATTTTACTAACCGGGACGAACATGTTGACATGCATACTGACGATGTTTGACAACTCGGGAACGGTCGACCGACTTTTTTTTATTTAGCTGCCATTGACACGCTGTGCGGAGGGCTCAGTATGCACGCTTAGTATCTATACTACAGTCAGCGACAAAACTGGACGGTAAGATAGGTGGGCAGTTCCATCTATGGTGTCGCCGTCCAGTTCTTCAGAGTCACGCAGAGACAATGTATGTGTGCGAATGCCCAGCATCGCCGTTTATTTTATAGGATATACCCTCTAGCAAACTGGCGGTATAATCGCATTCTTCTATTTACCGATACCCATTTCGGATTGACGGTAATTAACTGGTCTCTGTGCGCCTTTTAATAGCTCGACAGAATCTCTAAACAATATAGACACCTTCAACTTACATAGAGAGGGTTACTATGATACCTGTAAATAATTTGCTTAAATGCCTAAATGATACAAATTCGACTTCGGTCACTCAGAGGACGTTAGACTTTTATCTGTGTTTGGAATTGAGGTTGTCAGATCCGGGTTGGCTGATTCACAGTTTTTTCTTAACTTTAGCTTAAGACTTCAGCCTCTGTGACCTCATGTGTTTGGTCTGAAATATCGAGAAGCTGCAGTGTAAAATTCATTGCCTGAAATATTCTTGAAATTTCTAACTCACTCATTGTCATCTGTGAGCTGGTTACCTGGGTCTGGTGAATTTGGTAGGAGGAGTCAGAGTTTCTTTACACAAATCCGTAGTAGGTGTAGTTTCTGACGTTGCTCATAGCGCTGCTTTTTCTTGCTTCATAGTTATGGACACAGTCCATGTGGGCTAAGATCTAGTTAGCTCCAAGTTGCGTATTTCATCGCCTTACATTTGTCAAACCTGCAAATTGGTATAAAACGGATCGAGTACGTGGTCGACGAGACCCTTCCGGCGGAGCAATTCGGCCTCTGGAGAGGTCGGGGAACGAACGCCTGATGCAATCCATGTGCTTTAGTAAGTGATAGAGCGAGCTGTGGCAAAAGAGATCGTTTGTATGCAGTTTTTATAGACTGCGCCAAAACCGGTCTGGTCTTGAATGTGACAATCGTTACGTCTATACCAGACACATAGTTAATGGCTATATGATGATGATGATTACATTGGTTAAACCAAGATTTGTGCTTTTGTCGCCTCGTGTCACTTTTTCATCTGCGTTTATGTGTATAGCCCAACCTAGGGCGCTCTCACTTTTACTCATATCATCGTCACTTTGCATCAGCTCTCCCGCTTGCGCTAATGCTTGGGGATTCAGTGATCGGCGCCCTTCCTAGGTGCGGTAGGCGCGAGGCTTGTCTAAGCGCTAACAGTTCAAATATACATTGCAATGTTTACGGTGCGCTAAAGGTATTGCTCGAATGAAAGGTCCTACAATTTCGGGCTGCCACAGGTTGAGGGCAATACTGCACCTGGCATCAACTCCACTAGAACCATTCCAACTCATACTAGGTGGATCAAAAAGTTCGTAGCATACAATCAATGGACAGACAAAGACCACGTACCTTTTATTGTTCAGTATAGTGCCCCAAAGCTTAACATATCTAGTCCAACAATCCTCAATAGCCTTTATACTACGAGCAATATATGGACATTTTAACCCCCAAAATACTTGGCTACGGCGTCTATCACATCACTGCTGCTTTCATATCTCTTTCCAGAATGACTCTTTGGGGTTTCCGAACAGCTAATAGTCGCACGGGGCCAATTCCGGAAAATATGGGGAATGCTCGACAATTTGGAACTTTAGTTCGCGTAATTTGGCCGGCCATGGCAAAATGAAGAGTATATGGGGGCGCATTAATTAGTTAATAGAAAACCTTTTGCATCCCCGAAAATGGTCGCAAAAACTTTTTGCATTCCTGAAAATGGTTGCAAAAACCTTTCCGGTTAATATGCTTATCTTCGCACTAATGAAGACCTTTTGCGTGCAGTCCACTTCCTGGTAACATCTTCTCGTTTAGAAGTTATGAATTCAGATTTTGTCGGCAATTACGAATCGGCCAAAAAAAAGCCTGTGAATTTCAGCTCAAAAGTTCCAAATTGCTCTCTTAAATTGACACGCGTACCAGTTTTGCCTCAACTGTTAGTTCGTGCCGTAGTGAGGGTGTAATTTAGGGGTCTAGTGAGCTAGTCATGATTGTCATCTGCCGGGGTGCCGCTGGGTCGATCCCTGTTATTGACCAAAATTTCTTTGAGCGATGGTCATTGAGAATAGGTGCTGCTGAGATCTATCGGCCATGTTTCCACAAGGACTGTTGGGGAGACCCTAGGTGTCTCTACATGTACGGCCCCCCGGTGCATTGAAGATATGCCTCATGGTAATTCGAAGCCCATAGGGGACGGATGAGCGACTATAATTTAGACACAAAAACTCTTTAAGAAATACTTGCAATTCTAGCTCGTTCCAGTTTGTTTTAATACTTTTCACGCATAAATGCTACTACTGCAATAGTGAATGTACTGCACCATAGCTAGTGGCCGTCTTTTTTGCTATTTCGCACAGCTTCAATCGACGGTCTGTCATTACGAGTTTGTAGACTTCTAACACAGTTTTTATCCGAAGTTGTTTTTGGCCATTCACAACGTAGTGTATCCTTGGCGCCCACATTACCTATTTTAAATAAAGCAATATATTTGCTAATAGTGCTGCACGCCAGTGCCTTTACATTACAGAGCTTAAATGTCTTTCGGATGGATTATATACGAAATAGAAAAATCAGTAATTTTTTAACAACAAATAATTTATTCAATATGATGAGGCAACAATCCAACATATGTGGCACATACATTATGAATTATTTATTAACTAACATTATACACTTCTGTATTACAGCTTTCCCACGTCACGTTCATCAGCGGTATCACTCTGTTGACTGTTGGAAGTGGTACAGATCACACGATTCACCACATAACTGACATTCGCACCGGCCGTTATTTTGTGTACATACCTTTATATTCCAGGAGAGGGTCAAAAAGGCCGCAGCTGCGACAATTGAATGCCCACATATGCTTTCAGTTCATGCAGCAGTCACTCTTTTCGGAATACAAATAGCACCCATCGCCACATATGGTGTTCCACTAATATGGGATAAGGTGGGAGTGTTCGAATTGCGTTTAATTGACAGATCGAGGCTTTGTTTTCTAAAGAGGGTTTTCGCACTATCGAATACGTGCAGAAATAAGTTCGTCCACGTGCTGGAAGGTAGCCCACTGCTGACAGACAATCTGCAAAAACAATAGAATCTGAAGAAAACATGCTCCTTTGACGTTTGTATGCGGAAGTGGCAAACTAAAATTAGTGAGGCGGACATTGAGATTTAGAGAACAGCAGTAATGAGGAGCCCAGAGTGCTAGCTGAAGGTTAGCGGGATGAAAAATCTACACCTAACTACGGACTTTGCAGGCCACGAATTTCATCATGTTCTGTGCAACGTGAAGGGTTTTCACAAAGCACAGAACGGATGTCGATGGAGACAACGCTGGAGCAAATATGATAGATACCAAACCGCGGTATGTCCAGCGGTTCGGTCCATAGCAGAATGAGCAAAACGCTAGATTGATGGTTGGCTCTTTTGACGTTGATGTGACATAAACACATTTTCCCAGTCCGGGTGTTAATAAAATAAATATATAACTTTATATGTAAACCATATATTGCAAATCCGGTAACGAGGTACCTATTTTTGCAACATGGACCCTTCCAGTAGTTAGTGATCATCGCTCTACTCACGGTATCTGTGTCTACTGTATATGCTGGGTTGGTGTTGCGTCACTAACCCAGCGTATACAGCAAGTGCAATCTCTTTTCGAACAATGATACTGTATTTGCTGTCTATGTTGGGTTAGTGACACGACACCAAGCCAACATATTCACCACATACAGTGTATGTGCTGTACATATTGGGTTGGTGTCGCGTCACTCACGCAACGTAGACAGCAAACACAATACCTTTGTTCGAAAAAGATACTGCATTTGCTGTATATGTTGGGTTGGTGTCAGGGAAACCAAGGTGACGGTGCGCTTTGACGTGTGTTTGACATCGAGCTGTCCTTATTTGGCCACGGTTTCGTTTCTCGCCTCTGTGGGCGCGTTCATTTGCGTCGTAGATTCGGTATGGCTTAAGCTGGCCGCGGAAATCAAATGCGCGGCCGGGTGACTGGGGACCCCGAATTTGGATCCATTGGATACAAATTCTGCCTCAGTGAGTGTTCAACTGCACGTCAATGCTATTGCAATGTGTCCGCTATAAGCCCGTCAGCTTTGTTAAGTTCACATCTGCCCTTGTACCTGCCACTCGTGTCACGACGTAATCTTCTATCTACGGTGGGTCGAAAATGCACCGTGTACCTGGAAGGTATAGTGAGTGAGTGTACACTGCCTTGTCGCGGCCTCACCTGTTCTCAGAGGAAAGCCAACGATTAATATCGAATGTCTCCGCCGAAGGCGAGATAGTAATACACAGGCTGCTACCGATTCTCGAGAGGAATAGAAACCGATGTGCGCAAACACTCACCGCACCTTCTAGGCCGATCTTTCTGCTTGCCTGACGTTCGTGGGGGGTTGACGGGTTCGACTCACCAGGTGTAGGAATACTGGTTATTTTGATCAATTAGGTAGATTCGGCTGCCTCGAGTGGCCTTTTTTTAGGTAAGCCGATGAATGCCACCATCAGAAGTTCAGCGTCATATTATACCGACGCTTCTCCACCAAACGTAACGAGGGCGTGCTAGTAGTGTCCCAAATGATTGTGCCAGACTTCACTCTCAAATCGGTCGGAATTTACCCTCTCCCTCCGATTGGTTCGATGAGACGTTTCGTCATCGGCTGGTGAGCGTTTGGACGGTTGAGGAAGACGTTGGGGTTTTGGCGCGGACGCTGTGGCCGTTGGACGTGTTCGGTTAGGATTGATTTGGACCGCGCCATAAGGCATAGACAGTACAGTGCGCAGTTGGACTATTATTGTACTGCGGAGTAGAGCACTTTGTTACTACCCCCCCCCCCCCCGGGTTAGACCAGCTCGTCCCGAGCCAAAGGTGGTGGCGTGTCGCAGTTCTCTTGATGAACCAGCGAATTATGTTGAGGTCGGCGGTCCTCTGAAATTCTCGCAGCCATTCTCTAGTCCGGTTGGCTGAAGCTCCGTCGAACCGGAGTGGAACCTGTGGAAACCTCGTCAGCATCGGGAGCACTCGGCGGACGTGAGTCTGGATCGGTTGAGGTAGCTAGACGGGAGTTTGGATCTGTGGACTGGTGTCGGGTGTGATTCTCTTCGTCGCACTCCGTCCGCTGTGTGGACAATGGCAGGGTCAGGTCGGTAAACGTGGACTGATTGGTGGCGGTCGCTTCTAGGTCGGTGGTTGGGGCTGACTGTTGTTCACTACGGTCGGTGTGGCGCGTGGTCCTCGGAATGTCTGTAGTCTCCTCGGTTGAGCCACCGTCGTATGGTAGAGGGGATCGGCGCATGTCCGTAAAGCTTAACGATGCTGTTACCAAATGTAGCACTGTCGTTACGCTGAATTCGCTGGGGATGTAGAACTCAATACGACGGCAACTACATCGCGAGGAGACTAGGGTTCGAATGAACGAGAACACATGGACGTACGTCCATGATGCGTAACACAACTGAGAAGCGAATTAGCTGAGTGCACCCTTTCTTTGTCTATATATTGGTTGACGAAGCACTGCGGTGTGCTGCCACCCAAACAGATGAGTCCGTTCTCAAATCGGTCGGAATTTACATATGTTTATGTTTATTTAGTATAGGAATACGAGTTAGTTATATTATGACCCGGATCGACCGTCTTGAGTCGACCTTCTTCCTTCAATTGGTTGGTTGAGACGCGTAGTCATCCGCTGGTGATCGTTGGTACGCTTGACGACGTTGGGATTTTGGCGCGGACGCCGTGGCCGTTGGACGTGGTCGATTAGGATTGATTTGAACCGCTCCATGGTGCGTAGGCAGTGTAGTGCGTGGCCGGACCATTATTGCACTGGCCTAGAGGTGGAGTTCTTCGTCACAATTTGGAGAGATATACATATGAGTGTGTTTGTGTAAGCCCATGTGAGGATCGATTGCAATATCAAGTCTAATTGTTATAATTAGTGATGATTATTTTTAATCATATTATTAATGAGGCCGCTTAAGATTGTGCCAATGTTGATCTGCAGCTTTGGCAGGGCGCGGAACAATCTTTCAGCGGCAAATTTTGCGCAGCTAGAACGATGCTTGACAATATATATGAAGCGGGTTCTTTGCCTACCGCTAGCGGGTTGCGGACCGGCAGTGAAAACAATCAGAGTCACGCTTAGGTCACCTATTACAGGACCACTTCAGCAATTTTTGTTGCAGTGGCAGGGAAAAGTGACCGAGACATCGGCAGAGGTAGCGCAGTTAGATGTGTACCTCGTCAGAGAGCTTTGGGATGGAATGGCATGCACTAGCCGCCACGTGTACACAAAATACATTGTGCATGGCTTGGTATGTTCGACCGATCATCATCACTTGGTATGTTCGACCTAAGAATTTCACCAAGTTGGCGATCAATGTCGCTGCCGGTTCTGCCCGCAAACATGCGCTGAATACCACGCAGCGAGCTGCTAGACGCATCGGCGGTCTTTAGCATCTTGAAATGCAAATTTATTGCGAAATATATGTATGTATTTATAAAGCAATATGTATGTATTAATAGGACCGCCGCAGCAACGATGCAAATCATACGAATGGTCTTCAAGAAAGCCGTTCTACGACGCAGAGAAAAGATAACACACACACGAAATGGCACGAGTGCATTCAGGAAGGCGGGAAGCCATTTACGGGGCGGTTATGTTTACACATCCTGTTGTTATACACATCCGTACATAGGAGAAATGCAAAAAGGGTGAGAGGGAGAGAGAGAGAAAAAGCTGGCCAAAATTTGCACAGAGAACAACTACGACTCTCGTGAGAAACCCCGATGAATCAATGCGGCACAGAGAGGAATATATATATATATATATATATCTGTAACGAACAAGATTTTACCGTGGAGAGTAATGTTACACATAACATTACTGCGACTGTACATAGTTGATACTTTTGTACGATTCTGATTTAATATTGGGAGAAGCAGAATATCTTCCGACTTAATAATTGAGCAAGGTGGCTTAGTGACAAAGCCATTGCTTTGTATTCGTGGGCTCAAGACCTAGGTCGGCCACTATTAAAACGGGTTTCGTCGCATTGTCGAGCTCCTCGACTCGGTATGCGCAATAAACCGTGTTGACCGGAGGAGTTTAAGTGAAGGCAGTAGGAAGGTATTACAGTGTGATGATGACTGTTTGAATGAATTATGCTCAGTTGATATTCCCAGTGACGTTCTTTACTAGATCATCGATTCGCTGGCTGCTTCAGTGTTTGAAGTTCGGTGTCACAGACGCAGGACAACGATCTTACAGCCGTATTATCGGCTACAATAGGTGAAACTTCTTTCCAACAGCATGACTAACAGCGGGTCGAAAATTTACTAGGTATCTGGAAGGCATAGTGAGTAAACGTATATACTTATACAGTGTATAGCAAAAGAGTACAAAACAGGTAAAGCTTGTAGCATCATACGCAGATTGCGCGGTCGTTCACCTGCTGGAATTGGCCCCCAGAAGTCGCACAGGGGATCCCACGATTGATATCGACTGTCTCTGCCTAGGCAAGATAATAATACACATGCTGCTTCCGACTCTCGAAGGAAGAACTGCATAAGTTCTCCTTTCGTGAGTCGGCATCGAAATCGGTGCGTGCAGACAGACACTCAGTGCACATTCTAGGCCGATCTGTGTGCTTGCTTGGGTCGGCTTGCCAGGGGCGAGAATACTAGTTAATTCGATCGATTGGGTTTTTGGGAGATTCGGCTACATTGAATGTTCCACGGGCTTTTTTTAGAAATGGGGATGCCACGATCAGAAATTCAGTTTCATATAAAGTACGCATGCTAAAATTATTCGCTAAAATATCGATCTTGCATTTGGCGCCAAATTCAAATCGACTGAGCACTGCCTTTTTTTATACAGGAATGGGAAATGCTTTTAGGCACGCTGTGCAATACTACACACCGGCTGGTAGCTCGATGACTACCAACGCCTTCGTCTTACCTGCAAAAACCCTCATACCTCCTGTCATCCCCCGTAACCGGGTCTTATAGGTGAAACTAATACTGCTCACAGTTAAGGGGGAGGGGTCCCTAATACGATCACAACCTATCGTGGAACTAACTATTCGCACCGGTTCGTGTTTAAAGCTCTCTAAATTAAGACTGAGCTCTGCTACGTGCATGGCTCAGTACTTGTATTACTGTACACATGTTCTGTACTGTACCACTGTACACATGTACAGTACTGTACTACTGTACACATGTTCCAAGCCATACAGCCATAGACAGAGTCCAATCAATGAGGATTTGAATTTGGCGCCAAATGCAAAATCGACATTTTAGCGAACAATTTAGGCGTGCAAGTTGTATGTGATACTGGTACTTCTGATCAAAGCATTTACTTACCTAAGTTGAAAAAAAAGCTCAATTAGCATACACTAAGACACTAACAAGCAGATATCAAGCCAACGCTAGTCTCTAGGCTATCGCCGTGGTTGCGCGCCGCTCATTCAAAGCAGCCGACGAAGACCACGGCGGCAACGGCGACGGCCGGAAATGGCGTATGAAAACAACGAGCGGTCGGCATGGCCGGTTTCTTTTTCTCGTTGGAGGCCAGGTGTGTGTGCGGGTATCTGCGAGAATCGGAAAATTTTCACTAATTTTGGCCTAATTTGCCGCATTTGAAGTCTGTATTGGGGCTCAAATTGGTGTCGGCCCGATGTGAGTGCTGTTCGCGTTGGGTCCATCCCGCGGAATCTCGGTGTGGTGCCGTGTCAGATCTCCAAACCATCGGGTGACACGTGCTGCTGCTGCTACTGCCGCTGCGAATTGTTATATGGTAGTGGCGGTGGTGGTGGTGGGGTGCTGTTTCGTGAATCGACGCTGTTTGATTAGCCGGCGCATTAATTTTTAATTTTGAGTGCGTTGGCGCCTCCGGTGCCAGTGTTGTGAGGATTACGTGCTCCGTCGTCTCCGTAGGTCTCTTCTTCTTCTCCTTCTTCTGCTTCATCTGTGGCGGTGGTGATGATGTTCAAGAGTTGTCTGAGGTCTCTTCGGTGGGCGACCAGATAAATGGGTGGATAGATAGAAACATTGATGCGTGCCGCGTCGCTCGCTCGGCGTTGATTCGTCTGTTCCAATTCGGTCGGTCGGCAAGTTCATTCTTTTCGTGTATCGTTGTTGACGTCGATGCTGAGTGCTGCCCAGCTTAGCTTTGATCTCATATTGTCTCAGATTGCGCATTGAAACAAAAAGTAGCGCTTTTGATTTGAGCCCATATCGCCGCATGCAACCGAGAAGTAACGGCGACGACGAAACAAGTCAAGAAGGCATTATTGATTGGTTGGCATGCCGATGAGAGACCATGCGATGGCGGTCGCCAATTGGTCGCGACCAAATCGTTTGGTAGTGGCGTTCGTTGGGCGAGGCGAACAATGCAAAAGATCCGACAAAAAGAACACGCGTTCCGCTTTTTTCCTATGCGCTGCTTTCCAACAATGCGATAGGCGGGATCCGTTTCTATACGCGAATATGGTCGAGTTTATCGGCGGTCAACAGAGACAGTGCCGTCTTGCCGCCATGGATTTCGTTTGTTGTGTAATTTTTTGCAGCTTGATGTTTCCGAATTGGTGCAGTAAGCGATGAGGCTACATGTTATCGATCCTAGCAGCTATATCGTGGCAGTCAGTGCTAGCTAGTTCTAGCCGTGTAGTGATTTATAAAATGGATGGATACATTTCAACCAACCGCTCGGTCTACAAAATGGCTAAATTGGAGAGCAATTAGTACACTTCAACTACGTCACTAGGATACACTTCAACCAGCCGCTTGGTCCATAAAATGGTCGTGCTCATCTCGCAGGGCTCAAGGCAAACCAACATTTCTTACCTTGAATGCTTTTGAGTATGCTTATGCAGAAAGAAGTGTCTTGTCAGACCTTGCATTTGCGGTCCACAGTCGACGGTTCACAGGCACTGTTGACCTTTAAGATTGGAAATACTTCAATAATGTCATCACTTGCGGTTGGGAACAGTCCAGACTAGACAAAGGGCCGCGCTGCAAGTCACTTCAGACATGCGCTCAACTCATTACATTCGCTCCCAGGTCTGCTGCCGTCGTGCAGGTTGATATGTATGTTGTCGAGCCCGATGGTGGCGTGGTGCATTCGCTTGCACCTTGCAACCGGAGGAGACACACATTGGTGAATGGGTTCGATCTCCACCGTTGCAAATTTGCATCTATAGTGTCTGTCAGCATTGCCTGGTAAAGCAATGCCAAACCAATTTCGGGAAATGAAGAGGTTGACGGGTGTGAGCGCAGAATGCATCCTTACCACATATATATATATATATATACTGTTTAACTGTTTGTTTATTGACATTTTTTGTCATATATATATATATATATATATATATATATATATATATGTTGATTTGAACTTTTATTCTAGCAACGTCTGCCTTTAGGTCATGTGTTGTAGATTGGCAAGAAGGCAGACGGGTTGCTTACGGCTGTTATGTCACATGCGCTAACTGCTTGTCTTATGTCTGCTTGTGTCATTATGTTTTTGTTCTTTCGTGTTTCGTGTCTGCGCAATTGAAATAAATCGCCAACTTGCCATGACCCACCGAACTTCTCCAATCGTTTCGATACTCGGTCGGTGATACAGTCGGTAGTGTCTAGCCGCCACAGTCGCCGCCGGCAACGCTATGGGTATCAGTCGTGATCGGGCACACAAGCATCGCGCCACTGGCGGGAAGCGCATCCAGATCCGCAAGAAGAGGAAGTTCGAACTCGGACGCCCGGCCGCCAACACGAAACTCTCGCAAGGAACTCCCGCTCGCGTGCGCATTGTACGAACACGTGGTGGTAACATCAAGTTCCGTGCTCTCCGACTCGACCACGGTAAGTGTGAGGGATGTCTTGCTGCCGAGCCCTTGGAGTGGGTGCATTCGCCTGCGCCTCGCGACCGGAGGAGACACATGGGTGCGCGGGTTCGAGCCCCACCGCTGCACATTTGCACATGCGTGGGAGTTCGTCTAGGAAGCAATGTGAAAAGCAGTCCCGTGGACGTTAAGTCTTGGCTTAGCGTCGAAGAAGTTTAGATGATTGTTTGCTACATTCGAGTCGTCACATGCGCAGCTTTCTCCTCGTTTTGGGTGGCGGCTCGCGGCGTGGACACTATATATACACATTTGTCATATATATATATATATATATATATATATATATATATATATATACACGCATTACTTTTCAGTCTTCAATCCCTATCCGACGCAATTTTAGTTTGGTAGTACAGCCTATATATATATATATATATATATATATATATACACACACAAATGTCACTAACTTGCCTAAAATTCTACGAATGCTCTTTGTTAATGATGGCCGTAGGTAACTTCTCGTGGGGCTCGGAGCGGCGGACGTGCAAGGCTCGCATCATTGACGTCATCTACAATGCGTCGAACAATGAGCTGGTGCGTACCAAGACGCTGGTGAAGAACGCGATCGTCCTCGTCGATGCCAACCCGTTCCGGCTATGGTACGAGAATCACTACGCCGTACCGCTGGGTCGCAAGCACGGAACGAAGATCACCGACATCGAGGGTTTGACGATCGGCAAGAAGCGCCTGGAGAGCGACACACAGAAGGCACTCCAGGAGAAGGCCCCCATCGATCCGCTGCTCGAGGAGCAGTTCGCCACCGGCCGTTTGAAGGCCTGCATCTCGTCGCGACCGGGCCAGTGTGGCCGCTGCGACGGCTACATCCTTGAGGGCAAGGAGCTCGAGTTCTACTCGCGTAAGGTTAGTATCGGTCGTTCTGTTTTGCCATTTCATGTTCATCCTGCCACCTGTGTTCATGTTCATCCTGCCACCTGTGTTCTGTTGTTGAAAACCGGAGGAATTATTAGATTTGTCATCGCAATGAACAAATAAGACCCCTTCTAAGAGGCAAAGCTCTCACTCTGTTTTACATGTTTGAGGTGATGATGTTCATTCGATGTCGTTTTGCGCATATACATAGCGTTAAGCTTTAGGAAAGCGAACTACGAAACCACTATGACAGAAGTCCAGTGTCATATAGAGCACCTACATTGAAATGATTTTCTAACAGGCCGATTTTGCATTGGGCGCTAAACGTCATCAACTATATATATATACATATATATACATATATAGTATAAACATAGTATGTATCGCTGATATATACATATATATATATATATATATATATATATATATATATATATATATATATATATACACAATAAGTCGTTTTCGTTTTCCGAATATATATATATATATATATATACGCATGTATAATGGTTATATTTTCGGTATTGCAGATCAAGGCCAGGAAGGGAAAATAGACGTGGCTGTCTCGATGTCCATCGTGAAGATCGCTCAGTCGTGTCGGCACTATCACTCGACTGGCCAGTCGCATAACGTGGTTGCCAGCTTCCCACTACAGTTTGCCACAATAACTACGACAAGCAGCATTGTTGTGCTTTTGATGATGTTGGTGAATAAACAGACCAGCGTCGTCAAAATAGAATGATGCGAACGACGGTCAGTTGAGAAAAAGAAGCACTGTGTTTTCAAGTCCTTATTCGTTGGTAGCGATCACTAACCACGGCTACTACACTACAACTAATACTGTTACTACTCCTAGTATCCTAGTAGTATAATTATAGCATCGACTGGAGTTTTCAAATCTTAACCGCTAGTGAAGTATGGCTTGTGCTGGATCCAACTTATAGATTGTGCTCATAATAATAATAATGGCTGAATTGTGACCACCGTCTCCTTTAGAAATGTTTAATTTAGAAGTTAGCAGCCGCCTATATATGTGAATTTTGAAAATGCTTTGTAAGATCATATTTTCATCACTCAAATACGCCGTCTTTTATCTGCGGTTAAGACCTATTTATGTTTCTACCAATTAGTTCCATACTCGACTTTGTTACTTCTTAAGTTTCTGGTGTTTCAGTTTCAGGAAGGTAGTATCGGTGATTTTAACAGACAAGTTCACGTCTTTTGTTAGGTTCTAAACCAAGAATAATCTATACTTTTTCATAACAGATACATACAAGATGAGATTGCATGGTATACAGGGTCATTCATGTTGTTATGTACTTCTTTCGAGGTTTGATGTAACTCGGCAAGAAAATAATTTTTCCCTATGGAGGGAGGACGCGGAATTGTCTTGCTTAGGAGAGAGAGAGAAGTTTATAAAAGTAGTTATTCAGCTTCTTTTCTCCTACATAGTTGTGCGAAATCTACGTTTGCGGGAGAACCAGAGCGGGAGAGGAAAATTCTGCACAACGGAAGACACTTCACTAGCTTGCGTAGCAAAAAGCGAATACCCAGATTACGGAAAGTCATGAAAAGTCGATATTTTGCGTTAACGCCTTTTCATGAAAAATCGTAAAATGTTTCCATTGCGACCAAAAATGTACGTCCAAAAGACCACTCTCACGCAATAGCAAATATAATGCCCATCATTTTCGTACCAAGGTGATAGTGCTGCGTTGCGTAGTTGTCAAGTAACTAAGCGTTTTCGACATCTCATAGCTGTTATGTTTTACGTACAAGTTTTTACGTTCAGAACCGTAAAAAATTGCCAAGACGTTTCCGCTCCTTCCTTCCACTAGGAAAAATTATTCTCTTGCTGAGTTCTACCAAACCTCAAAATATGTACCTAACTTTCTCATACGCCCTATGCAAATATGCATGACTTCGCTTTCGATATGGCTATCGAAAAAGCTTAGTGACTTGACAACTACGTAACGCAGCATCATCACTTTGGTACGAAAGTGGTGGGCATTAAATTTGCTATTGCGTGAGAGTGGTCTTTTGGACATACATTTTTGGTCGTAACGGAAAAAGTTTACGATTTTTCACGAAAATGCGTTAATGTAAGACATAACAACATATCGACTTTTTATGACTTTCCTTAACCTGTGTATTCGCTTTTTGCTACTAGTGAAGTATCTTCCGTTGTGCAGAATTTTCTTCTGGTTCTCCCGCAAACGTAGATTTTGCACAACTATGTAGGAGAAAAAGACAGAATAAGTGCTTTTATAAATTTCATCCTCACTCCTAAACAAAACGTTTCCGCGTCCTCCCTAAATAGGGAAAAATTATTTTCTTGCCGAGTTCTATCAAACCTCGAAAGAAGTACATAACAACATGAATGACCCTGTATATATATATATATATATATATATATATATATATATATATAAGAGAGGCCAGTCCCCCAGTTCGCCGTTCAAGTTGAAGCGCCTCTTTTTAAGATGTTTTTTGGGATCAAACTAATAGAAGTCGCAGAGGACAGGTCCGGGCTGTTATGCGACGCTCAGACTGCTCCCACTTGAATTTGGCCAGTACACTTTTTGTGACCCTAGACGCGCGTTATTGTGGGGCCAGCATTAGTCCCTCCGTGAGCAGCCCAGGCCGTTTGCTCATCATTGAGTTGCGTACGCTATTTCTTACAGTACACGTCACTGATGAAGATTTTTTCGTGCTCGAGAATTTCGATGAGTATCGGACATCGAAAATGACCGTGGGGCATTACCTTGCATGCTGAGGGCACAGCTTTGAATAATTTTGGGCATGCTGTTCCACTTTGTCTCTGGCTCGAACTGGCATCAAATCTCGTCACCGGTGACAATCCGCTTCACTTTAAGGTATTGCAGTGTTAGCTTCATGCTCAGGCAGTCGCTGAGCTTCGTCGAAACCACTGCACGCACACTTTGGCACGCAATTGTCCACACTGTTGCAACGATTGCCCATTATCATCCTCACGTCTCACCAGGTCGTTCATCTTATCGATGAGTTCGGGCGTGTTTGCCTAGCCTGGTCTCGGGTCATCACTCAAACACTCCCGGCCTTAACAAAAGTAGGCACTTCTCACCTGACTTATCCGACCCACGATCCGTTGTAAACGGCCACGATCGGGCGATGAAGATCGTGTTGAGCACTTTCCGCAGTCTGAAATCTGATAACACTTGGCTGCTCCGCAGTTGTCCAGTTTAGCAAAGGGAATGCCATGATGTTCTCACGCGCACTGCCGCGTTAATCGGACAGGACACAACTGCCTGCTTCTCACCCCCGTCATGCGCAGTTCAGACGTGGCTCCATGAAAACTTGCTTTGTACAACAGCACATCTTGCAATCGATGTCCGTAAACTTTCTCCCTCGATCTCGTGTTTGTTCAAATATTTGCAAATTTGTCATTGAGTACGTTTTTACGTTTTAAATACAATACAATACAAATCTTCTTTATTTAACGAGGTCGAACAAGGGACATGAATTGCTCGCATTCGCGGGCTAAGCGAGCAGTTCGCCAAACAAATAGTGGTTAACGACTGCCACACTGGCAATCTCAGGCGGTTGAATGGAACCGTGACTCCGTAGGCTGTTTGATCCTACGTGGTAGTGCCTATAAAGCTGATCATTGCGTATTAAATCTTTAAGAACGAAGTAGTCAACACTACGCCGGTACTCCGAAACACTTGGGATTACGACGCTGTCACGCGTGAAGTTGCACCTTCTTGATACTCCCTTTAAAGACTTGAAACACATTTTTGTACAAATGTTACTGAAACAGCATTGCAAACCCAGATACCTATTAGCACCATTTCATTGAAGCAATGTAGTAAGGACTACTCAAATATATCGATTATATATTTGAGTAGCCCTTACTACACACAATATTACGCCACGATATTCGTCTATAATTTAACTGAGTAAAGTAAAACGTGAATGCAGTCGCTCTCCTAATGACTTGGTGCCGACAGTGATTACCCACCTTGTTCATGTTGTGTTTCAACTATGACCACTTATACACGCAACTTCGAACGCTTGTCATTCCTATTTCTATCTAAAAAGAGACTGAGAAATGTGCTTCAAAACTACCGTTCGCTACCGCAGGAATGTATTTCGTGCATAATGATAAAGAAGATTGTGATGGATTTTTGTATTTCTGGTAGAAAATGATTTACTTGGTCTAGAGTAATACGAATTCATTGAAGACGATCGACATTCACACAGCTTTCGGAAGCAGTCCATGATTAAGCTCAAGTTTGGAGCAGGAGTCTCGATATTTATTTACGAGTCCTTAACGGGTGTTTCTTTTACTTAACCAATGGCAATTTCTAAATTATTTTTGAGAAAAATGTCGTTCGTAATGCGCACTTAAGTTGCCGCACATATATTGCCGAGACAACACTATATGCGTTGTGCTTGAGCAATCGCACTATTTTATGTTACAGGACGCTTAGGTCAGACTGAATTATCTTCAAAGGTATTCGCATATGTTTATTGCGCTCGTATAGGCGCAATTCGGTTACACAACATCTCTTTGCTTTAAAAAGAAAATTGTGTTGTGCAAAATATTGCTAAATGCTGCAGATCTTTCCAGAGATCTGATAGCAGACCCAACTGTCGCCAACTTTCAGCAAAGAGGGCAATTTATAATTTTCAATACATGCCTATTTGATTTTGAATATTTTTGAAGCAACTTCAAATCAGCCAACTGAGTGTAAAACAAAATGTTGTGAATCCCACCTTCGTGTGGCAAACAGCCTTTCGAATTCACTAAGGTGATGACCTTCGTCGGCTTGTACACCCCCCTTTTCAATAATCGGTGTATCGTATCGCACTGCAAAGTCCCACTCAAGCGGATGTGATGTCCAAGTGCAGAAGAGGTTGTAGTATACTGCGATCGCTTTTTGTTTGCGCTGGCCTCCAGGGCGCCTCCCCTTTCTTATGGGAATCTTCTTAATTCTTTGCGCCATGACTTCGGTATACAGAAGCGGCTTTTCCTTCCGATTCTAAAGTGTGCGTCTTTTCTCCTAGACACAGCCGGCTTACGTGGAGTTGATGATTTTGTGTGCAAGTGTCTGAAGGTTCAGAGAAGGCCAGAAAGACAGACGACCTGTTTGGTAGAGGCAAACAGCATTGCAACTCGTTTAACCTCGGACCTCGCCGTAGCTATAGTACAAGAGCCACTCAGCCAAATGTAGGGCCTGATTAGAAGAATCTTTCCACGCTGCGAAGAAAATACTATTATAGCGTTTCTCACAGAAACCGAAGCCAAGATGGTGAAATACGTGGGGTGTTCGAGAAGTGGGAGACGCTTGTCCAGTGCAAGAGCACCTCCAGTCAGCATTGAGAATGTCTTTTTATTTTCGTTTGCGCCATGGCTCTGCAATATAGAAGTGGATGTTCTTTCTGGTGACGAAGTGTGCTTTTTTTTAAAATGCAAACGACTTAGGTGAAGTTGACGACTTCGTTCGCCACTGCCAAGAGGCTCTGCTAAATGTCGCATCAGAAAGCGTTAGAGTTAGAGCGATTGAGTGACAGCTCTCCTCCAGACGACCGTCGGTTCCGCGCGCTCGCACCGAGTTCCCAAGGTTACGACGTTAGCCGACGTTACCGTGTCATTGCTTTGTGAGCGAAAACCTTCGTACGTTCCACCGTGTCGCCCTCATGCCGATCATTAGATAGAGTACGGTGCGCGACTTTACACAACACGGAAACAGATGGCCTTTCTGCTAGAGGCAGGCGGAATCAGTTTAGCCTGGGAACTTGCCGTAAGCAGCTATCTAGAGTCACTCTCAGCAGATACTTTGCTTCTCTCGGCCCTCTTGATCACGTTTTTTTTTACATAACCTTCTCTAGCTCATTGTCCAGAAACTGCGATTCCAATGGGGGTTCAGGTATCTTTGACGCCTTTCTGGCTGCATCTCGTTGTCGACTTTTAAGAATTTGTTGTTGTCCCACTGGTTACGCTTGCATCGGCGTCAAACCAGGCACCGCAACATTGTTCCAGTGGCTCAAGAATTTTCAATAAGAAAGTTTCGAATTTACGGAGAGCATTTGATCCCCCGTCAATAATGTTCTAAAAATACATGCTTTCTGTATGGCTCTTGTTTGAGTTGAATTTTAGGTGCAGTTTAAGCATGATTTTTATAGCAACCTATTATAGAGTTCTAGCAAAACCTTACGCTCAAAGGAATGACAAATCAGGATTGAGTAGTTGTCAAAAGTAACTTAATTTCAATTTTCAATTCAGACTCCTGGCTAACTAAGCGTTGCTTTCCTGGAGGCTTCTGGGAGGAGGTTCCTGTACGCAGTGCTGTATCGATGCGAACAGAATATGTAACATTGGGCAAACAGACACTGTTTCAGCTTGTGAAACCAGATGCTCTGAGAATTAGGCATGAATGCTTAGCGTTACAGTAATTCATGTTTTGTCCATCTATATGCATGCATGCAATCTAGACAAGCCCATATTCAAAACAATTTGTTCATATGTTTAACGATCAGTCAATCGAATTGCAGTTTATGCGTAAGCTCTAGCAAGATGCATTTAGCAGCAACTTGATAAACGATGTATTTTATGGTATAATTATTGAAGAGTATTTTTGGCGTGCATATTGAAAATAACATAAAAGTTAATGCGCGGTAAATTACAAGAGACTCTGACATTAAATGTCTGATACGACGGGACTTACCGTCTATTGGAGCATATCTATTAATTTTGGCGCGGCATCAGCTGTCAGAAATTGAAGCTCCTGTAAGTTTCGCAAAGTAACAGCGACCCTTGATAGCACAGGCACTTTGTGGGAGCTAGAAGAGAAGCAACTAGCAAGCAAGCGCTTTAGGTATGACGAAAATAAGGAAGAGTGGCTGGTAGAAATAGGGACGTCGCTTTTGTCGTGACGCGTATGACGAGAACGCGTCCAAGCGTATGAATCATAGTACCTTATATAGTAAAAATGCATACCTTTGAGTGAATACACGGGCTCGCTTAGCTTGGTTCGAATGGAACCGATTTAGACTGCACATTTATTATTTTGCACCTATTTAAATTTAGTAACTTTGGGGTCAATCAAATATCTCGACTAGACTTATTTTTGTTCATTTTGGATTTTTGTTTCCTTTGCACTTGTGCATTTTGTTTAACTTTATAATAAAAATGCTCGATGATTACGTTGCGACAAAGATAGGCGCTCCTGATAGTAAACTCCCCCTTATTACGTAGACGCTCTAGATCTGGACGTAATCTATATATATATATATATTACAACCACTACATGGTGACTAAACCTGTAATAGCCAAATGAATGCTTAAATTAATGATTTAGGTCTTCTTGACTCATTGAAATAGCTAGTAGATATATTCCTTCCTATGTATTCTAAAGTAAAGTTTTTCGGGCTGACCCTCAGCCAAGATTTAACGTCCACGGAACTGTTTTTCACATTGCTTCATAGACGGATCCCCATAAATACAAATGTGCAACGGTGGGGTTTTGAACCCGCGCACCTATATGTCTCCTCCGTTTGCGAGGCGCAGACTTAAGCCACCACGCCACCGGGCTCGACTCCTATGTATTCTACTAACCGATTTTCTCAGGTGCACAGCAATTAACTATGGTATAGGCAATCCAGTTATTAATCCTGACGATCATCGACGTTTTTCCTGCAAGCTAGTACGCGCATCGCAGTCTCTGGCTAGAGGTGCCTTGTTCCCTAGATGAAAGCGACCCTAAAGCTGGTTTCTCTACGCTCAAAAAGTTCATCTTTAAACGGGAGTAACAAATTTAATCTTTAAACGCTTTTGGTAGTAAGCATCTTATGACTTCTTAGGAAACAAGTGAAACTCCTAATAAGGATAAACACACCAGTATCTGTCAGTGGTTTTAAATGTATTTGATTAACACCTTAAATACCTCATATAAATAAAGTTACACAAAGTGGTTTGAGCCAACTATCAGTATTGCGTTTTGATAATACTGCCATAGAGCGAACTACCGGACATACCGCGGCGTGGTAGCTATCATATTTGCTCCAGCACTCCAGCGATATTTGTCCTGCGGTTCATGAAAACCCATCCACGTTGCATAGAGCGTGATGAAACTCGAAATGCAAACACCGCAGTTGGGTATCTTACGCTAGCCCGACACTCAGTGCTCTTCATCGATGCTGTTCCCTAAGTCTCAATGTCCACCTCACTAATTTTGGTTCGCCAGTTTTACATATAAAGGTCAAAGGCGCACATTTTCTTAGAATTTCATCTTTTTCTGACCTTCTCCTAAATAGGTGTTTGAAAGCTTTTTACAAATCTTATTTCCGTTCCAATTGTATTAAGCACGTTACCCCTGGCCTTCCCTGGATCACGTCCCCGAGTGAGATTGCTCTCATTAACCAGACCCCCACTTCCTCCGTCGTCTGATCCCAGATATATTCATGTTCTAGTGGCGTTTTCGCGATTGTGTCCGACCTGGCCAATATCTGCCCAAAACGTTTAACCGCCTGCCCGTTTCTACTGAACATTGTCTCCTCCTTACGCCTCAATCGCGTGTGTGTGGGTCTTCTTCAGCCTCCTTTATTGCTGCCATTTCATTATTTTCTCACTAACTCTGCTTCTCTTCCCTATTCAATTTCTTAATCAACCGTTTGACCAACGAAGCCAGCGGCCTCATCATCGTTCACTGTCGGCTCCAAATGTCAGGTCGACTTGGAGTATCAGTAGTTTTGAAAACTACGTCAGCTACACCGCAAGATCAGCCAGACACCGGACGTTCTATCATCCATAAAATTCAAATGATTGGTTTAAGTTCATATTGTATACAATGGCGACGTTGTGTAGTTTCAACGGACACGATTCGATTTCGATAGAGTTAACCAAAATATCTGACATTTATACAGATAAGTGAATAAAAACACATCAAGGGCACATACACCATGCAGAATGCGTTGCCGATGATATGGGTCAACGCATTCCGGGTCATAGCAAAGCATGTTTGAGCAAGGGGTCTTTCAGTGCAAAAGTAGGACAATTGTAGCCAAACCGGCTTTGCCTCGTCAAAATTTTGCCGAGACGCCTATTGTGACTAACTAATCTATTGCCTGCAATGCTCGCGGGAGAGGTGCACATTGACATTATTAGTAGGAATTACAATAGAATATAATAGAACACAATTTTATTCCAACAGGTTGGGGGAGGGAGGGGGTGAGGGCTAAATAAATTGGTATACTTTCTAGAGAGAAGAGCCGGTGATTTATTACGATATATCAGTTTGGCCATGGGCTTCGAAAAGGGTTTGCTTATGTGTTCTGTGCACGCAACGGCTTTGGGAATCACCAAGAGGTAACTACTTAGACCGTCGATGTAAAAATGAAGCTGAGTTGGTAGCCTTACTTGAATCCGAAAACGGTTTCGAAAAGCCTACTAAATATAGTTGAGTACGAATTTATGGGTTATAAATGGTTTATGTTGAAACTTAACTTAGAAATTACCGTCCCAGTGCTCCATACCTTACAGTATTTTTAAGAAACTAATAGTTAACCACCTAAATTGGTGACCACTACTGCCTATTATTAAATCATATTCCAGGCCCTGCCGCATGGACTTATTTCAGATCAATCTACTTGCACACAGCTTCTGGAGATGACACTAGACAGGGCTATGCTTATAAGACGTTGCACAGCATTTGCTTGAACTAAAACGGGCATTTGACAGAGTTGACCAAACCATCCTAATAGCAAGGTACTCTCCCCGGCCGAATATGTCTTGCCTAAGCATGGCGCGCTTGACTTTGATTTTAAAATTATTGATGTCATCTTGTCGACTCTGAGCTCGGCCGTGACGTATGATTATACTACAAACCTTAATTTCAGCATTCACATCGGTGAGGTAGTCAAGACCTTGTCACCTTGACTGAAAAATTAAGGCCGCGACAATGTAATCGGGTGGAGAGTTGATCCGGACAGAATCAGGCCGATTCTACTCAGTGGTCACCTATTTGCTCTAGGCAAGACAAACGAGACCTTCCGGCCGATAACGCATTCGTCCATCATCCGACGGCTTAGAATTAATTTTTTTTTTAAGGAGGTTGTTTTTAATTCTAGACTATCCTCCGTCCCCTACAGACTTGGCACTTAACCTGAGGTATATCTTCAATGCACCGAGGGCCGGACATATTAAGATATCTAGGGTTTTCCCAACAGACATTGTGGCAGAATGACCGCTGACTCTCAGCGGTATGGTTTATTATCTGTTCTCAATGAGCATAGCTCAAAGAAAATTCGACCAACATTAGGGATCGAACCGGCGACACCCCGGTAGATGACAACCATGACTAGTGCACTAGTCTCCTAGACCACGCCACCACTCCATCATCCGACGGCTTGCAAAAAAAATCACCTGCAAGAAGGCTCGCGGCGTGCTGACGGGCGCACTGTGCATTCATTAATTGGAGTGTGGCAGGTCAAGAAGCCTGAAAGCACAAATGAATAGTGCCACTAGGGCGTTTCTAGAAAGCGTTACGGAACGCGTAGTCATGGTGAAACTCGATTTCCGGAACAACCTTAACACCATTAGAAAAGCCAACACGTTGCGATCAGTAAAGAAATCAGCCCCGAATTCCTCAACATGTCATACAAAAAGGCATTCGCCTAATTATCGTTCCTGTATTTCGGAAACAAATTAATAATTCAATTTTCGGTGTCCAGCAAAGTGGTCCTTTAGGTCCGGCACACTTTTGATTTTCGGTGCGCCACGATGTCCCCTCGCTAGAGCGCTTCCAGCGAAACGCATGGTAAATGCACAACAAAACAATAAGTGGGACAACGGATACCATAGCTTGCGACACGCTAAGGGTGTCCGATTTGCCCCTGCGACGACGTAAGGGAAGGTACGGACTGTCATGCTGAAGGAGTCCTGGCCGAATCCCGCTCCAGACATGCTCAAATAAGTGAAACATTAGGGACAGCGCTGGAAACATCTCCACATGAGGGAGCTCCATGGCTTCACGAGTTTAGACGGACGTAAATATCCTATCCTCGATCCGACGGGCGACGCAATGCATGTGCTGCCGGCTAATTAGAGCTGTCTATTAAGAGCCATAGATGAAACGAAGACTGGAGTATTTCCTAAGCAACGTCTAGCGCTGGACGTACCGCTGTAGCAGTGGGATGCACGATGCGAAAAGCCGTTATAACTGAGCTCCTACTTGACGGCAAAAATCGAAAGCATCACATTGCGTCCCAACGATCGCCAGACACCATTACTTCTATTCAGACCGCCACCCAAGAGACCGATTACTGGTCTCAACAACTACACAACACGTTCGATGGAGCACGTTTTAAAAAAGCACACGAAACGCCCGTTGTACATTACTGGATTAAGGGTATGCCCTACCTATCTGGTAAGGATTATTTAAACCTACTAAAGCTCAGGATCAACGCACTACCAACGCGTGCCAGATTGGCCAGGGGACGCCCGGGCTACAACACACGTTGTAGGTACGGGTGTCTTGCGCCTGAGACGTTGGCTCATGTCGCTCAGATGTGCGATACAACACACAAGCAAACTATAAAGAAACATGACGACGTCTGTGATTGCCTGGCGCGTCTTCTCCGCGAGAGGAGTCATGAGGTGGTTCGTGAGCGAGTATTCCGTCAACCAAGCGCACCGAGTCTAAAGCGCGACCTCGTAATAACAACACCTACCTGGGTCTGGGTTTTAGATGCCGAGGTTGGCGGCCCGAATAGGGACCTGACAAAAGCGCGGCAGGACAAGATAACCAAATATGACGTTGAGTTCCTAAGAGCGGCGCTCCCCGACCCGCAAGAACCTCGCAGATTCGGATCCATCACTATCTCTATGAGTGGTGCATGGGACTCCGAATCTGCGAGTACGCTCTTGAGGCTCAGTGTCACGAAGAGGAATCTTATGGATCTTACCATCTTAACGTTGCAAGGGACCTTGAGGATATACCGCTCGCACCGAATCCATAAGTGCGGGGGCTATCATCAAGCAAGGGCACGGACAGCTGATTTTTAACCTAACGTGACACCTCTTTGCCACTATTTTAATTAAGGCGAGCACTGCCGAGTGTGCAAACATATTGTAAATGATTAATAAATCATCACAATATATATATATATATATATATATATATATATAAGGGTCTATCATAACCGTGTGTACTTATTTTATGGATTGGTAGAACTCGGCAAGAAAATGTTTTTTTTTAAACGTTTTGTTTAGGAGTGAGAATGAAATTTATAAAAGTAGTTTTGTCTTTTTTCTTCTACATAGTTGTGCAAAATCTACGTTTGCAAGAGAACCAGTCAACGCACGAAGGAGCCAATCATATCAAGTGCTCGTAAAATTCCGACGTAAGCTAGCGAAAGACGAATTGCCGGATTAATGAAAGTCATATAAGGTCGATATGTTGTTATGTCTTACTTTGAAGCTTTCGCGGTCACGTAGTTGCCGATTAACTGAGGTTTTTCGACCGCCATATCGAAAGTGAAGGCATGCATACTTGCTAGCAAACAAACATGGTGTATCAGGACGTTATGTATATATTTTGAGGATTGGTAGAACTCGGCAAGAGTTTGTTTTATCCCAATGAAAGGAGGGACTCTTGGCAAAATTTTACAGTTCTGAACGTAAACGCTTCAACGTATAACACATATCAACTTTGCATGACTTTCCTTACTCCGGCTATTTGCCTTTGCTAGCTTGCGTTGAGTGCATCATTATGATGAGTGAGTTATTCAGATTATGCCGAGCACGCCGGTATGATCAATTCCTTCATGAGTTTACTGGTTCTCCCGTGAACGTAGATCGTGCACAACTATGTAGGAAAAAGACAGAATAACGACATTTATAAATTTCCTCCTCACTTCTAAAAGTTTCCGCCCTCCTATTCCATTGATAAAAAAAATTTGACCGAACCTTAAATTAATTACATACGGTTATGATAGAGTATGCATATGTGATTTAAATATTTGATTACAATGTGGTAGTGACTAGTGTCTAATCAGGCCAATTAGAAAAACAAATCTACTTAACGCCCTTGAAGCGACTGATCTGGCAGTTCTAGATTTTAGTCGTCTTTTTACAGTTCGCACTCGACAGTCTAGAATTAAAAACAACCTCCTTAAAAAAATGTTTTAATTCTAGCTCGTTCGACAATCAGCTCTCTTGCGTGTGTAGATTGCCAGAAGCCTGCAGTAATTTGCGCAAGGCACTTGACGCAAGTGAAATTCTATCACGTGGCTAGGATACTGTTTGCCAAAGCGAACTGCTTCATCCATTGTTCTCCATTGAGTGTTCTCTACGCGTTGTGCATGCTGGTTAAAAAATTGCGATGAACAACAGAAAACCGTCGGAGCGTCTTCTGTTTTTGAAACGGCCCTTCTTGATTCCTGCACGAGACACTCGTACCCTGCTGCATGCCTCCAAGGGCTAGTTATTGGTTACTTGTTCAGCCGGTCGAAACGTGAGTTAGTTCAATTATACCTCTAAAGTGCCTTCAGATCTTAATGTCACCACAATGAAGTAAGTTGTTTTTATCAGAATTGAAAGCACTTTTAATAACGATATATATATATATATATATATATATATATATATATATATATATATATATATATATATATATATATATATATATATATATATATATTATAGCGTCTTATAAACAGTTAAATGAATAATCATCTATGTAGTTATGATAAAAAATACCTATATATCCATGCTTTACGTACAATCACCAAAAGTGCAAGCATCGTTTTTTGGATATAAATTATAGATATAAAAAATAACGCTACAAAAAATGTTTAATGTAAATTTCACTAACATATATATATATATATATATATATATATGTTGGTGAAATTTACATTAACATTTTTTTTGTAGCGCTACATATATATATATATATATGTATATATATACACTTTTCTTCGGAATTGCTGGCTTAGTCCACTCACATTCTCAGGCCAGCGAGTCTTTGGCATCTAGCCATTCTGCGTCATGTCGGAATGGAACCCACAACGTGTGATATCCGATTCACAGGACATATCTACATCTCATCATCCGTAGACTTCGATACGCAAACTTCGATAATAACAGAATAAATACACATCATCAGCTGCATGAAAAGTATGCCGAGTGTGTGCTAGTCATGTTTCGAAGTAGAATAGCGCAAGCGGTTCCCTTCAAATGAAAAGTGAAAACACGAACCCATCTATTTCAATAAGAAAAACAAAAACAAACTGTGGCTAGATGCAACATTCGACGTCGTCGTCTTCGTCCTCCTCTCCAAACAGGAAAGGCAGAGCGCTCTGTGCGTCTCTCTCTATCTGAGAGACACGAAGTGCGCGTGTCTCTCTCTATGTGTGCCGGGGCCGCCTTGTAGAACGACGCTGCCGCCGCCGAAGAGGTGACGCAGGCAGCGGCAATCGCAGTGGGGGCCGCGGAGGCGCTGGCAGCCGTTACGTCCCGTGTGGTTGTGAGAGAGTGTGGTTGTGTTCAGCTATGTCGACCATTCGTTCACCCGAGGAAACTCCTCCAGATACGTCATCGACTCGAGTTAGTTCGCGATAATGACAGCGACTACAGCGTTCGTTGTTCAGTCGTTGTCACCTGTTCGTTCGACACCAGCAAACGTTTGGTAGTGCCACGAAAGGCTGGCTCGCTGGCTGGCTGGCTGGCTAACCAAATCAGATGGTGGTCGGCAATTGCCTCCTGCAAATCACTTGCAATAAGTCGTAGGGCACAATTATAGCGCAGTTTTAGTTATTGTGATTACAGCAGTGGTATATTGGTTGTTGTTGTCGTTGTTCGTAGTTGTTGTTGATGTTGTTGTTGCCGTTGCTCGTATTGTTGCCACTGTTGTAGCAGCTTGCGACAAAGTTTCGCCAGCGACTTCAATAGTTGTATCCCGCCAGAATCCACAAAACATCAACAGTCTCTGTGAGTGTGTGATGGAGTGTTAATGATGATCAAACGAGTTTCGCGTCTGTGATGTGTTTGTTGTGGTTGGTGTTGTGGTCGTTGTTCTTGTTGTCATCGTGGCCGTTGTTGTCGTCGTTGTTGGTGTTCTGTCTATAAATTCTGCTTAGTGATTGCCTAATGATGTTTGCACGTGTCAATAATATTGTATAGCGTGGTGGGAAAAAAACGTATATCATACACAGAAATAGCCGAACTATTCTCGAACAGCCAACTTGCTGCAGCGGAAATGATTTTAGTTCATGACAACTTAAACTTCGTGTAGAGACATCTAACCAAGTGTCAAGACCACCCCAGTGCCCCAGGCTTCGTCCTTTTGTTAGCTGCTTGTTGCAATGTATACGAAACCGAGGAGACTGACTGAACGCGTAGTTGCCGGATACTCTCGTTTATACTTGCACGCAATGTTGATTGGTAGTGTGTGTGTGAGAGAGTGAGAGACTTCGGTGAACAGTATCGAAGGTCTACTGTCTATTTCAGTGGTGGTGGATCCCCTCTCGCTGTGGGAGAATTTATTGAATGTGAACGTCTGCTTGATTGCCCGTCTCATCGAGTATCGGTCACCGTACCCAGGACCGAATCAAGCCGCTTGCGCCGAAACCACGCTTCCAGGCGTTGTGTTGTTCGTCGATGCCCTGAACAAGCTGTAGGTCAAAGGTAAGAGTTAAATAAATTATTTTCGAATAGTTTTTGCCTATATATATATATATATATATATATATAATCACCTCTATTGTCACATAAAAGGTTGTGTGGTACAATTACCATGGTCATATATGTATTGTTCTCAATACACGTACTTCTGAAAGAAAAACTAGTCGACAAGTAGGCGAGTGCTATTTGAATTTGCATGCGCTCATTTGGCCATCCGGCAAGCAAACAATCTGTTCACGAACTCACCGCGGGCCACGGCTTTTAAAGTGATTGGTCGCTGACTCCTTAAGTTATTGGAGCGTACATCAAAAAGTGTCCTAGCAATTCACATTTGCGTAATTAACGTAGAGAACCTTGCATGAAAACTGATTCATTACTAGGAACAACATCACTTAACGCGCCTTGAGGGGACCTTATCCGCAGGCGTCTCAGGAGCGTGTCTTGGACGCTTTCCACTAACTATATATGTATATATATATATATATATATATATATATATATATATATATATATATATATATATATATATGTATACACAAAGCGTTTTTGCTACATATACATCGTGCTGTAGCCGGCTAACGACTTATTATCATCGCTCCTAATGCTGGTCACGAGCCAAATTTTCTGTACGGGTGGTTCGTTGGCCGTATAACGATTTTTGACGACTCTCACACTAAACTATCATGCAGTGTGATTTGTTTAAGGGAGGTGAGAGCATTAAGTTGCTTGCGTTAAAATACTGTGATGATTCATCGTTATCGCTGCAGCAGCAGGAGGAGATACGAATGAACAGGGCCGTTGTTCGAGTTCCGGGTAACGTTAGAGATCCTTAAAATTATAGAGAGAGAGAGAGAAGAGAAAGCGACACCTGTCGCCGACAAGATTAACCAAACCGCATCATAAGTATCAATGACCCAGTAGCATAAGCTAACTTGTATGCGACCGTGTACCGGGGCTTACTTGGCGGCGTGCGTAGAATTAGCTGCGTCGCGTGTCGCGGTGGAACGGCAAAGCCGTCTCGTTGGAGATTGTCGGGCCGGCAGTTTAGGTCTGACTTCGAGCGTGCAAGTTGGTTATCGATGTGTGTGCGATCGATCGATCGATCGATCACCACCATCGCCGGCTACAATTCATTGACGGTTATCATCTAGGTTATGGGTCATCGCGTTGACGGCGGACGGCTTTGCCTGCAAAAGGCAAACGTGAACAATAAATGGAAAAAGTTACATACGTATCGTATACGCGATTGAATCTTATGGATTAGCAGATAGACGTGTGTAGCATATACGTCAGTATCGGAAAACGAGCCGAGAATCGCTGCCAGACTGTAGGAGGGGGCGTGACCCACAGCGCACTCATGAGTCCGTTATGCAGCTTATAAAGTACATATACACTCTCTCTTCTCTCTCTCCCCCTCTCTCTCTCCCCCCCTCTCTCTCCCCCTCTCTCTCTCTCTCTCATCCACACACACAGGCACCCAAAACGGAGGGGATATTGTGTGGACTCATAAACCCACTAAACACGGATTCTCCCCACCAACTCAGACACGGAATTGCGTAGCATTACTTTGACAATACTACATATGGCTTGTGCCCGTTAGAGACCGAAGCAATGATGATACATATTCTAATTTCACACTGTGTCGCGGAAACGAAACAGTGTGAAATTGGCTGAACGTGTCAGCTCGTTAAACTATGCGCCGTTAATTCTTTAATGTTAAACTATGCGCCGTTAATTCTTCAGTGCTAAACTGTTTGCCGTTAAATTCGTGATGTCTATAGAAGTGAAGCGCTTATAACTAGAACAGCAGCTAAGTGCGTAGTTTGTCATAATCTGCGTTCGGTTTAGTAATATGTGCTAAGGCATCACCGCTGAGCAGAGCTCAACAGGCTCAGAAATGCATGCGTACATATGTATGTATCGATATGATGACTTATTTTTGTCAATTGCCGCTGCTATATATGTTGCCTGATTTATACCTACGTAGAACGTGCATTGGCGCCCATTCGAAACGCCAGAACAAGAGAAAAAGCAAATGAAACGTGCTCAAGAGTCTCATTGCAGAGCGCCGCTCGTGTAGTGCGTTGGTGACCCTAGCACATCCTATTAGACGCTTTAGTGACTATCGGTCATTGAAATGGTAGTCTAAGCTATTAGATTTATTCGTCAAGATGTAAGCCGTCCGTGCGTGACGTCCGATGACAGATACGATGGCAACGATGACATTTTTCTAGCTAGCAACATCTGCTCTCAGTATCTAAATAAGTAGAGCAAGCTTATTATTGTATAGAGGCAGATCTGTTTTACGTGGAAACCACCGTACAGCCATTGTCAGCTCGCGACGGAGGACATTTTCCTGTATACGATTAGATTAAGCTTCGGGTTCACGACGGATAGTCCTAACAGACAAAAGTTGCGGTTTTCAAAATACCTCTTATAGCTCCCGGTACACGAAACTCGCGTTACATTCGATAAAATGGACATTTTGTTGTTTCGCATTGTTTTTTTTCTACTTCAACCTCATTTACAAATGTATAGAAAAATCGTATCGAAAGAGCCGGGCATGCTGAGAGTCTAGGGGTGTTTCAACAGTCCTTGTAGTAGCACGGTCTATGACTCACATCGGTATGTACTTTTCATTTAGTCTTAATGAGCATCGCCGAAATAAACTTCTATCATCATCGAGACTCGAACCGGTAATACTCCAATAGATGAGAACCGCGACTAGCAAACTAGCCCGCTTGGCTGTTCCATCAGATAGTTTTTACGGAAAACTCTAAAAGATGACACGCATACTCTGAAAGTCATTAGAGATAACGCTAAGGCCTCTGGACAAGAGGTGGTTTTAGTTTTTCACTGAACATGGCACATCCAATGTGCTAAGATTAAACAAGCGATGCACACATCGGATAGTTGAGTTACGGGTGACGTGACTTGCGCTGCAATTTTCGATGTTGCTTGAGCTTAAGAAGCGATTAGCTAGAAATAACAGCGTACGGATAGGTTAAGCGGAAAGGCTTTTTTTGCTACAAATGCGTGACAGATACTGGTGTTCGAACCCCCGTATCTGTCACGACGTTCCCTCCGTGCAACCGCCCGCAAGGCTTTGCAACTGCAGTAACAATTGCGCTAACTGAACGACGAAAAATAATGACAAAAGCGAGAAACGGAAACGACAGATCGATTGCCAAAAAGTCCAATGTCAGATGGGGCTGGAATTCCAATTGGAATCCGGCGTTGCTTCGATTCGACTGAGTTGAACGACGATGCACTCTGATGCGGCTGCTGCTGCCGCTGCTTTTGGACACACCGTAATCCACGCAAGTAGACAAGCAGCCGAGACTGGTGGACTAGGACAAGACTAGCAACGCGGCTGGTTGCTCGCGGGCGATAAACCAACGGCTCAGTACTATAGTGATACCTATAGTATAGTGATACCTACAGTATAGTGAAACCTATAGTATAGTGATACCTATGGTACCACTGCCATCACCAATACCACCACCGCCACCGCTCATCACTACTACGATCGGCCTAGAGGAATCCTCTACGATAGAGACCTGACCTCGTCGGACTAGGTTATGAGGCAAAGCAACAGCTGTAACTGAGGTAACACATGCTCGTAATGGTGGTGGCTGCCGTACAGCTCGAGTTGTACACCGTTGTGAGTAGGGGGGAGCGGAAGGGGTAGTATGTGTGTTCGAAACCATACTCGAGGTATCGTCATCACGTTACTGTGTGCAGCACCGTGATGCAGCGGGGGTGCTGGCGTGAAGTGATGATTAGATCGACCCAAGAATAAATAGTCATCGTCATAGTGATACAGAGCAGAAATAATAGGAATGGGGGCAAAGATTCGAAGAACTTGCTACCGCAGACACTGACTGGCTGGGAGGGGGGGGGTGGGGCAGGAGTCGAAGCCGCGCCGGGTGTCGATAATGCCCCTTCTCTGTAGAAGTTTCACTTTAGAATAAAACTGCAAAGTAATTCAAGTGGCTGGGGCACGTGGCGGCGAACGTCGTCCCACGTGTGACCAACCACGAAACAAGGACACGGACATAACGACAGTGCTACCATATCTACGAGGGCGGGTACTGCTTCTTCCGAGTACTACTTCAACGGCGACGGCTCACGCTAAAACGAATAAGGCTCTGTCCTTTTTAATAGTACGAAAGGTTAGCACACAATTTAAGTTCCTACGAAGTTTGTAAATTGATTTTGGTTTATTGATTATTTAAAAAAAAAGTAAACTAATGTACTTTTTTTAAAAAGGTGAGATAGAGAGAGAGAAAAAGAAAAATTTAGTTCATTCGTTTGCTATAGCCCAGTTTGATGATGTGGTTCTGCACTTGTACCTGAATATAGGGTTTTTTAACGACTGACTATTGCGACCTCTGCTATTCGTTGGCGGGTAGTGTATTGCGATGTTTGATGGCATGAGACCTTTCAAGTGTTTGTAGGCCTGTGGTAGGAGCTTTTTTATACGTATTTTACATTTAGCAGTTCGTTGTTACCTAGGAGTTTTTCTGACATTTTTACTGCGTATTTTAAGCTTGCTATGGCTCTTAAAGGCATCGACGATGACTCCGAGCACACTCTCCTGAAATACGGCGGATTGGAGAATTTCTTATGCAATTTGAAGTTCATTTTTACTAGATTAGTTGTACCATGGGCAGTCAGGACGCTTTTCAAGAAATATCCGGCTGCGGCAGAAGACGTATAATATGGCGGTGGCCAGCGGAAAAATGCCAAATGACTGGAAGCGGAAGGAGGATATTCTGGTCCTTCTAATATGTTTCCTGAACCCCGAGCCAAAAGGGTATAATCGCCTCATAGAAGATAGACTTCAAGCGGTAGAGTACGGATTTCGTAAGAACAGATTGGCTCTTACAGCACTACAACGAACAAAAGCCAATGCTGACTTGCTCTATGAATCGCCTAAATACAAAAGGACAGTCTACCGTGGAGAGGGCTTTTGGACATCCTGGTGAGAAAAAGGACCCCTCCCTTCTTGATTAGGGTTGTCTCGGGTTACACGGGGGACAGAAGAGTTTCTAACGGCGATAGCCATAATAATAATAAGAGTACTACAAGGATCGATCCTGGGCCTCTGCTCTAGAACATATCATATGATGACGTCCTCAAACATAAGGATCTCCCACAGGGAGTGGAGATGGTCGCATACGCTGATGACGTAGCCGACATAATCTCAAGCAAAGTCAGAAGAATAACTTGAACAAAACACATCATTGGCTCTCCGACCGACACAAATATTGATGTATGGAGCCGAGCTTCAATGTGCCTCGGAGAAGAGCGAGGCCATTATCTTGAGAGGAAGGAAAGAGTGGGCAACATGAAATTGATGTTGGCAGGCCAGAAAGTTAAGCATGTAAGAGAAGTTGGATACCTTGGCGTCCTACTAGAAAGGGACTCCGGGGCACACATCAGAATGTCCATAGCCAAGGGCTAACGGGATAGACTAGATCTTGCCAAACATACACGGGCCAAAGAAGCGCCGGCAACGACTGTTAATGTCGGCTACCTAAATCGCAGTAGTCGGAGCGCTATTCTGGCTGTAGAAAACGCCGAAAAGCTTTAAAGGCTCTAAGAAACAAGCAGAGAGCAGCGACGAATCGGACCCTGCAAGTCTGCGAACGCCGCTGGCTAAAGAGCGTGCTAAGTAGACGAAAAGAGAGGGATGTGGGAAGGAGGTCCGGAGTCCAACAAAGAAGCGGAGAGGGAAACTCACTTCGTTTGCTCTTTCCTTTACGTAAAAAGTGAATAGATCATCTGGCGGGGGAAATTACGTCGGACATTTTTTCTTACGCAGTGTCTCACTGGGCACGGTGATTTCTTAAGCGATCTCTTTTGTATAGGAAAAGTCTTTCGGAGACCTGCGTGCATTTTGTTGAGGGCATCGACGATGACCCCAAGCACACTCTTCTGAAATACAACGGATTAGAGCAAGCAAGAACAAGAAATGCCAACTGCAGCTATGAAAGGGATAGCCCAGCTCGATAGGCGCAGAAGATAACGGATTGCGCTTAGGACATCACTAGATAACGTGGCTCGTAATCAAACGGGTTTGCAGGTTTTTACGTCACGGGTGGCTATGCCCTTTCTGAGTACGAACTTACATCAGGAAGTGCTCGGCCAAAGGCGGCTAAAGCGGCCAACAGGATAGATATATATAGTAGTCATATATTCGATATGGCATACCCTGCATCCTATGAAGCGGAAATTACAACGAAGGAGTGATGAATGACAATGAAGGGGTGTCACTATATACTTCTTTGTCCATGATGCTTGGATGTAACAGTGCAAAAACGTACACGCGCATTAGCCTTATGGGAAAAAAATGAAGTCATGGACACCGCACATGCTATCAATAAAACGCACTTATAAAAAGAGGGATTTTTCACATGTAGATACCAATTTTCTATTTGCCCGCAGCACACATAGATCGCGCACATTATGGGGAAACACGCTGGTAAGAGAGTCATAGTTACTCTCGCAACGAAATTATTGCATCGCCTCCTATTTTTAGAACCTTGACTTTGCGATTTGTTTGTAGCCGTCTCTATTGAAAAGGCGTACCCTGTCTTTTTACACCAATTGTCTAATATACTTAGGTGAAATGCAAAACTTGCGATGGTGTCTGTCACGTCAGCAAAACTCCTGTTTGTAATATTATTTCTAACGCGAAAGACTCTCTCTTACCACTGCGATATATGTGTTTATATATACATGTTAGCTACACGGAGATGATTGGCACTTATTGCAACAGTCCCGCTGGAGAGATTGAGAAGCCATATTTTGTTCTGAACAGCCGGGGATCAACGCTTTTGCACTAGATGCATTAGATAGCGTTCGCTTTAAAATCTTTTCTGATCCGTCGCGACAATTTTGAAAGCGTCTCTTGTATATTTTGTTAGTGCTGCTACGGCTTGCAGCTAAAAGCAAAATATAAACATGTAAGATTTCTGGGAGATTGTATTTATTACGCGGATGCTTCTACTTACGAATCCTACCTATTTATGGGAACCATATTTAAAAAAAGATAACATTTGTGATCCTGACGTTGACATTACTTTTTGTTTTATTATATATTCAGGAATGAAATTATCTTTCTAACAGCGGCCATGTGTTAGTTATCATAGAGCCCATTTCATTATAACAGGGCGAATTCCTCTAATTTAACAAAATACCGTCAATTATGAATAATTTTACTATTCAAATATTATTATAAAAGGGTATCTAATTATGGTCTATTACATAAAACATATATATTATATATACAATTTATTATATAAATTTAACCTTACAAAATTAATATTTCAATTGTTTAATATAAATAAAGATGCTGACATTTGTCAAAAACATAATATGGCGAATAATCCGGCTGGCAGGGAACGTATAGTTTTTTAGGTAAACGCGTACTCAGTGTGTTAGCTTTTTCCCACTCCTGGTTAAACCGGTAATTAAACAAACAGCGTGTTCAAGCCTCTGCCTTGTACGAAAGTTTTGACTGGGAAGAGAATCACCTGAAGGATCTCTCGTATGAAGACTACTACTACTGTTTGGGCCGAATTTTTTTATTGACGAAAGTAATGCTAGGCGTGTTGTCAAGACAGCTGTCAGTAAATGAATACCACACTCATGGCTTATGCGGTGGGTTTGCTACATAAATGCCAAGACGTTCTTGACGAACGGACGATACATGCGATATTAGACAAGCCAAACGACAAACTGTTAACAATGTCAAATAATACTCTAGTTTGACTTTGGCTTAGTGCTCTGCACCTCAACAGCTTGTGGCCGACAGAGCGCCAAGCACGGGTTTAGTTACCCTGCTCTTATGTGTTGTGAAAAGCCGGTTGATAGATAACCCGTTCGGCCGCCTTAAAGTCAAGGGGTTTAAATGGCTGGAATGAAGAGTACTCCTTTACGAGTTCCCATCTTCTTTCCCTTCTCATTTCTTCCCATCAAGGGTTGCGTGAAAGTTAAGTGAATTATTTTTTAGCACTGCGAGGAATGCGGTGATTTTCTGAGGCTAAAACAGAGCACGAAACCGATTCAGAACTCTTGCGAGCTCCCTCCAGAACCTATCGTCTGACGTACTTCTCTCTTTCTTGCCCAGTGTGTTAAGGAGATGTTAGGTCGGCACATTTCCTGCTAGATAAGTTGTACTATCCGTCTAATAGCCAGGATCTTCTGCATACTGCGGCGACACTAACCTGTGCAGCTCTCTCTCGTAGCCGAGCTCCCGGACATGCATGACGTGCTTCACTTGGAGCAATCACTGGAACGCACTTTTATATTTCTCACATGGGGATTTAAATTTAAAAAAAAACGCCGTTACTTGCAGCATTAGCTCTCGACAAATGTAGACATTTGTCGAGTCATGTGGTTAGTTTTGAGCAGCGCCCGTGGATAGGACGATAGGATGTACAAAGCATTCGACTCAAGAGATGTGTAGATTACTAGACTTGACACGGGTAACCAACTGCATACTGCGCCTTTGGGCTGGGCTCATTTTCATGCCGTGCATTCGTTTTCATGTCTTAATCACAGGAGGAGTAGCGTGGCGAGCCGAAGCTAGATCGACGTTTGACGTGACTCACCTGCCGTTCTTCGAACACAACACAACAAAGCACATCGGGCTCGATGCCACCTAACGACCGCTTTGTTGAAAGCGACGCCGACTCCGAGGTTAGCCAAAACAAACGGGATTACCTACCGGTTGTTGCTGTCTGTTTATGGATCATTTCGTCCTCTAGATGAGATATTCTGTATTTAACTTTATTTGCCATTTGTTGTTAACACTTGAATGCTCTGTTTGAAGCTCTGGAGCGATGAAAAATATGCAGGCACAAGAAATTTACGTACTCGATATATTATCTATAAAACAGTTATGAAAGTGGTTGTTGTGAGTGTATGACAACGAATGAGAGTGTGTGTCCTTATATCTCTTTTGCTAGACAGCATATTAGTGGCCGTCGAACGCCTTCAATATTTACAGGCAATTCAGGAAAGATGACGAATTTTGCGGGTGCTTCTATCTACATCACTTTGATGCCGCTGACTGGAAAAGCGGCTTCTGTATATTTGGGACGCCAATTATTTTCGCTTTGTTAACAAGGGAGGCTATGTTTGAGCTCCTCTCAGTTAGGTTGACGCGTGTTTCAGAGATGTTTTCGTGTTTCTCTTGCTGTTACTCCGTGGTCATTTGTTACATCCGCGCCCAACGATCTTCTTGCAGATGAACGTCCCATTTCTAAGGGACCTTTTGGGCAATGCGACGGGGAGTCAATACGTAAAGACCTGTCAAAGTTGTTTTTTTATGATTGCTATGATATAATATAGATTTATTTATTACGTCATTTCCACCAAATCGTATGCATTTTTGGAGCCGGTGAATATATGCTTCGGAGCACACTACAAAACGACGCATTTTTTTCATGTTTTCTACATAGCTTTATTTCGCGCGTATCGAAATATCTTTATCTCATTTTTTTCATTTTATAAACGCGATGATAACCATCACCTTACCAACCGATCGTTGCCGCTTCCCTTTTATAAGTGGAGTCTTTTCTCTACCAATACAAGTGAAGAAACTTTAATGTTATGTTTGAGCTTTTGTCAATTCGTCGTTACACGAGCCATATTTCCCTCCGTTGCTGTTAATTGAAATGCGCCAATGCTCCATCCAAATATTACTGAAAATTATGCATTCCGCCAGTAGATTCGATTCTTATCTTACTCTCCACGACGCAGGAAATCTCTGAAACGTTTCCAGGTCCTCACGTATTATTAGAAGTTACAAGTATAATAACGTAACATGTTCGTATCCAGGCCAATACGTAGATGACTCTCAGGTGCGTGGCAGCATACAGTGGTAACAACGTTGTGAAGGAAATTAACACATAAATGTGAAAGGATCCAGTATGGAAAACATTCTGATTAGCGGCGCCCACTCACTGTGTAACGACTCATTTAGAGGGTAAATATATATGCCTAGAAGAGATTCCGTTGGGCGACCATGTGGCTTTTCGTACACAGCTCACAGCAATCGATGTAGGGCGTTTAATGCGGTTAGGAGTTCAACGAATCGTCATGTGTAAATCTTGGCCTAGAGAAAGTATGTCATTGCGTTGCTGTTCGATATGCAATGAGTATGTGGATGTCTTCTAAACAATAATTTTGCGGCTATACACGCTCTCAGTGCCGTTATTCAATATCACATAGGGTAGCGAATTGTATATGATGCAGAAGTACGCTTGAGTTTACGTCGTAACCCTTTGCTAGGAGATTGCCACCTTCTGGCTGGAAGCTGGTCAGAAGTGGTAGGTGCCGATAGAGAGGGCAGCACACTACCCGACCTCTTAGTTTGTTTGTTGAATCACTGTTGACGAGTGTAATGTTTCTCTCTTTCTCCTGTCGACGAACTACGTGCCGGACTGCACGAACGCTTGTTAGTCTTTCGCGTCCCGGATCTAACTGTTGACATTTGTTTCACAATCCAGGTAGTGGACTCTGGTATGGCAGTGAACGCAGGACATGACGGGGTCGCAATACGGGGCGGGAGCCCATCGTCTACAACATCGTCGCCAGATGCATCCGCTGATTCGGTGGACGACGTTGCAGCACTCGTCGTTCCCTCGAATCCCAAACCCGAGGTTGATTGATAACTTCCGCTTGTTGAGTCGAGGTCAACTTTGACGTTGTATATATATATGGTTTTTGCATCTATGCATGTTTAAGCCCTTTTATTTGTGTGTGTACATGTACAAATATATATATATATATATATATATATATATATATATATATATCTGAGGGATTACTCTAACAGTGGGTTCGTAACTGACGTCTGCTGTATGCGTTGTATTGCAGGGAAGGAGTGGTTGGCCGAGTGCCATCTTCCTGATCATGAATGCCGCTCTGGGGGCGGGCCTTCTAAATTTTCCGTCAGCCTTTAACCATGCGGGAGGAATCGGCGTTTCTATGGCCGTACAGACGGTACAGTACCAACACTGTGAATAGGCCCGTGTATTGCTATTTGCTGTTTGGCATGTTTATAGCACATCTATTTAGTTGTTATGAACCACGCTTTGGCAGGTGATAAAGGACGACATGATTTAGTCGATAAGCCGCTTATATGTGTTATGCATAGTTCCGCAAAATCCTCTCATGGGATAAAGCTTTTAGGGTTGTCGTAAATCGCCGGACCATCTTGTTTAGCGACTACCCAGTCTCTGACTAGATCGGCTCGGTGTTGAAACGGCGCTCGTGGTTTCAATTTGTTCTAACTTACTACCATTTCGTTGAGCCTACGAGAGCGTAGTAAATACTGTTACAAAACTAAATGAACAAACAGTACGCGGGAATGAGGAATATTTCAATTAGAAACAAATTTCCACACATGTTTTGCTTGCGTAGGAATTCCATTGTCGTAGCCGTAATGACACAGTAATTGTGATTCTCCTTACGTGTTCCTGTTTTGTCTAGGTCTTTCTTGGATTTGCCATTATTTCGCTGTTGACCTTATCGTATTGTGCCAAGAAGTATTCATGCTCAAGTTATCAAGAGGTGAGTATTGTATAAAGTGTATTTTTTGTAGTATATGTGAAATTTCGAAATGTGTTAGATAGATTTATTAGGATATACAGGTAGTTCAACAAGTTCTTAAAATGAAAACCAAGAATTTTCCAAATCTTGTTTTTAATTTTTTCTTATTAGATGTACTCCCCGAGAAGCTCAATACACTTTTCCCACCGAGATTTCAGAGCATTTATACCTTTTGAGTAGAATTCCGCGTCTTTAGACTGAAAATAGGCATTGACAGCAGTCTTAACCTCTTCATTGCTGGAAAAACGCTTTCCACCGAGACTATTCTTCAAATGTCCGAAGAGGAAATAATCAGAGGGGGCCAGGTCTGGAGAATAGGAAGGTTGTTCAATAAGTTCGAACCTCAGTTGGGCCAGTTTTGCCGTTGCTTGCCGCGACTTGTGTGCGGGAGCACTGTCCTGGTGAAACAGGACAACCTTCTTCTGCAAAGCGGGCCGTTTCACGATGAGTTCTTGCTTCAGGCAGTCCAACAGTCTTGCATAATATTCTCCCGTGATCGTTTTACCGCTCTCAAGGTAGTCGACCAGAATTATTCCACGTTGGTCCCAAAAAACCGTAGCCATCATCTTTCCGGCCGATGCCGTTGTCCGCACCCTCTTCGGAGGTCCTTCACCAGGTGCACATCATTGACGAGATGCTTCTTGGGTCTCGGGAGTGTAGTGATGGACCCAGCTTTCATCGACGGTCACGAATCTGCGCCAAAAATCCGACGGATTTTTCGACATCTTGGCCATTTTGCTCTGAGCATTTTCATCTTCAAGTTTTCGTGCAGGATGAAATGCACTCTACCCAAACTGATCCCCAAGGCCTCCGCTATCTCCCTAATGTTCACTCGCTTATCTGCGGCAACGATTTTCCGCACTTTTTCCACGTTTTCCTCATCAGTTGCCGTTTTTGGGCGTCCTTAACGTAGTTCATCCTCGGTGCTCCTGCGACCTTTTTTTAACTCATTAATCCAGTTGGAAACAGTGGCAAAATATGGCGCAGAGTCACCGTACACTTCGTCTAACTCAGTTTTCACTTGGGTCGCATTCCAACTTTTGAAATAAAAACGCTTGATAACCACTCGAAACTCTTTTTTCTCCATTTTTCAAAATCACGCCGATACGTTGCACGGGAAAAGCGATCAAACGAAATCGCAACGGCCAATCACCATAATATTTTGACCGCTAGCAATCGAAAAGTTGCCGTTTCCATTAGCGGTGAAAGCGCGAAAAAATTCGAATTCTGAAAAGCTCATTTTAAGAACTTGTAGAACTACCTGTATATATATATATATAGCGTCCCAGAATTTGTCCAGAAAACTTTGGGGTCTAGTATAACTAGAATATTACGACTTAAGCAGGTGTTTCTACGTACATCGCTTTGATGCAGTCGACTGGAAAAGCGGCACCTGTATATTTAGGACGCCAGGAACTTCATTCGCTATCACAATTGTGTTTGCTTTGTTAACAAGTGAGGCTATGGTTGAAGCTCTCTCAGTTAGGTCGACGCGTGTTTTAGAGATGTCTTCTATTCCTTTTGCTGTTTCCCCCATGGTCGTTTTTTACATCCGCGCCCGCATTTAGTTCTCAGGAAATGACATTCCTAGAAATTCGTATATTTTGACTTTCACACGCCATTTTTTAGAAGATATTTCTTCCTTGTTTCATTGGAAAAATGATTTTTTTCGTCGAGTTGTACAATATTCTAAAGTTTGTTAGACGAATTCTGGTAGACCATATATATATATATATATATATATATATAAGAACGAGTATTTGTTGCTAGCGTGGTGGTGGTAAGGTGCAGCCAGACCAGACGAATGCTGCTTTGTTTATGGACAGAGACAGTGCAGGTTAAGACGTGCACCAGAGGTCGTGTCAACTAACTAACTAACTAACTAACGGGGAAGGTGTTTGAGCGTGTCGTTCAACTAACTGATTCTTGATCGCGCCAATATAGGTCGTTCTTCGGACGTGTGGATGGCGCGCCGAGCGCGTGTGCTCGTTTCTGATCGCCATCTACTGCTATGGGAGCTGTGTGACGTTCCTCGTCATCATCGGAGATCTCGCCGAACGAACTGCCAGCTCAACCTATGGCCCGTCTTTTTGCCATCAGTCGGTAACTTCGTAGCTCTATTGATAGATAGATATATAGACAGATAGATGTTTCTTAAAAGAATGTTTCTTTGAAAGATGAGACGGGAGCTTTGCAAGTGTCGGCATCTGTTATGTTGTTATGAAATGAAAATGTATACAAATACTGTACAAAGCCTCTTTCGTTATCGACGTGGTACGCGCAAGTGCTCCAAGCTCGCCAGCGGGAGCGGTCGCTACAATTATAACGACAGTCACAATTCTCAGCGTGTTTTTACATTTTTTTTTATTTGTCCTCGCTGACAGTCCTCGTGCAACAGTGCAGTACATACACATGTAAAGAGCTGTGTTGAACAGAGGGAACTTACTTTTTGACGTTCTTTGTTGCCGAGCCAGATACGTATTCGATTCGAGGTAGATTAGCCTGTCTCAAGCTGCTCACGCGCTATTGTGTGCGCAGAGTCACTTAACTGTTCTCGACGACGACGACGTTGTTGACTGAGGGCGGCATACAGTCACTTTATAATAACGTCGTGTAACGCTAACCAAAACCTCTCATCGTCTCGTTACAGTTGGTATATGACTCGAGAGTTTATGATGATGGCAATTGCGTTTGTCCTGATCCTGCCACTGTGCTTTCCAAAGCAGATCGATTTTCTGAAGTATCCTAGGTGAGTGCAGTGAAACGTTTTTATTGCGGCGAACATTTCGAATAAGCTACGTATTTGTATTATTGCACCGAAACACAGATCTAATAGTTATCAACGTGTGTGTATTAAAAATGACTGAGTTATACAAGTGGTCAGGTCTCGGCACGGCACATGTGTGTCGTATCGGGATTCAACTGCTGCAACTCTAAAAAATCTGAGTTATAGGATACCTTTTCTACGTATTTTTGCTGTTATGGCGAGTCAATTGTTTGTTTCTTTTCATATTGAAAAAAGGCTCTGATAGTTCAAAATATTTAGAGTGCAACTTAGGATCACTTACATACGCAACTCTAAGATATCTTATATAATTTCTTAAAATAATTTTACAAGTACTTTTCTTTTTTAAATTATGTTGTCATTAATTTTATATATCTTAGTGAAGTTTCTGGTGATTGGTTTCTCAGGCGACGCCCTTATAAATCTGTTTGATAAGCTTGTGCAGCTGGAACCAGTTATAACTTTTTTTATCCTTGCTGTAGAGGGCTTCTAAGCAATTAGCTCAAACATCCACAATACTAGACATCTTCAAAACTGTAATGGTACCGGTATTACGTCGCATAATCTAAAACTGTGAGAGGAAACAGACCTCGTTACTTCTCTACTCTAGAATTATGAAGGTACAAAGTCAGGCCTCTCGCTAGTCCCCTGCCATGCGCTTCAAAGTATGATGTGCTCATCCTCAGTAAGACCTGAGATACCGTTGGTGGTCTTTGGTTGGTAGTCGGCGAAATGTCCCGGATTACACTCAGAAGGGCCTGGCAGAGTAAGCGGTGGCGTGGCCTTGGTATATAATGCCAAGCTTTTCTGTATGAAAACATTTTCAATTAAAACAACTGTTTGTTGCGCTCATATCCTCAATATAATTGGGATATGGCCGTGCCGTTCGGAGCGACGCCGTCAATACTAAACAACATAGTTACATCTTTACTGGATCTATTCGGGAAATATAACAGTCGCTTGCGGTTGTCTCACTTTCCCATTGGAAACTGAGAGTTGGAGTATACAATAGTCGATTTATGCAGACTGGCGGCACTGTCAAAGGAGTTTTTTTTGCCAATACCGTATTATATTATCATTGGATTATAAGCTAAGCTACTACGTTGGCAGTTAGCAAAAACGTTAACATGAGAACGACCCATAAGGGACAGCAAGGTGGATGGGCCGCTCGCCGTAGGTACTCGTTCCGTACCAGGTCTGGGTCTTGTTGGTGTTTGATTCTGCAAACAATGCAGGGACAAACTCACTGCATGCCACAAGCATACATGCTGGCAAGAGACCGCCCTGCAATGACAGCCTACCACATCGAAGCGAACCAGACTTACAGATGAATGGTGAAGAGCTTAAGTAGAGTTTAGAGAAGTGTTTTGAGAGAGGCCCAACTTCGGCCGAGAAGGCCTTCAATGTCTATAACAGAGGAACACGTTGTTGAAAACTTTGCGATACCGTACGCAACAGTCATCGAATTACTAGCATAGAGATAGCTAATGAATTAGAGATATCTTCTGGATCAGATGTAGCAGCCTTGACCGATGTTTTATGTCTCAGAAAATTGGCAAAGAAGTGTGCTTCAAAAATGTTGAATTTCGAGCAACGAAACGTCCGTCGGGATCTGTCCAAATGGAACCGTCAGGCGGTAGCCAAGGACCCTGGATTGCTTCAGGGAGTGATTACAGGACCCAGAAAGGTCATGGGTATAAAGTTACGACCTCGAGACCGAAACTCAATTCTCTCAGTGGTGCCTCCAAGGAGAAAGTCGATCGGAGAAATTCAGACAGAGCAAACCTAACACCAAGGTTATTTTGACAGTTTTTCGACAATACTGGAATCATTTTTGTACATTTTGTCACTCGATTCTACGGGCAATGAGGGCTACTACCACGATTTTTTAAGACGATTGCGCGAGCACGTCCGACGCAAGAGGCTTGAACTCTGGGCAAACAACTTTTGTATTCCCCACCATGACAACGCACCGGCGCACTCATCGTTACAGATTTTGGATTATTTAGTAAAAAATTTTACATCGTGTGCTTCGGCAACCTTTCTAATCGCCGGATCTGGCTGCGACTTTTTCTGTTCTTACAAATAAACAATTTGAGGAGACTATAGAGGAGATAAAGAAAAATTCGCATAAGTAACTAAAATTGATTTCAAAGGATGGATTTTAAAAATGTTTCGAAGAGTGGGAAAGGAGTTCTCGAAATATATATATATATATATATATATAATATATATATATATATATATATATATATATTGTGTCATACCTCAAGTGGGTCTCAAATGTATACGGCTATGATATTACCAATTATTTAAATTAGAGTAAACCGTATAGATATCGTGATTTTTGTCTTGTTTCAGCTCATTTGGGGTGTTAGCAGTGGTATATATAGTCGCTCTGATCATCTACGAATTCTACTTTGGAGGGATTCCTGCTCCGGCTCATACCGGCACCCGGCCGACCCATTTGCGAGATATGCTTAACTTCGTACCAGTAATGTGTTTTGGATATCAGGTTAGTTGAGAACCAGACATTATTGAAAGTCTTTCCAGGTGCTCAAGCGTGTTGAATCATGGACGCTTGGCTCAGGGCATTCTGTCAGTGATGTTTCGGGGAGGAGAAATCGGTATTGTTATTGAGTAGCATATTTTGTAAGGTAGAGTCTACTAAGAAAATAAGAAAATCTGTTAGTACGAAGCTCAGTTCCATAAGCATTTATTTTTAGTAATAAATAATTAAATTTAGTAGTAAATTAAAAATATACAGTAATAATAAATAAATTTAGTAATAAATAGTTAAAATTAGTACTAAATAAATTTAGTAATAAGTTAAATTTAGTTTGATGCTGCTATGTTGTTACAGTTTGCGTTGGCATTTTTGAGTGACATAATTGGCAGTATGCCATATATATTAGACGTACTAGTTAAAGCCTAGCGGTGTTTGCTTTTTGGAGGTGCATGCAGACATCATAGGATATTCCACCGCTTACTCTTTGGACCTTACGATGATTGTTTAAATTATCATCTGTCCCACTCATTAAAATATATATTTGTTTCATTGTTTCAAATTTTAACTTCCAGTGTCACATAAGCTCAGTACCAATCTACGCTTGTATGAAGGACAAAAAGGTTATGACATTTGCGCGAGCTATCCTCGTTGGCCTTTTCATCTGCGTCCTTTTGTATTCTCTAGCAGGTAAGCCAATTTTTTAATATTCTCTTCAACGATTACGCTTTAAGTTATATAATATTTACATGATTGTATTTTTAAGTAACTCCCTTTATTACCTAGCCCTTACTTAAATACGCACAGTATTTCCTTTATATATTGCGAGGAGCGGGAGCAACTACGACCCTCATTCCAATATGTCTTTTTGTGATACGCTCGAATCATGCGAGAGCTGTCTGAGCGCTTTTCTCGCAAATAGAAAGTTAGCCAGATGTGAACTCTCTATAGTAACATTCCCTTGGTCCGTCGATCATGGGAGTCTAGGCATACGTTATAGGTTATGTGGCAACCAATTCATGCTTTCATATTGTCGTGCTTCATTCGGTGACTGCCAAGGCTATTAATAATAATTGTATTGATAGGTGACTGCCACTGATTAGGGAACGACTGGCTAACGCCCCGGGTTTAGTCACCCAAGGGTATCGGTCGGGACACCTGCTGCCTTGGCTTAATGGGCATAGGGGCAAGAGAACCTCGACACAAAGCTCCCTATGAGAGACCCGTCCTTGTGTCGATTCTCAATTGACGGTAGTCGCTGCATTGTCTCTTCGAGCACTAAGCTCGCCAACAAATCTCCTCGTCACCTCACTGACCGGGCTTATTGTCTACATGGCAACGGTCATAAAGTCGTCTCCGTCTCCTGCTACTTGCGCTTCAGTTTCTTTTCGTGACGGCTGCTCTTAATTGCCCTACCATTCCTTTCTAATCCAAATGCTTGCTCAGTTGGGTCGCTCTGCGCCGGCAGTTGCCTGGTTTAGGTCCTACCTCTCAGGACGGAGACAGGTGGTACGAGCTGGTCGAATGGATTCCTCGTGGCAGCAGGTTGATATCGGTACCCCTCAAGGCTCGGTTCTCGGATCTTTTATGTTTCTTATTCTTCTGAATTTAATTCTATTAAGAGTCCAAGGACTAAACATTGGCTCAGCTTAGGCTTTTGTTGATGAAACTACGCTACTGTTAGGAGTGAATCATCGTAATTTTGATGCGGACTTGCATCAGTCGCTTTAAAATGTTGTTAACATAATGAGCATTTATAGCACTTTTGGACTAGTTGTCAGCGCTAATAAAACTAATTTATTTTAACTAACATAATTTTTCGATCATCGCCAAGGCTACTGGCATTACATGACAACTTAATATTCAAGACACGACCTGGGCCTAGGTGTCTCCACAGAGGGCTTACTTCTGGTGTACAAAGCCGTGTTCTTTGCCAGTGCTATGCTATGGTATTTTTCTCTGGGGTGGTGGCTATGACGGAATACTCCAGAAAGCCAAAGTGATACAGAATGATGCACTTAAGAGCCATTTTTTTCTAGGAGGCGAAGGGATTCGGTCCGTGACTTGTTTAGTCGTTTTAACGTTCTCACGGTAGGAAACATTTCACACTCGAACATCAGCTAGGCAACAACTTTTGCAGTGCGCTCTGTATCCTTGAAGTCTAGTCAACACACGCGAGCACGCCGTTTTCCTTAAACCTGGACCTGCATTCCCAAACACATTAGATGTCTAACTACGAAACACGTATTTGCTCGTGAATTAAAACAGTGGCCTTTAATTGCACAGTCGGAATCACGATGGTTATATTACTACCTAATTACACAATAGTTTGTTTTAACGGGGCGTTTTCCCATGATTCCTTACAATCTATGCCATTTCCCTAGCCTGCGTTTGGTTTCATTTATCTCTTATCATAATGGTTTATCACCGAAACCTAATACCTCGTCTAGGGACACTGTTCTCACTCTTCCTAGCTCGTCGCACTTCAGCACGATATGTTCGATGGATTCTTCTTCTATACCACACGCTCTACACCGAACGCTCTCAATTTCCGAGTATCTGGCCGCCAGCAGAGCATCCGGTTCTACAGTCAGCGAACAGCCCGGACGCTTGCGAGCTCGAATAAATAATATTTTCGGCCGTATTTCTTTTTTTGTTGCCTGTACAATTGCAAGGATGTCTTTCTCTCCATATTCTCTCTCCATCTTTCTTCGGCTGTTTTGTCAATTTTCTTCTTCACATCTTTGGTTATCTGTTTAAATGTTATCACCTCATGTTTTTCAAAATCGTATTGCACTTAAATTTGCGTTCAAGGAACTTTAGCCATCTATCCCATTTGCGTGTATTTTTTTCCCTCAGTTTTGCTGTGAGCAGTTCGGCTGCCCAGTTTTGTTCTTCCTTAGGTGCGGCTATGTTTTTTAGAGGGCTTACATACGATATCTTTGCTTGTGCTTCCCTTGCCCAGAAGCTGGAGACTCCGAATTCCCCTTCGATAAATTGTGCTGCACATGTATACCTACATTGCATTGCATGTCGGCTAACTGCACGTTGTATTGTGTCCAGTCTGTTTACCATGATTGCGTCTAAACTCACGATAACGTTAGCGTATGTCACTGTTGGCACAATAATATTGTTCCACATGTTTTATCCTATAGTTGTTGTGAATTGTGATTATGCTGTACTAGTGGAATACTTCGTTTGTGTGTATATTTGCAAGTATATGCCACATATATTGTTCGGCGTGCTAACAAACGCACCAAACGCTGTTTTGAAATCATTGTGACGACCAATAACCGCTGTGATTACAATTTGTGTAAAATGCTTATATAAAGTACTCCTTAGATTTTGGCGAGAGCGATTTTCCACTTCGTTGTTTGACTCATCTTTTTACATCTATTTTTATTTACGGAAAACTTAAGCGTTGTGACATGCAGTTCCGTGAATAAACCACGTTTAAGATTGAAATTTAAAAAAAACCTTTGCAGACGAACGAATTATTAATATTAGTTGTGAATATGTAACGCACGTAAAGTTCCAAACGTTACATGCACAAATTACGTATATAACGCTTGGAACTTGACTCTAGAATTGTCTTCTTTATTTTGGTAAAATATAGAGGATTTAATTTGCAATAATGTTCGACTTCGTTCGTTTTATAGGCATCTATGGCTACTTGACGTTTGGCTCTGATGTGACAGCAGACGTTCTAGTTATGTACGACGCTAGTGGAACCGTAGTTCTCGCGGGCTTCGTGGCGCTCGCGCTGAAACTCGTAGCCACCTATCCCATACTCATGTTCTGCGGGCGGTAAGTAATTTGACATTTATACCTGCCTCGACGTTTCCAGATTCTCCCCCCCCCCTCTCTCTCTCTCTCTCTATATATATATCTTCTCCGGACGGCAAATTTATTTAAGTATAATAACTCTTTGAGCTTGAAATTTCCATTATTACATAAATTCAAACAATTATAACTACTCAGGTAATTTTGCAGAAAAAGCTATCGCCCGTGTCTGCCATATATATATATATATATATATATATATATATATATATATATATATATATATATAATTTTAAATAATAGCTGAAAAATGCATATCTTAGATTTGTTTTTCTGGCAGGTCAGACAGATAATGTCATTACGAGCTCTGCGCTTAAGGATTTAGAGTTTAAACCAGCCCATCAGGTTTCATTATAAGAAGCGACCTCTGAGCAAATATACCTTGCCGAAACCTTTGAGTAAATCTACCGCCCGGTTGGGACCCACTTACGTTTTTTTATGACGAGAAGCGATTTTGCTTTTTTTATACTGTTAAACTGAACGTACTTAACGTCGCTAGACAATATGATTATCCGTATGCATTTTCGTTTAGATCGGCTTTCGACGACCTTCTGCCGAAATCGTGGCTTCCTTTGACCGCGCCCTGCCTCCTCATTCGCCGATTAGCGATCTCATTGTTTTGGTTTGCAAGCTCGTTATGCATCGCGTGCGCCGTTCCATCAATCGAATTGGCAAGTAAAATGTATAGCGTAATATATATATATATACATATATATATATATATATATATACAGGCGAGCACTGCCGAGTGTGCAAACGTATTGTAAATGATTAATAAATCATCACAATATTTTCTATATATATACATATACAAACAAGAAAAATCAGCAAGACGCTTCAGGTACCTATGCGTCATTTTAGTCTATTTTAGCATTAGACAATTGCTGTACATTGATGATACTTAGAAGTGGACATGATAGAGTCAGGTTTGTATAGTAATATAATTTGTTGTTGAAGTAGTGCAAGTACTGAAGTAACGTACTTGTTAACAGAATATTACGTTTCTAGGCAACATTATTGCATGAACTCGTGCACTCTTGAAGTTTTCAATAACGGCTTGTTATGCTGCGTCGCGGACATTACAGGTAATATCGTCGATTGGATCACTAGCGGCACTTTTTATATTTGTCTTTCCAACACTGTCGCTGCTTCAGATGCGCATCCGGGCAGATCGCGCCTACAGACAAACAAGAACGAAAATTGTAAGTTGTCTGGTTGTCTTCATACTACGTAAGGGCACTTAATCCTTAGACGTAGTCTGGTTGAATCACCAGACATTGAAATGATAATATATTGACTTCCTTTGGAAACATCTAATGTTTTTATCGTAGCCGGAATTGCTGACAAAATGTTGGTTTGCTTTGAACGATTTACTATATTTTTTTTATGGGACCGTCTTCTCCAGACGGCAAATTTATTTCAGTTCAATAACTCTTCATTGAGCTTGAAATTTCCATTATTGCATAAATTCAAACAATTATAACTATTCAGGTAATTTTGCAGAAAAGGCTATCGCCCGTGTCTAATCTATATCTGCCTCTGATTTGTGCATCTGTGCTTTTCAGGTGATTTTCTACTGCATATTTTCCATATTTGTTGGATCGTTTATATTTGGTCAGGTAACAAGATGTCCATGTTTTTCGTTGTTTTTCGCTGTTGTTTAGGGCTCGTATTGATGTGATACCGCAATTGGTTTACATATTCCGAGCGAGCGGACAGGTGATATAAAGACTCGTTTAGTAGAGAGGAGAACGTTAGATAGAGAAATTACAGTAAATGGGAATGCCGAAGTGCGCCTGTCTCAACTGAGAAGACACTATCTGGCCATATCATATTATTAGATATAGATTATATATATGAGGGAGAGTTATAATTCCATGTAATGGCAATTTTTGCACAATAATATGCGGGTGGATACGTTATATGCATACGTAGCGGCAATCTATGCAATAAGCGGGTTCGTGCAGGTTCAAGCAAAGCATCTGCTCTAGATGGCACTCAAATCTGTAATAATTATTTATAACAACTCACCCCGTATAAATGGCCTGCCATGATAATTGCTTTCCTTTCACACCTGCTAACTTTGTGCGTTACGATTCCACGAGGCAACTTGCCATGCTCGTCTCCACTAAGCGTGTGGTTTTATATAATTGATTGTTTGATGTTGTTTCATAAAGATAACTCAAACATTATTAGTGCATAAGTGTTTAGATAGAACAGAGTATATTTAGCCAGATATTTTATTTATTTTTATTTTGCGCTTGTCATATTTAAAAATATTGAAACGTAGGCAAATTTTGGACCCCATCGAAACGAAGTATTCCAGATGAGTAGTAACAATACCAACGTGTAGGCGTTTAAGTGCAACATCGTTTTTGAGTCATATGCTCATTTTCCTTTGATTCTCGGTTTCCAGGTGCTGATGACTTCGGCGTGGGAGATCTACACTGGGAAAAGGTCCGGAAGGGTCTTGAAGCTTTGTAATTAGTTTGTGTGATTGTCGAAACACCGCCAAAGGTTAGGTATGCACAGGTGAAGAAGGTCGGGTAAGCCCGCAAGAAACAGGCACGGTGGGCGAAGCCTAATCGGTAGAGAAAGCCGCTACGCAGGGTAAATCCTAAAAGGGGCAAAGTGGACGGAGACTAATTTTCGTTAAGATTAACGTTTATTGCGGCAAATTGTGTTTCACACAATTTCACACACGTTACACAGTGTCATATATAAAAGGCGTGTCTCCTTAAAGTAAGTTGGTTACGCTGGCTAGTTTCCTTTTACTTCTTAGCGGGGGATACGTACATACGTCTAATACAAAACGTGGCATTCGCAGGAACACACGTTATATTTAGGCCTTGTAAGGTTGAGTTACCTTTGTGGCTAGACGTGTTTAAACAGTATTAGTGTGATATTTATTGTAAAGCTTTTTACAATTATATATATATATATATATATATATATATATATATATATATATTGGCTGTATGTAGGACGGGATACGTACGAAGGTGTCTCCTTCACTCTGGCATTACCTCATATTCGTTTGAATGTAGATATGAAATCATAAATGCATCGCTGTACCGTGGCTCCCCTGTAGTCTTGTTTTTGTTTAGTTTTAGTCTAATTTAGGCTCCTTAGGACTACCGTGCCGCGAGATCCAAATCAAACGAGATGGCTGTTGTCACTACTGAGATTGTACTTTACCTGTTAATACTAGCGCAGAAGTACCCATTCAGATGTGCGGCGTGGCGTGCTTTTATATACACACGACATCTCAATGTCACAGACCTTATGTAATTTATTCGGTACTGAACGACGTGGTAAAATGCATGAGAGCGACCTGGTGCCCTTTAGAGGAGTTTAGATAGGAACACTGTGGTGCCCTGTCTTGTGTATATGACGTGCTAAATAAATACCGTATAGGGGTGAGTGCGTGGAGTCCATTCGTCAATGTCGTTTCGTTGACACCGTGTACAGTAAAGGCTTCTTCTTCCGTGAGCGATTGTGCAGATGAGACGTCACACCATTATATCGGTTGGCTACTATGATTAGAATCTATTCACTTCGTAATGGAAGATCTGCGTACAACTAGCATAGAGCAGTCGACTCAGTGAGTCGTATAACAACACCAATAAAATTAGCCTACAAATGTTGTTAAATAGTTAATTATTAAAAACACAACGTTGTTGTTACAATAACATATACAATGCACGAATACGTATATACGTACAACGTATATCTAACGACAAATGGCATTAAGGAATGCCTGCGAAAATAAATTCTGTGAAATACTATATTTACAAATAAATGTGTAAAAGCCCATAATAAACATTTTGGAACACAAAAACAAGCAACCTTGGGCACCTGAAAAGTGCGTGCAGATTTGATGACCTCCGAACAGACATATTCGTTATCACTTTCTTGATAACGAATGAGCTGTTTCGTTTATTGCACAATGGCTATGGAGCTTTCTGCTTCATAATCTATGCAGACAAGAGAGCGACTAAATTATTCGTTTACATTTTTTTTTATTTGGCATCTGTCTTGTATGAGATTTAGTTTAATGCGCTTACATATTAAAATTTTACCACAATAGAATTACAGTGCGTTTCCTAAAGAAAACGGTAAAAAGAGAAGTCACAGCGTTACAGGGAATTTATAAGAATAGACTTGCTTAAACCAACAGATGTTTTCGGATGCGCAGAAAATAAATATGGCGTGTTAAGGGAAATAAGTTAAAGAATGTAAATATTTGCATATCATATATTGTAATACCAGTACTAACCCACTAGGATTGAATACATATTTCATTGTTCCAGTAGTGCAATGAGTGTGCTAGGGTCTGGTAGCGGAGTTCAGTTTAAGTGGTGTTTTTGACCATGACGACAACTTATTGAAACAGGGCCACAAGGCCAAGCGTAATTTGCAACAAACATGTAACTCCAAATACCAGGAATCTCTTTTACAGAGTAGATCGCGGACAGCTTTTGGGAGGCACTGGTGGCTGGTGTAGAAACCGTATCTTCTTTCTTTACACATCGCCACAAATCTTTTCCGATTTAAGCAGGCCCCAGTAGCTTCGTACCGGATCCAGCTAGTCTAGAAGAAAATTTGTGTTGCACAAGTAGCCAACCAGACCGACTAAAATCCGCAAAAATCTCAAGCCAGCTCTTATGATTCATGCATCTAGACTAGTGTAGCTCCTCGCTAACGCAAGGCCCGTACGAAGGACCCGGCATAATTAGTTCAGTCTGCCCTAAAAGTGGAGATCACAAAACCTTTATATGCCTGTGGGCATTTTTATTGTTAAAAACCTTAGATTTAATAGACCTATTAATGATCTTAGAAAGGTTATACTAATAACTGAATTATATATATATATATATATTTGCGAAATTACTATTTTTATTAATCCTGTAATGAAAAAAAAACGGTTGTATCGCTTCCCAATTCTATATATATATATATATATATATATATATATATATACACATGGGTACACACACACAACTTATCATTCTGGCTGCAGCTTCATGTAGCCAGCCTCGTATCTCAATATCAAATATCGTTGCCACATATTGGAACAAGCTCCCTCCAGATATGCGCACAGCATCTTCTTTGACAATATTCAAACAGTATGCTAAACAATACTACGTAAGTACCTTATTCTAATATCAGCTGCACACGATAATAATCATAATGACAATAAATAAAATGATAAGAAGACATGCAATATAAACATATAAACCTTTGATGGCTTTGAGGAGCTGTGAACCTCTGTACAAATGTAAACCACTCATGAGAATAATAACATTTATCTCTCTATCTGTCTAATTCTGCATCGCTTTTTTTAAATTTAAATCTGCGTCCTCAACGTTTACACATATTGCAGTGCCGGACAGTTCAAAGTCATGGAACATGTCATTCCACTAACAGGTGGAATGACATGTTCCATGACATCCAAACATCACATGTTCTTTGATGTTTCTGTTCTGTGCTCTCCTTTGGTAGTTGGTCCTATATTGGTAGGTATGCGAAACTGTTTACTGATGTCTAGTGGTGCTGTATTGAGACATTATATCATATACAGTTTTAAATGTTTTGTGAGCTATATCACCCATAATCTACATGTAGATGTATGTTATAATTAGAAGCTCCATACAATCCTTTTACGATTTGGTTTGTATTAAACTTGAATCCATGATAGAATGACGCTTTGTTCTGTGCTTTGGTTTTTCATATGTAAAACGACACCGTCGTCGTTACGTCACTAATTTAAAATCTTTTACAAGCTTTCGTTTTACAAGCATTTTTAGCGATGTATATCATCATATTCATTTCACCTAGTATGCTTGAGGTATGAGTATGCATATAACATAGACAATTATACAGTTGTCAGCTGCTCGCGGCATGTTTTTCGAGAGAAGCAGCGCAGTGATCTCTTCGCAAGGGCCAGGTAGGCAGACGCATGAAACTTGGTACACGCCTGAGAGCACAGTCGACATATGCACTCCGTGTACTTCGTAGAAGTTCATCGTAGAAGCTCGTATTGGAACAGACCAGGTGATGATAGCCGTGGGCTATGTATCTGGTATAGTCACGGCGATTGTCACTTGCAAGACCAGGCCAGAGCTGAGAGTCAGTGAAAGTATCCAGGTCGTCGGACTTGTTCAACTTTACTTTTCCATTCCGAGATCAAGCTCTCGAATGGTACTGTAAGCGTCGTCTTCAACCTCAATCGAATTATCTCAGCAACCGATGCATATCCCAACATTAGGCACACAAAGCGGCTCTTTGCCCGCGTTGACAGGCGAAGTACTCGCTACATATACATTACGAAACACCCTTCAAGCAAACCAAATTTTGCCCGAGTGAGGTGTTCCCATACTCTGTCAAGATCATACATCAGCATTGGAATAATTTTGAGGTAGAGGAGTGCCACTGCCGTCGGGACGGACAGTCGCCGGACGTCGCATACTCTCCATACTGTGCGCACCATCTCGACGATGTGAGCAGTGAAGGCCGTCTCAGTTTAATGAAGCCGAAGCCCCATGTACCAGAAGGAGTCGACGAATTCCAAGGATTGGCCGCCGCAACGTATAACGTCTTTGGCAGCCAATCGACCTCCTCTTCTAAATTTCACAGTTTTAGTCTTCATGGTGTTTATTTTCAGCCCCTTTAATACCAGGAATACCTCAATTCCTTCAGTTAGTCTTTAAAAGCTGAGGCTAAACAAATAGACCCAGTCGCTTTATTGGTTTATGATGTGTATCTTAATGTTGGCACCTGCGTGCTTGCCGCAGTTCACGGATGTGATGTTCCCGGATTAATTAGCGGTATTTTCAGAAGATATTCTATATTTGTTGATCTCTTTCATGCAATCGGTACTGGTTTTTCTGCCTTAGTATGCGCAGTATGGAAAACTAAGTCGTACATATGGATGATTCAGTATGAATCTTGTCTTTGCCTGAGTTGCATGGGCTCTTAACGTGGAGACGTGAAGTTGTACTTACATTGTCTCTTAATCAAACATGGGCATAGAACTACAAACTAATACTTGCAGAAGAAGGGCATAGACAATGCCGAGCTTCATGCGTTTTCTTATGGTCTGCCCTATATACAATGTTGTTCTTGTCCGAGCACAGTGGAGTGTAGTTTGTTGACAGTACTTTTAGTACGTCGTTTGCACGTAAAACGCAGTTGAAAAGCTACGAGTGGTCTGGCTGCTTTCCTCCTTTTTCCATAGATTCTCTCATTAGAAACAATAAGAAATTGCAGTTGTTTAGTGAATAGTTTCACCGGGGTACCAGCTCTACGACGGGGTCGCAGTTACACCGGGCACTATTCCGGTTTGTTTACATTCACCTTGGCTTGACGTAGGACAATCATATATTTCGAGTGGTAGGTTTGAGAAGCGCGAGCAGATTGGCTGGGCTAGACGCAGTCGTATCTCAGCGCAAGAGTGCGCTTTCTGTGCGTGTATAAATAGAACAGCGAACTAAACGGCGACACAACGACGACATTCTTGCTACGACTACGATGCCGAAGATCGGCAAAGAAAGGCAGAAGCAGCTCCAACAGAAGTCACGGCAGAAAAGACAGTCTGGCGGCAACGCCGAAGGGGGACGTCTGTGATTGCCGTTGTTTATTTGTTTGTAGATGAGGCGGGTCCGCTGCGATCTTCGTCTCCCGGTTGGCCCGAACTGCCACTCCATCCGCTGTGTAACCATCTTGATGGCTATATATATTTGTATGTATATATATATATATATTTAGTTATGCATGTGTACAAACACATGCCATCCTTGTTGATGTTTGGGTCGAAAATTCTAGTCGATTCCCTCACAAACAAAAATGTGAGAACAGGCGACCACAAGCATATCAGTGTCTCAACAGCCGCACCCCAAAATTGAGCTATGTTCTGTTCTTTTTGTACACTTTCCACCTAGAATTGAGCGCACTCGAGTGTCTTTCGAGAGCTTTCCTCGACCATTGGGCACAGAGCCCCATCACTGGGGAGTGAATTGACCGCTTAGAAAATTTTAAACTGAACATTTCAATGTGTACGACGAACTCGTGAGAAAAAAAACGGCAACGGACAACTTACACGTATAAAGTGTGTGTAAAGGCTGCGATTGACAAAAACTCAAAACATAACATATACATTGCTAGAGGGGACTTTGGGTTTGGATGCCAAGCACCCTGCACGACTAGCACGAACTCATCCGAGCCAAATATGCTCGGTGGGTGCCTCGCGATTTGCCGCAGACGAAAACGAGGCTCGGGTCTAGCTGGCTCGAGGATTCTCTGCTCAAGTCCTCAAGACCTGATCGCAGCGGTCAGGCGTTTGAGCGTCCCCATTCACAAAAATGAAGCGGCAACAGTCGGCTGGCAAAGTTACGATCGCCACCTTATTCCTCAGTAGTGAAATTAATGCGATAGGCAAACTGAAAAAAGTGGTAAGTGACGAGCGATTCGTATACTGCGGAATGCCTGCCAAAAGTTTTTCTGCGCTTGCTGGGAAGAACTTGAAAGAGTCTGTTAGTCAATGTGTCCACCACCACAACGCGTCAACGTTTCGACGCACGCCAATCGATGCTTAACGCCGTTAAGGTGGAGTTGGAAAACATCGAAAAACGCGAATTGGAGATGTGCTTTTGTGCAGGAACCCATCGCCTCAAGAAGGGTCTAGAAATTGGTGGAAATTACGTCAAAATCTGAATAATTATTCTACTTGCGGTTCTACTTAAAAAAAAAACATTCCATATTCTACCATAAACATTGCAAAAACATGACCACATATGAATATATATATATATTTATATATATATGCATGCCTACAATGTCCTCTTGAAGGGAAACTTAAACCGGCATGGGATTAGCCTTGGATTATCGCGGTGGGATGACTAAGCATCTAGGCGTGCGCTGTTGGGCAGTCGGTGCATGCTAATAGATGCTTAGTGTGGAAAGCGTGACTTCCTGGTCGAAAGAGGTGCGGGGGAGTTACCGCCGTTAAATAAGATTATTATCCATCTCTCGTAGTGGACGTTCCAATTTATTCGTTAGCTAATTTTTGTTTTAATTTAAATTTGCATCATCGTCGCCTTCATCTGCATGATTATCCTTATCAGCGTTATCTCCGTTGCTCTAGTTAGCGGTCGCAACCGTCGTGGTGGTTTTATCAGCTGTAATAATTAGTTATAGTTAGGTGTAACAGCAGCACTCGTGGTATACATGTTGAAATAATTCAATCACCACAACTGGCTGACGCCCTGGGCATACCGGTGTAACTACGCTAAATAAATAAATACGCCAACTATAGAGTCGCTCCAAAAACAAATTTTCCCTCCCCGCTCAACCTTTTCGGCGCATCGTTCTGGCACTCGCGCAGCTAGACTTTTCCACCCTTAAGCCCACACAAAGAAAGCCTCGTTTTTTGTGCCAACGTCAATACTTAGAAGTTACTTAGAAAATACAGAAATACACATAGTTAATAAACATTTGGAAAGGCACTTTAAAGTCTATATATATATATATATATATATATATATCAAAACGGCTTAAAACGACGGCTTATCTGAAGGGTTTTTGATGATGCGGGGGTGATACGTCAATTGTACTTCCTGTATGCTGTTCTGTGTCGACCTATCTATATTTAATGTTGCATTATATATCTGGTTACGGTCTTTAAATACATGGCAAGAGAAAAATACGCAGAAGCACATATGTATATATATATATATACACATGGATATGAAACTGGCTCTGTGGACAGAGGGCGCTGATCTCGCTGTAGCTAGCAGCGGATAGCAGCTTGTGTTGTTGGAGTGTCTGGCTCATTGTTCCACAAGCAAAGCCTTATCTACGTATTTCTTACGAAATTTCCGGGAGCGTTTATCATGTTAAATTTTGTGCCAAAAATCGCCATTTTTGCGGGCAGCTCTCACTTTCTGTTATTATTTGAAAAATCTGCGACCGAAGCGCATGAAATGATTGTCAAAGCTTTCGGCTAAAATTGGCAGCGAGAATGGTCTCGGCCTATCTCAGTGTTTTGTGGGGTTTAAACAGTTCAATAGATGATAAAACCATACCGCTGAGAGTCAGCGGCCATGCTGCCACAAGCACTGTTGGGGAAACCCTAGATATCTTAACATGTCCGGCCCTCGGTGCATTGAAGATATACCTCAGGTTAAGTTCTAATCCCGTAGGGGACGGAGGATAGTCTAGAATTAAAAACAACCTCCTTAAAAAATGTTTTTAATTTAACAATGGCACAATGGCGTATAAAGCATTTTCAGTAGGAAACCCTTTCCCACCCCGCAAATTCTCCAGGCTTGGCTCCATCCGAGGGCCGTTACTTTGAATAAAATACTTTCACTCGTTATTGTTTTTACACAAAAATATGGTTTCATATGCATAACCTTAGTACACACATATGATCACAATTGCTATATTCAATTATTTTAATTTCACTCAGATTGAGTATAATATACAGTTCAAGATGTTTCTTCATAATACTTTATCTTCATTACGCTTTCGGCGAGAGAAGTAGTGCAACGTTTTTTTGTTCAGCGCTGTGCATTCCACTGCATGGTACTTGGCACACCTCTGCAGGCAGAACCGGCAGGTGCACAACTCGTACTCCTCGTGAAAGGCTGCGTTTGAACATACCAGGCAATAACCATGCACTACGTACCTGGTGTATACGTGGCGACTGTCACATGCAGGACCAGAACAAAGGTGCACGGCATAGAAAACGTCCAAACCACCAACCTCCCGTCTGGCCTGTTCGACTTTAGCTTCCCATTTAGAAATAAAACATTCGTATGGTAAAACATTGTACTGTATGCGGCATCTTCAGCATTCGCATTGTTTCAGTAGCCGGTGGACAGCCTGACATGAGATACACAAAGCGGCCTCTTGCTCGAATAGGCAAGCAAAGCACTCGCTTCATATATAATGAGAAACACCTCTCAAGCTGGTTAAAATTCGCCAGTGTGAGGTGGTTCCACACCTTGTCACGGACATACATCAGCCCCGGAACAATCTTAAGCATGAAGAGCCTCACTGCTGAGAAAACAGATAGTCTGCGGACACTGCTTAATTCTCCGAATATATAATAACAATAACTGTAGCCAATGCGTATACGAAAGAGAGTTAATGCGTTCGCAAATGCACAAATTTGGTTGAAAAGCTTGTAGTCGCTGATCTTTTCGAAGTAGAACACTGCACAACAGCAGCAGCAACAACAACAACAACAATAACAACAACATACGTATTTTACGGTTATTACTACCATCACCGCTTGCCTTAATCCACTTCGCTGAGTCATCAATCGGACTTTTATATGTTGTAAGGGCGACTATTGCAGCAGTTGCGTTTCCATTTCCCTTAAAATGCCCAACAAACGCCTCCGTCATTGATAGATCTGTGAAGGTCTCTCAAAACGGGTGGTCTCTAGCGTTCCATCAATCATCCTTGCAAAATACGAATACGTTACTTGGTTGGTAGTCTTTAAGCCAAGTAAAGTCAAGGTTACGCCCGATCAGCGCAAAACGTAACCCGGCCGAAATAATAAATATAATCATATTCATCATCTCCTATAAAGGAGTTACCACTTTGTACCCATTGCTTTGGAGATGCTCGGCCCCATCAGCACAGGTACAACGAAAATTTTTAAGAATACTGTAAAATGTATCGAACACGTCACGGGGGCTCGACGCGAGACCATGTAATAATAATAGGCAAAGTTTCTTGGGCGTTTCCCATTCCAGACTGGAGTCATTGTCTTCATATCTTGGATACAAACAAACGCCAACAACAACGACGTCAATTAGCAAATCTTCAATCTCTAACGAAGCGATTTGTTGTCTGTTCCTGTCACGCTAAGCAAAGATCGACTCGAATAGAAAGAAGTACGTCTGCATGAGTGGGCCTCTATTGATTCTCTCTTTTCTCGCTTCTATTCACCCCCTCTCTCTCCCTCTCCTTCTCCCCCTCTCTCTATTTCTCTCTTCTATTCACCTCTCTCTCTCTCTCTCTCTCTCTCTCTCTATATATATATATATATATATATATATATATAATTGCCCTCTTGTTATATCTCTCTCTCCAGCCCTTCTTTATCGGTCGCTCTGTATCTGCGTTTTATCGTCTATAGCCCCGTAAAGCGATCCAATAGAGGAGAAGAAAGCAGCACAATCAACGGAACTCTCCTCGCTCTCTCTCTCGCTCTCTGTGCGACAAAGGCGGTAACACGGTGCGTCGCCGTGTGGCAGTGAACAGGTAGTAAGTACTCATAGAATGTCGTCTGTTGTTCGAGTGAGTCGACAACTACTATTGTACTAAATTTGTTGGTGTTGAGGCAGCGTAGGCGCAGTCGGCTGTTGTGGTCGTTGGTAGATCCTGGCAACGGCCGCAGCACGGCAACAACACAAACAACAGTCGAGGCGCGAAATTCTACGCTAGTAGTGGACTACTACTAGCCTTGGTAGGAATAGCGGTAGCAGGAGCAGGAGCAGTAGAGGAAGGCAGTCATCATTACACACGTCGTCATCGTCTTCGTCAGCAGCAGCAGAGCTCCGGTGGTGGACTTTAGACACCCACAAAAGGCTTTCCTTTGTTTCGGTCGTATCAAGCCCACAAAGGTGGAGACGACGAAGACAACGACGACAAAAACAACAACAACAACAACAACAACAACAACAACAACAACAACGACGACGACGACGACGACAACAACAACAACAACAACGAAAACAACAACAACGCTTGCTGAGGCGACACACCCATAACGGGCACAACAACAACAACAACGATGTCGAACAACAACATCGACAAAACAACAATAGCAACGAGAGCTGACCGCTGACCAATGCACTGGAGCTATTCGCTTGGGCTGAGTCTGCCACAACAGCAAGCCGTAATCTTTTTCGTAAAGCAGTACCAGCGGAATAATAATAGCATCTCGTAACCATCTCGCGTCCATCGATAACATAAGAAGCTATATATATATATATATATATATATGCGAAAAAGTAATAAGATATAAATAGGCATGTAAGAAAATAAATCACTTTTACAAAGGTAATTTTTAAATAAGTAAAAGCTTTTTATGTTCTGCATATTGCGTCACACGGAAAACCTGAATACTTAGGCAAGTACAGCGTTCTTGCGACATCTACAAATCCACGAGTCGTTTGTTCTACCTCGGTCCGTCTCTCTCTCTTTCTATTATATATATATATATATATATATGATTTATGTTTAATTAGGCAAAAACCGAAGTTTTTTTTCGGTTTTGTCCGTAGAGAATCATTAAAAAAACCGAAAAAACGTTTTATAGACACCCAAAAAAAAAAAAAAAATTTTATATATATATATATATATATATATATTTATATATATATATATATATAGTGCCTGAAACCCTGTCCGGGTTTTCGACATCAGGTCTGGACGTGTTCCTACACATGTACACGGCTTCAATAGCAGTCGAATTATAATATTTCCACGACCGGTGGAACATTCGACATGAGGCACACGAAACGGCTCCTCGCCCGCCTTGACGTACAGTGTCTCACTTCATGTGCATTGCGAACGTGAAGTTAAGTAGATTGGCTGGCAGGAAACGCCTGTTCCACACTTTCTACACTGGATAGTGTGAATATCTCTTTGGTGGAGATGTTTTTGGTCAAATGGAGAGTTTCAGGAATGCATAATGCACATGCGTCGCTGGCACCCAACAGCACTTACAAACCCACTAAATCCGAATTCCTCTCTACCCCACCGGACGCGGAACCTCGTGTTCCTACCCTCTGTCTATGTCGTCCTAGGGGTCGTCATCTGGACAATCTTGCCGCCCGCGTCGAGAGAGGCTAAGGATCGCCTCCGGATCGGTGGCGCGCTCCCGGGGGAGACATCCCCGGCATCGGGTGACCACCGCATGCTCCACATCATCCGGGTCCCCAGTGTCGCACAGGCGCGCATATTCCGATGCTAGCGAGTTCACCGAGAGCAGCGAAGGCATAGTACGAGAGTTCACCGCGAGTCGTACCATGTTAGCAGGTTTGGGCTGAATGTCTCGGTCTACTAACATAAGATCGTTCGCGTGCTGCCCACTCCATGGCTCCTGCCTTGCGGTATATACATGCTTTATTTGGAGATTTATGTGAAATGCCTTTACGCGCGACTAGGCGTATTTTATAAATGTTTAGGCGCCCTCGGTATGTGTAAACATATCCCTGTGTATGCAAATACTTCCAAAGAAAATACTCAGCAATGGTGGCCCGACTTTAGAATCGGCTGGTTGCCGAACTACCCAACAGCCCACTGGCAAACAACACGGGCAACGACACTGCCAAAACACAGTTCTGTTCAAACCTCAAGTCGTAGTGTACCTACTCTACGTGTCGCCTCTACTTTAACACTAGCCAACAACGCAACGTCGCAAGTGCAGCCGGCAGAAAAAAAGAAACGTCACAATTCGTGGCGCACAATTGGAACACGAGGACATGTTATGCGCGTAGCTACAGGAACAAATAAAATGACTCATCTGAAAGCTGTAACGCACAATATATATAGCGAAATTAACATTGGCGCCAAACGCTGCGATCAGCTTAGACGATCACAACGAAAATAACAGAAATAAACTAACAATATATACAGGTGACTCGATATTCAGTACAGAATTCGAAAACATGCGGCAATGTTATCAAAATGTTGATTGGAAAATGTACAATCTCCAGGTTGTCTGTAAATTGAAAGATGAGAGAACGTTTTGCTTTGAGAATATGACATATTGTTTTTAGCCGATGTACCGCATGACTCTTTTGCATCACATAAATATAATTATATTTAATGGACTAGCAACTAAATTAGAGAGACGGGACAATCAAAGTGGGGCGTGTGTATAGGCGTGCAAACGGAAGAACCTGCAAAGCCCCCTTAGAGCACCGCCAGGCTGTTCTAATAATAACATTAGATTTAATCGAATATGCGTTTATAGCCCACCAGAAAGGACCGCGCATCAAGCAGTGCAGGACATAGTTAACTGCATGGAGATTTGTACAAATGTGTAAATGTGTGTGTGTATGTACGATGTAAGATCTGTACAAATGTGTCAAGTGTGTCATCCAATGAAAATGTACGAGCTTAGCTCTGTCATTTAACAAAAGAAGGTTCCAGACAAGTGAGTTCTAAAGTTGCAGTCAACGAACTTGGATTAACCAATCATAGTATACGTAATGAGCAATAAACGCAAAAAATATAAGACTGCGGAGGCACAAACCGTAATGCGACAAGGAGCGTCACCAAATTAAGCAAATCGTCTCTCTCTAGAAACTCACAACACCAACTGAACTCCTACGCCTGGCTGAACTAAAACGAATATTTAGATATATTAAGAACGAAAAAAACGACGGCATTACGAATAACAATAACGCATTAGACTTAGCCTCGGCAAGCATGCAGAAGCCATGGAGAGCAGTGTCTTTAATCCCACTGATAAATGATAAAGAAGGCGTAGCGTACTTTACCAATATGTCAACAAGAGACATAATATTACCAGACCAGGGCCTTTTAAGAAAACTTTCCAATTTCACTGACCACTGAAGCCAATGTCCCAGTTATATCGAAGCAAAACAATGGAAAAATCGGCAAAACCTAATTCTATTCTCACTAAACATTTGACGCCAAATATCGACGTTACGGGCTCTGTTTTGACGAAACTATAAAACGAATGTGTTTGACAAGAAAAGCTCCCTGATGAGTGACGAAAAAGCTTTCTACAGCCTATGATCAAGCGAAAGGGGAGATGCAGCTGACCCAAAGTACAATAGAGACAATGTATTTATAAGTGTCCTTAACAATATGATAACGTAGCTTATAGTTAGTCAATTTTACTCACGCAAAAAGACAACATTCCGGTAGAACAACATGGTTTTTAAACAACGATCGACGTCGGATGCAGTTGCATCTGTTTTAAACGATGCATCACGCCGTCTTCCTAACAAGAAAATCATTTCATACGCACGGTATCGACTTTCAAACTACATTCGATTGCCTCCTAAGGGATCGTTTCGTAGATAGGCTTTACGCAAGGTTCAACACATTAGGGGCAGATTTTAAACTCCTTTATAATATATTAGCGTACAATATTATTTAGGTAAAAGAACGGCGACTACTACGTACTCATGCGCGTGAGGCAAATTATTAGCATGTAACCCAAGGGGACTCAATTAGCCCCTTTCTATTTAGTTTGTCTGTAACTGTAATTAAATATTTGTTGCTTGACGTTAAAGCCAATTTTGCATTTTATGTTGAAGATTAAGCCTTTCTAGCAAAATATCGTAAACATTTACAGTTTTACTCTAACCGCAAAATGGTATGAAGAAATGCGCAGAATGAACGCAACATGTCAAAGGTCCAGGTTTTAGCAGAACAGAGTCATACACGGCGAGAGATCATTGTCTAGCAGTAAATAGATGGCCACTTAAAATATTCAGCCACTTTGCTTATTTAGGCGGCACAGTAACCACCAGGCTTTCTTTTAGTAGACATATTGGAGAGATGCAAGCAAAAGCTAAGTCCACAATATTTCAAAAGGCAGTATGCGTGGTGTGGACTTAAGAGTAGTTCTAAATTGCTTTAAAATCAAACTGCTCTCTGTAGCAACATACTGCTTTCCTACAATTAGTATTAGTGCCGTAGTACCTGGCCCTGAGCGATTTAAAAATATCTAGACAGGGATAAAGCCTTATCTTAGGCGTGTATTTAAACTTCCAAAGGAGAGCGCCAATAGCACGTTCCTTAAAGAAGCGCGGAGAAGGTCACTTATTGAAGACCTAGAATTCGAATTTTTAAAGATCTTGTTTTAAATTCTAGACCATTCTCCGTCCCCTGTGGGCTTGGGGTTGCCGTGAGGCACATCTTTAATGCGCAGAAAAGCGGAATTGTTGAGATATCTAGGATTATACCAATAGACTCTAGGGCAGGTTGGCTCGTCGCTGACTCTCAGAGGTATGGTTTATCATCTATTTTTAATGAGCATCATTTATACCGAGCCTATAGTGAGGACACAAATTTAGAATTTGTAGTTGATAACTATACTCATGACCCGCTCTTTGGTTCACAGAGATTGAAAAGAGCCATGTAAAGGAATGGCTCGTTTATCTGGCGAATAAGTGGGAACGGATACCACAATTACATATGTATGTAGCTGAAGTGTTTTAGAATTAAATGATGTGCTTGTAACTTCTGTGATGAATATGGTATTGTACGCTGCCACATACTTGTGTGTGTGAAAATTTGCGAAATTACCTAACAGATATCGCTTCGAACGGGGTATGTGTCTTTGCGCCGGAGTTGCCGGCCTTCTCTGCTAGTCTGTCCGATCAATTACAGACGTGTATAGAGTATACATGGTGTATTTATAGATATTTTTTGTTAAAAATCAGGAGCTATTTTGTTGTTCATATAACCTCGTATACATATGCATGTTCCTAGAAATATAATAACTTACAGTAACCTTAACCCGTGACGCCAGCAGCCTTCTCAATATCGGGTGGCATTTTTGATGATTTTAACATGCAGCGTTAAAGTAGAGATAGATGCCGTAACAAAAACCATGACTAAAAATAACATATGTGCTATACGATTTATTTACGCGATAAGATTCATGAATCATTTCGTGTGTATCCCGTGCCCCTACTTGCTTCGTTGGGCTAGGCGATGTAGTGCAAACGAGATGGGGATGTTTGAGAACATGGAAATCAACGTAAGCACATGCTGTATGTGGTGTGATGACACACGTGGAAGGCATTCGACAACGTTGATTCAACCCCTCAGGAGTATCAGCGAAATGTTTCCCAAATGGCAGGGCAGACAGCCGGACTGACCATGACCAAACCCATGACGGCACACATTGCTCTACCAGTTGGCCTATGGTTTCCCAACTACAGCATTTTGAGTCTTCTCTCTCTTGCTTCCTCTGTCCCCTCTCTCTCTCTCTCTCGTGTTGATTTGCGTGATGATGACGCAGATGCCATGACGTGGTGGAGGGTGACTATGGCTTATACGAAGATGACTACGATCTGAACAAGGGTTCCAGCGACCCTACGATACTAACGATGACAACAACAAAAACAACAACAACAGCAACAACAGTAGTAAAGACGCCCACAGTGAAGACGACAACGACAAGGCAAGAATGAACAAAAGTAACAACGATGAGCTGTTTCAACAGCATCAACAACAACCACAATAGTAATATGAACTAGAGACTGCACAACAACAATATAGCAAAAGAAACAGTCAAAACATACATATACATCTAGCAAGGAAAAGAGGCTGTCGATAATACAAGCAATAAACAACAACCAATGTAGCAGCAGCAGCAACACAGGTAGTAAACAACAACAACAACAACAAAACAACAACAATGAGCGTCGCTCTTGATGGAGCTGGACGAGCCAAGTATACAGATACCTGCCAAACTGCAATGCCAGCAGTAGCAGCAGCAGCAACGGCAGTCGTCATAGTCGCGGCATCAGCAGAGGATTAAGCTGTGAGTCAATCGGTGTTTGCGGCGTTGAGCGCGGTGACCAACCACGAGTTTCGTTCCCCTCGCCTGTCTAGTTCGTTCGTGCTCCTCGATGCGCTCCCCGACCCCGACGACGACGACGACACGCCAAGTTGAGCGTTAGCCTTAGTCTCAGTTACCACCGCCAGTCAAGTCAGCCACCGATGAGTGCTTTGTCTCGACATGACGAACGCCGTAAGGGGCGTGGCGGCAAGATTCCCACCCACCTACCCACATACCTACCCACCCATTCATGCACACAGACAGGCACGTCCAGCTGCCCAGTGCTGTTGCTGCTGCCGCTGTTAACGCTGACGCTGCCGCTGTTAACGCTGACGCTGCCGCTGTTAACGCCGACGCAGCCACACTTCATTTGGTCGCTATCGCTCCAGCTAAGCCTAGTGGTAGCTGTAGCCGACCCACCACACCTGCACCTACCTACCTACCTACCTGGCTACCCTACTTAACTGAGAGAGTGGCTGTCCGGCAGCAAATCTATCAACAGTCAGGCCATACTTGCACCATAGAAATATCTATCTATCTATCTTTCTTTTTTTTGTCTATTTCTATTTTGCTCTCGCTGTCACTCTCTACAATACTTTCTTTCTCTACCATTGTCAATGATCGCCGCCAAGGACCATCGACCAACACAACCCCACATGTAGTGTCTATGTATGTATGTGTGTCTGGCTAGGGCTAGTAGTTCATCAGGCGTCATAATCGTCATTTCTAGGCCGAGGCCTGCTGCTACGGTTGATGGGTCGAACTCTTAATATCAGCAGTAGTAGTAAAAGTAGTAGTAGCAGTAGTAATAGTACTTGTAGCACCAGGAGCCATAGTCATTGTCGTCATCGTCGTCGAAGTAGTACTGGAAGTGCAGTTGTTGTAATGCTACGCGTATAGTCGGTACTGCCGGCACACTACGGAACAACTACGAAGCCCACTCACTGCCTGCCTGTCAAGGCGTGGCCGGGCAGAGAGAGGATCGTCCGTCACCTGCCGGATACTGTCAGAGCTACGTCTCATACACATCTGCCCCTGCAACCGCAGGTGCTGCTGGCGTTCGTAGGTGCTGCAGCTGCCGTGCTGTGCTGTGGTGGAGGTGGAGCTGGTGCTGGAGTTGTCCTTGCAAACTCTTGGTGAACTCTATTGGTGGTCTCCGGTGGAAGAAAACACGTTTCGCTTGTTGCCTACGTTGTCTGGGCGGTGTCGCAACGCAAGTGCTGCTGCTGTTGTTGGTGGTGTAGCGTGTTGGTGGCGTCGTTGTTAAACTATTGTCGCTCTGTTGAATCTGTCGCAACTGGCCACGTGGTCGTTGCTAAGTTAAGACAAAAAAAAGTGTTGCCTAAAACAGATCAGCAGATATCTGGTTTGTACAGGCATCAGTTGGTCATCGGTGTACGTATCCTGCACAAGCGTAGGCAAGCGTTTCTGCCGCGGCTACCTATTCCTGTGTGTGCTTGTTTCTACCCTGACATCAAGTACGCCCACCTCGGTTAACTTGGTGGAGGGCGCCGGAGTCGACGAGAAACTCTTCACCTGGTCTGAGAAGGTAAGAAAACCTAACTATTGTTGCGTGGCTTTGGGTAGTTAGTCAACTGGACATAAATGTCAAAGATTCGGATGGCCTGCTGTCCTGGGACGAGTGACGGGTTTCGCGTTGAATATAGCAATGTGTTTAGCTGCTTCTACATACGTGTAGTGTCGAGCCCGGTGGCGTCGTGCACTCGTCTGCGTCTCGCAACCGGAGGGGACAAATAGGTGCGCGGGCGCCGAGCCCCATCGTTGCACATTTGTATTTATAGGGGTCCGTCTATGAAGCAATGCGAAAAGCAGTCCCGTGGACGTTAAATCTTGGCTGAGAGTCAGCCCAAAAACTTTAAGTACGTGAAATGCTTCTGGAGAAGACCGCGGACTGCGGTCTGTTAGCCGAATACGAGCGCAAAAATGTCTGCCCGTTTTTTTTATTTGATCGCACTTTTGAAGCGCGTAAACAGACAGACTTAATCAGCCTAAACATGTTAATTTGTATGAACTAAATACTGTTAGCCATACACGCAGCAGCATCGCACAGCTAGCGGCGAAATCGCCTTCTACGCTGCATATCTACGGAGCTGTTAGGTTCCTCTAAATTTTCGTTATATATATATATATATATATATAACATAAATCCACATTTGTACATAAATGTGTGTGTTGTGCAATGAATAGATCACTCAGAATTGTGAAAGTCATGTGAAAACATTAGTTTCATGAGTAGGTGCGATTAGGCTATGCAACGCGTTCATAGATGTAGCAAATACATTAGATGTAATATACCATTGACTCCATAAATTCATTCTTGGAATAAATATCGACATTATGTGAATAATGGACACTCCGAAAGTTGTTGTGACGCGGATCGGTTGCGCTGTTTAAAAAGTAGGCCTGACCTCTGCAGTAATCTGCTCATTTGTTGAGGACACGCCAACTTGAGACGTTTGAGGAACTTACTTTCTTGCCCGGACAAGGACTGCATGTGCTTAGTTAGTTTAAATTCGCAAACTCAAGAACAGTAAGCGAGTTTGAGAAGGACAGGTACATACGAACACAGAATCCCGGTGTTGCTAAGATAAAACAACGGAATGGTACGAATAATAGTGAGAACTCGATATGTATGTATATATATATATATATATATATATATATATGCATATAAATATGTATATATATACATATAAATATATACCTTTTTATATATACATAGATATGTTTATAGATATGTGGCCTAATTTAAGTTACCGGAAAGCAAACCGAATCGAGCATTTCGGTTTCGTCTGCGTACCAATCTCGGGTGGGCGTTTTCTCCCACAATGGCGGTGATACTTGTGTTGAGACTGGTGGAGCGATCATTGTCGTAATGCCGTTGTGTCGATGGTCGTAGTTGTCGCCTCCACTTTCGATGGCGACAACAACATCGCTTGTTGCCGCAGTAAAGAGACGAGCTGTAGTCGTAAGCTAAGGCAGGCTCACCATGGTTCGCCCAGCTTCAGCAGGTACCTCCCCCGCCGACAAGGAATTAACTGCCACCCCTTCCCTCCGCTGGGCTTCCACGACCGTTTTACGAATGTCACGTTCTCAGGACAGGACAGGACAGGACAGCAACAACGACGACGGAATGACGACGGCGCCACGCCAGGTGCCACTGCGCACTGTCCTGTGACCCTTGTCGTTGTTTGTGCCGAAACGTCCTTCGTTTAACGTTTAATGTTGTGCCACCTGCAAATGAGCTACGTCTTGTGTGAAGACAGAAAAGTTCGATCGCGTAAGTAAACAATACTATATCTACCGATAGCGTTGTTGTTGCTGTTGCTGCTGCGTCGAAATGCTGCCTACAGTTGCCGAATTGCTCAACAGGCCGTTGTATTGAACACGTGTTTCAACACATCATCGCATGGATTGATCGTCGCATCAGAAAACATCGCACACAGAAAGCATCGAAGTCGTGCGCTATCACATCGGTGTATGTCGAGTTCGTTTCATGATCGCATTGATGTTCGCATATGATCCATGTATGGGCTGATAAGCATTCTTCTCTGCAGTTCGAACACGCGTAAGAGGTGGACGCGTTCCGTCTAAGACATCATTTTCCGCTTGCAGATTCTTAGTCGAAGTAGCGTGATTGCAACACTCGGCCTAGTAGCACTATATCTGGCAGTCTTGTTCACTCTTTGTTTCACAGGCCTGGAAAGTGTGGAACTCTCAACAACACTAAACACCTGGTCGTTCCCTAACCTACATAATCGGGAGATTTGTGACATGTTGTCTGTATGACTTACTGTATGTAAGGAGCCTCTGATTTGGCTTTCACTTTTCAGTCTGCTGGCGATGCTTCATGCGTTACCGCCCCTATTCTGCTTTTCTCTCTGGTGCCACTTGTTCCACGCAGCTTTCCGGCTCTCCCAAGTCCCCTTTCTTGCATCGTCTTTTGCCCGGTGATGAAGTGCTTCCTGATATACGAAGATATTCTCCTTTATCCGGTTTGGCGGGCAATTACCTGTACGGCGTCGGTAGACACCGTCCTGTACTCTCTGATGACTCATATGACCAGCGTCTTCGGCGCCTTTTTTAAAAATTGCTTTCTTATTTTTCTTGGTCTTCAGTGCAGCTGGTACTCACACTATCACTGTGTACGGGTTATCAACCCGTAATGCAGAATTGAGTCTGCGGCTGATTCTAGAAGACGGCGCATTTTCTCTGAGGACTCCTTTGAATTTGGCATTAGCCTGGGTCCAGGTCAGCCTGCTTGCCACTTGATGCATTTTGATCGTTCAACGTGGGCTGTACAGCTTAAAAAATTGCCATTACATCCAGCTCTTGGACCTGCTGGGTCACTTGGTCCATGTGACTGACCTTACGGATATGCAGTCTATTTTACTAACCTTTCTGTCCTTACTCCATTTAGCGCGATATGACTTTGTGATTTAAAATCGCACAATGCACGTGCTCGTTAGTACTTTAAAATGCAACTGAATTTTAAATTGTATAATTACCTGGCCTTGCCGGTGTTTTACTGTTGTTAGCTTGTAGCTTAGACTATAACATTTTCTTCCTGGAGATGTAAGTAGATGTTCACTGAGCCAATCAGAAGATACGCTGCAATGCAGCTTGTAATTGTGTGATTCAACTAAATACAATAGTAGTCAACGATGACGCGATTTCAACATGGACAGATGTATCCTGTTATCAGATAGCAAAAATATGGTTTTGCCATTATGAGCCGTTATTTCAGAGGAACACGCCCAATTTGTAAAAAATGCCGTTTTACCAGACACTGTCCTAGCTTAATAACGACTCGCGTTTCTAAAATATAGCTTACGGATATTTATAATTCACCTTTACATATATATATATATATATATATATATATATATATATATATATATATATATATATATATATGTATATATATTTATATAGATATAATCGAAGCTTGCCAATGTCAGGAAAATATGTTTTGTGCTGTATTTATGCCGCACAGGGTTCGAACACGCGACACATGATACGCGTCTCGTAAAGTACTGCTTGTTCAGCAGCATTAGTCATTCGTCAGCTGGCGATCAATGCGGGCAACAGGCGCCGCCGACAATGACCACAATCACAGTTGTGGACTTCTGGTCAACTTCTAGATAAAAACTCAGGTTTACAAGCCGCGAAGCATTCGCAACTTGAACTGTGACGCCCTGACCTTTATCATCATATTTCGCCCCGGAAACACAATGGCATCACGACTTGCCCAGCATACTCCAAAGACGCAGACGGCTGTAGTGACTTCGGAGTCGGGTGTGAGGACCGACTCTGTGCATGGTCGGGCATAGCAGTTGCGGCGTGTCGAAGGTTAGTTACATCGTGTATCTGGCGGTGTGCTTCGCTCCTCACGGCAGCGGCGTCCGTGCCGAATCAGTCGAGCAGTCGTTGTAGCGAACATGAACATAACAGACCGCTATAGTCGCCTGCCAAACCCGGCTCAAATTGTTCGTTTGTTTATAGACAGATTTGTTACTGTCTATCTGCTGTTGTAGTCTGCTTGCGCGATGCGCGTCGTCTTCCTTGTCCGTTCGTCCGTCCGCAGAGAAAATTAACAGCGTCATTCATATTTGAAGCTAATGCCATTTTTGTCGACTACAACTGTCCAAGGCGGCCTCTTGAGTACTAGTAGTGGAAGCGACCGGATAGCAAAAACGGCACAAATGGACCTGCCTACCCTTAAAAAGTAGCATTCCTGCTTCTCTCTTTCTGCACACACCTAGTTGGCCAGCGTGTTTACAGCTCTGTTCAAACGACACCAACGCGACGTCATACACTACGTGCTATTTAACGTCTTATCGATGTTGTAAAACAAATACTGAAGAACGGACAGCCCTCTATGGGCATATGTGATACTGCGATCGCTCGCACGATCATATCAAGAGCAGATGCGAAGCTTGGGTGACCGTTAGTCCTCGAGTTTTGGCGTTTTGGCAGTCTACGAAACAAACATTTGAGGCTACATCGCGTGAATGCTCCTGGTAGTGCGTTGCGTACCTGCGATCGCCGATACACTGAGTACCTACCTCATCTGCATTTCAGCGCCCAATGGACGAAGCGCATGGGTGACATGATGAGTGAAGCACTAAGCATCGCTTCTGAAGGCAAGCTATGGAAAATTGCTTCTGAAGGCAAGCCATGGAAAATTGCTTCTGAAAGCAAGCCATGGAAAATTGCTTCTGAAGGCAAGCCATGGAAAATTGCTTCTAAAGGCAAGCCGTGGAAAATAGGCAGCCACTGAAGGAAAACCTACAGTTAGATAATCAGCTGATCGAGTCTTTATTTAAATTTAAGGACTTGCCTATATTAAAACTTCAGAAACTAGACCAATTTTGACATCTCTCTCCCCAAAGAATACAGGAATCAGCTTGTTTTTCTTAGCGTGAAGTTCGGGAAAAAAATTGCTTATAACACTCAGCGCTGATGTGGAGGAGCGCGTGGGTAATGTGGGACTCCCCGGTGGTATAGTGCTTCGATATGCGAACCATTCTCTTTTAGTGGGCGCAGATTAGCCGCATTAGTAATCCAGACAATGCGTCATTTCCGTTTCTAAGATCAATTCGATTATACATAGCGGCCTTCTTAGAAAGGAGGCTGGTCGCATGGGACTCAGATGACATAGGCCGGCTGGGAACAGACTACTAGATGTCATTAGTTTATCTTTTCGAAAGCAGAGACAAAAACTTTGCTATAGAACTATACGTTAGCATATACGGCATCCGTGTCTTATTTAAGTCCTAGCTTGACTGATGGGTAAAATAGTACTAATACTGCGGGCGTTATTAAAGAAGTTACTTTTAAAGTAAAGAACATTGCGGGGACAGTTGCGTAACTGACTTTATCAAGCACTTCGTGTTGCTAGTGATATCTAGGCGAAAGACCGCGCCTACAGCCAACGCAATGACATAACTGAATAAAGATAGGAGTTACGAAAAATTATGTCTCTTCAGGTTTTCAAATACCAATCATATGAATTATTATTATTATTATTATTATTATTATTATTATTATTATTATTATTATTGTTAAAGTTAATCGCCATTCGCGTTCGAGACGATGGGTGGCCCTGGGCCCCTCACGGTAACATTGATTTCTCGGGTTGGCGACGCGTTACGGCAGGCGACGCGTTACGGCAGGCGACGATGGACAAGAGGGCGCACGCCTTCTTCTCCCAGCGACTGTCCCTGGAGATCCAAAGAGGTAACGCGACCTCAGTGCTCGGAACTATGAGAGACTGGATGGACCCGGACCTTCGCGCCAGGGGGCGGGCAGGACTACCTCACGGGCATGAGCGATAGAGCGGCTACGGCGCGCAGAAGGAGCAACTAGGTCGACGAGCAGCAACGCCGTGAATCATTATATATATTCTTATAAATTATAATAAAAATGTATTCAATTAATTGTTAAAGTAAAGCAAGAAGAAAGACCTGGAATTAGATAATGCGTTGAGCTTTTATATGCTACATTGCGTCATCGACAAAACTAGGTCGCCTTTGCATTTTTGACGAACATTTTGACCCGCAGATACAGAAGCGGAAGGGCATCTGAGGTAGAGGTGGCAGCAGAAGGCCAATAGGGCACCAAAGGTAATGCGTATTTTTTGACACCACCGTAACATTTTGCAAACGGCTGTTGCATGGAGAATTGGTGCTCCGTAAATGTTTACAATAGTAAGAGGGAACGGATTTCCCTGTCGATTAGGCTAAACATCTGTTAGTACTACGACACCGATTGCCACGTGAGTGATAGTAATCTACTTAATAATATTTGGCAACCGGCTCTCTTTGTCGATCAGGTGTACTCTAAAGATGTATGCGCATACACTTGCATAAATATCACAAAACGCAATATTTTATAAATGCCAAAAGTTTTATTTCATTTTGTGGTTACAGTGTGTTTGATAAATTATAACAACATTTAAGGCCAAGAAAGATAGAAACCATATAATATTGGTGACATGTTATTGTTGCATAATGTCGCAAGAGTAGCGTTAATGAATAGTAATCGTCTTCGGACTCGGCAAGGTTTTTCTTTAACCACTCCAAAATGTACGTCGTCGTCGTCGTTGTTGTTGTTGTTGTTGTTGTTGTTGTTGTTGTTGTTGTTGTTGTTGTTGTTGTTGTTGTTGTTGTTGTTGTTGTTGTTGTTGTTGTTGTTGTTGTTGTTGTTGCTGTTGCTGTTGCTGTTGCTGTTGTTGTTGTTATTGTTTTTACTATCGTCGCCGTTATCTGAGTTAATAGCAGGGGCCGATAGCAAGCCAACTTCAGCTCGGAGTTGGAGCAGTTTTGACGTATATCAGGCGTAGCCGACTCGATTAACGCGGTAGACACGAATGGCAAAGGCCGAAGAAGCACAGGTAACCGGTCGATGCTCGCCTTTTTGTTTAGACTTTAAGATCATAGAAATAGATAGGCACATAAATGTCAGAGACAGACAAACGTGGTATCTCTCTACTCAAGCTCGATCGCTCAAGCCGGTTCGGCACGCTTGTGGTTGCGTCGTCCAGCAGTGTCTACTCATTGCCAACAAGCGGCAAGAGCATCCTTAACACACACAAACGTTTACTGCGTACAGCTAGTTCCGTGTCGTAGCAGTTACAGCGACAACAAAAACAACAACAACAACAACAACAACAATAAAGGAAATAACGTCGACCGCCAACGAACCAACTCGATTAGGGAGCTTTTTAAAGGCTGCTTAATCTCGTTGTCAGTGCCGTTACTGTGTCCATCCTTCCGTCGTTCGAGGTTGCCATTTACGTGCTGTTCTGTTCGTTGTGCGTGCTTGGTACCACGCGGGCGGCAGCATTTTGGGTCGGTTACCAAGCTCTTTTTGTCATGCCGATCTGATGTTGCATAGAATATATATATATATATATATATATATATCGTGAAACAGAGCGGCCGCCACATATAGAACGCACACCTCGGCTAACATAGGACTCTATGGAAATCTGACATCGAGGGGAGCGAAGAAAACGGCTTACGAAAATCATATTACGACTCGAACCACCATCGATTTAATACTAAAATGATGCCCGTACAGTGCACATTTTCCCGAATATGTGTGTTTTACGAGCGTATTGGCAAAATGTTGCGCTAATGAACTCCAAAATGAGACATCGCAGGATCTCGATTTCTGCGAGCTTATGTAGGATAACCATTTTCATTTGCTAGCCAACGTTAGACGTATTATAGATGAAACAGAATGTTTCTTACGTTAACACTCTCCTGTATTCAGTGTCTCCATGGATCAACTAGATCTTTCCCTGTCCCACATTTTATAAATCCCTCTGCAACCTGCTCGCTCCCTAAGAGGACGGATTAGGGCTGCCAGATCTAAATGAAGCGGTACTCAACGAAGAACGCGTAGAGATTGCGAACAGTTATCATGAAAATGGAAACTCTGCACACGGGCATGCTAGCGGGCTCTTCGTGCATATAATGGCCGGCATAACCGGCCTTGTGAGAACACCATTCGCAAACCTGTACAAAAGTTTCACAGTTTAAATTAAGTAAGTGGTGTGCCATGCCAAGGAAGGTCAAATATTACCCAATCAGCTGAAAATATTTCCGCCGTAGCTGAAATTGTGGAAAAAAACCTGAAAACATCGGCTCGGCGACACGTCCAAGGACTGTTTTTTTTGCACACTTCAACGTCGTGCGTTTTGAGATCGGATCAGCAATGTGTCCCGACGATATTCAGCTGACGTTAGAGCTTAAGCCAATAGAGCATCAAGAGCGGCTAAACTTCGCACCAGTGGAAATGATCAAAACTGTCGCATCTGGGCAACTGAGAACCCTCACGCGATTGACGAAGAGCCGGTACATGCGCCATATGTGACACTCTGGTGCGGCTTCTGGTCCAAAAAAAACCACTAGACCCAATTTTTTAACGCCACAGTAATTAGCGTGCATTCACCGTGCTTTATTGCTCATTGGATTAACTTTTATAATCTGCCCTAAGTATGGCTAGGTCTTTCGCGGACACTCTGTATATATGTAGGGTATCTGCGAAAGCTCTAGCCATACAACTTAAACGAGATTATAGACACGTATATGCATAATTTGAATCTTCAAAGTTTTTCCATTTACAAACGGGTAAAAAAAATGGTACACCGCTAAACTAAGTGTGTGTCCAAAGCTTCAGGGAAACTAGGTCAAGGCATGAAACAGTTACTGAATAACATACACGTGCGTCATTCGGTAAGTGAGGCGATCTTCTTTTTTTCGTTTCTCCGAGTTCTCCTACTCTTTGGAAGAGATCAACATTTCTAGTATTTTTGTTATTTCGTATTTTTACCGGACGGTTGCCGGCCTGACGCATTTGCTGCAGCAATACATGCGCACGGACTTTGCAGCAGTTCCGTTGCGTTGGTACATTACCACCTCTGTCCGTAAGCGGGGGGAAAACGGCGACGCCCAAACGTTAGCTTAGCTTGGCTCGGCCCGACTCAGCCCGCGTTTGTCGAGCCGTTGAGGAAGTTGGAGAGACGGATATATATATATATATATATAGATGTAGAGCAAGAGGGAAAAAGTAATCCACGTACTGCTCCGGTGATGAGCAAATCGGCTGCCCCGTCCCGTTGCCTGGTCGAGCTATTCGCTCATCGCCGTAGAGCGTGCGCGCTCGCGCTCACTTATCTTGTGCTTCAATAGTCTGTTCGTCATAAATAGTTTCAGAAGAGAACGGAATATATATATATATATCTGTGTGTATATGGTGAGATAGAGAGAGGGAGGCAAGAGAGAGAAATATAGATGGAGGTCAACGTGTTATTTCGTGCCCCATTTCGGGCAATTTGCTTCTGTGTTGTTGTTTGCTGCCATTGTCGCTCTTAGTGTTGTGTATGCCTGTTAGCGTGATATGATTATTTTTCTACGTTACCACTGTTTAGCTTTTCTTCCATTGTTTATAGCAGCAGTAATACTAGTGGCAACGGTAAAAGTGACAGTGCTAGTAGTTGAACGCATTGTTGTTGTTACCGTTGTTTTCATTGTGGTTGTTGTTGCCGTTACCGTTGTTGTTGTTGTTGTTACCGTTGTTTTTGATTGTGGTTGTTGTTGCCGTTGTTTGCGTTGTGGTTGGCTTTGTTGTTGTTATTGTTGTTTGCGTTGTGGTTGGCTTTGGTGTTGTTGTATTGTTGTTTGCGTTGTGTTTGGCTTTGTTGTTGTTATTGTTGTTTGTGCCGTTGCTGTAATATGTATTATGCAACATATTCAGATGTTCTCCGAAAGTCTTATTACTACGACTATTGTTGTTGTTGTTCTTGCTGTTGTTGCTCATCTTGGTAGCCCAGCTGCTGTAGTTGTTGTCATTGATGTTCACGTGATCATCACCACCAATTGTGATTGTCGATTTCGCTTCCTCTCCGATCATGATAACTAGTTATTGTTGTTGATGCTGGAGCGGCTATTGAGCTGCTGCTGCTGATGCTGCAGCATTGTTATAGCTGTTGACGATTTTTGTCACACTGTTTTTGCCACACACACACTGCCTGGAAACGGAATGTCTTGCTAACTAGTAAGCTAGATGACTTTTCTTACAACGAATATCAAGAAGCCGTGAAAAGAAGCGGCCAGTCATCATCATCATCATCACCATGTTCACGGTGATGATGATGATGACGATGATGCTAATCACGATGATCATAGTGATAATGAAGGAAGACAACATTGCGAAACATGACGTCTTCGACAAACTGGACTGAACCGGGGGAACGGCGGCGGCAGCGACGACGACGACGACGACGTAGGCGATTGGTCAGTGCTTTCTCTGAAGAAACGAAGCGCGGCAACCGTACAAGCAAAAGCTGAAGCCGCAGTGCAGCAAATCGATGCCGACGAACGGGTAATATTGTAGATAGGTGGCACACCCGTTCCTTCGTCCTACCGATACCTACCTACGTCTCATCGGGGCCACGAGGGCCACCACCCGGACTACTGCCGTGTCCTTCAATTGGTGCTTGCTGACCAATCGCGACCAAACTGCTTGCCCCGTTTTATGATGCTGGGGGGGGGTGGGGTAAGAGGGTGGGGTTGCTAGACCTACGCGGAAGACAACAACAACACGATCCGTTTGTCGCCATGAATTAATACCGACGCATACACACACACTCATATATATATATATATATATATATATATATATATATATGTGTATACACGTACAACTCGTCTACGCAATTTGGAAAAACTTTACGTCATATCTTCGGATTAAATATAGTGCACACGTGCATGTATGTATATATATATATATATATATATATATATATATATATGCATATATATATATATATATGCACGTGTGCACCAACAAAAAAAAACATTATATATATATATATATATATATGCATTGGTGCACTATATTAGATTTAAATAAGTGACATAATACGTTATTTTATTTTGTTAGAATCACTGCGTATATATATATTGTTTATACAACATTTTATTTAGTTTTTATACATTTATTTACATTAATGCATTTATTTTATGTATAGCACGTGTTGCCGTAGGTCATAAACGTCCAGTAGTCCTGCTTACACACTTACACTTCATGTACGGTGGTGTGAATATTAGTAAAATCTAATAGCAAATGACCTGTAGAACGCACTTGGACGACACTTTCGACCAGCACTCGATCTGCTAGACCGGATTGATTTTTTCGACCACATTAGCCAGATGACCTCGGCGAGCAGTTCGCCCGAGATTCGCCGGTGTTGGAGCTTGCAGGCTGCTCCGCCAGAGCGATACGATATTCTGGCTCGTTGCGAGATAAATAATCGATAATGATAACAAGGTAATCTGACGATTTGATGGTCATCGGCTATTCGCACCACTGTTGCAACAACAACAATAATGACGACAACAACAACCACAACAACAACAACAACAGCAACAACAACAACAACAACAACAACAATAGTGACAACACTAGATACTACAGTGGCGACCTCGACAGCCTCGAGCGAGCTGTGTGCGCCCCGGAATTGGGACCAGACAAATCGGTGATTGACCTCCGGCGAAGAAGACACATCTCGCACGTAGACCTCCTCCTGACTGACGCCGTCAAAGCAGTCCCGGACAAACGGCTACCCGACTGACCTCAGTACCTAAGGATTGATGCGAGATTACCATTGATCGCGCCGGATCGCGCCGGCCGGCGAGACGCCCGCGGGTTGCCGCCAGGCGAGCAACCAAATAGCATTAGCAGCAGAACAGGTGTTCGGCAAACCGAATACGCATGTTCGTGGATAGAAGATCAAATGGGCACAGCAAGCACTATTTGTGCTCCTTTAAGAGCTAGATAGAATTATTAATATTATTATTAATATTATTCAGCTAGTGGGTGTTGAAATAAATATCGTTTCCATGTAAATTCATATATATATATATATATATATATATATATGTGCACTCAAGTCTTCGGAATTTCAGAACACGTTTCATATATATATACATATACATACATGTGCATACGTGCGTGCATTTTAGTGCGTGTAACGTTTATTTGGGCCGACATTGCTGGCTTCCTCTGGCCCGTTAAAATTTAGTCTAGGCTATTTATGGCAAATGTAGCATCAATTGCTAAGCTTATTCGACTGAACACACATATATATATATAGATGTATATATGTATATATATATATAGATATATACATATATATATATATATATATATATGTATATATATATATATATATATATATATATATATATATATATATATATACACACATTTGCGGGTTAAATGCTGGAAAGCAATTTATATATATCTATATATACATATATATATATATATATATATACACACACACACATTTGCGGGTTAAGAGCTGGGAAGCAATTGCGCGTTGACAGGCCACGGAAGGGGAACAAGATCGCGCAGCGGAGGCGTCATTTAATGCGCCCGCGACACTGGGTCATTGATTTGCTAAGGAGCGAAATTGCGGCATGCAAACCCATGCAACGAATGCATGCAGTGCCATAAATCTCTTATGAGCACTTTGGCCCGAGTGGGAAAAAACGACCAAATTAGGGAGAGAGAGATAGGATATATATGTATATATATATATATATATATATATATATATATAGAGAGAAAGAGAGAGAGAGAGAGAAGATCTACATAATCTGCTGTGAACGAACACGGCAGTGGCCAGCCGGAGCCGCAGCGAGTCTCCTCGGTCACTGTTGGGGGCGCCCAGCGGGTGCTCATCATGCGGGGGTATCATGAGGCGTTAGCCAACCTCATCTTTCGCCCGGACAACCCCATCATTTCCATCGTCACCACCACTACTCACCTTCATCATCAGCATCATCATCAGTAGTAGTAGTAGTTGTAGTATCACCATCACCCTCCTCCTATTAGCTTTCCCTTGTTCTTCTCCTCACCATTTTCATCATCATCGTCATCACCAGAGAAGCAACAGCAATACAAGCATGTAGCAAGCGTTGAAAAACACGCCGAAAAGCGTCGTCATGCCCGACATATGCATACATATATGTCTGTCCGTATATATATATATATATATATATATATATATATATATATATATATATATGCATGTGCCTATGCCTGGTTAGCTGGTTGTTCAAGCTGGCGACTGCGTTCATGCATGCCGAACAGCTGAAAGGCGGGCTGGCATCCGCCGCCCGCTCCGATAATGCGGTAGTAAAGGAACAAGAAGAAGAAGAAGAAGAAGGAGAAAAGGAACGGGGAAGAGGAAAAGGAAGAAAAAGTCGAAGAAGATGCCACTGTTCTAGCTGGTGGTTCGTGTTGTTGCTGTGGCTGCTGTTAATACTTCGTCTTCATCATCGTCGTCGCCATCGTCGTCATCATCGTCGTCGTCGTCGTCGAAGTCGTCGCCGCCGCCGCCGCTGCTGCCGTAGTTGTCTTCGGCACAGGCGCCTTCAGCGCTGCCGCAGCCGCCGCCGCGGTTTGCCGGCGGATGACGCGCGCAGCTCTGCGCTGTCGGCCGCTGCACCGACCGATGGGGCACCCGAACCCCTCCTTCTCCGCGCCCGCTCCAGACCTCTTTGGTCGTTGTTGCTCGCCCAACACGAACGAAATAACGGACCGGCGGACGCTCGCTCGCACGTTCGTACGACCGTACGACTGCTTCGGAGCATGATGCACCAACAACGCTGGACAAAGTGCGACAGCCAAATAGACAACATAGATAGAAGAAGAAGAACAAGAAACAAGAAGGATTTAAAGATCAAGCCAGAGAACGAGCGGGCGAGAGAGAGAGAGAGGGAGATATACAGAGAGATCAATAGGGAGCTATCTATAAAGGTGTAGGAAGAGATAGGCGGGGGGGGAGGAGAGAGGGAAAAGAGTCAAAGTGACGATAGTCAGAGAGAGAGAGAGAGAGAGAGAGGCGAAGAGAGAGACAATCACCGGTAGCAGCGGTAGGGGTAGAAGCCGCTAGCACACCGCGGCAGATGAAGACGCGACGCGCAGAGCAAAGAGGTGAAAGCGTTGCCGAAGCGCGCTACGAAAACGGCGACGATCAAGTTCGTAGTGCTTGTTCATCCGCGTAGTGCTCGTCATTACTCGTCGTTACCGCGGTTAACGGTGACGGCGACGGTGGCAGTGGTAACGGTCGCGGTAGGCGGTTGCCGTGGCAGATGTGCTAGGTGTCCGTTGCAGTCTTGCGCCGTAGCTTGTCGTTAGTTAAACACGACGGGTCGATCAGGTGGCCGGCATTCTGCAGATCGTCGAGGTTGAGGCCACCACGCGACCGCCGTCAAACGGCCTTCGTAACGGTTGAAGAAACTACAAGAACTAGAGCAACAACAACCACAACAAAAACAACATCAACTACAGCAGCAGCAACAAAAACAACATCAACTACAGCAACAACAACAAGAACAGCTAACCGTTGGATAGGCTGCTAGAACAGTAGCTAGCAGGAGTAACGGTAGTTTGGCCAACGGTTGGTTGACGAACGTTGGTTGCGAATTACGACTTACGAGTGACGACAACGAGTGCACTTGGTTGGCACTAGGATCCAGCCCCGCTGCTACTGGATTTAGCTACCGGCCGGCTAACGGATAACAAACCGACGCAGGCCCGTTCAGAATGACTGCGCCTTTGACTGCGTGACTGATTGACTGATTGATTGACTAACTGACTACGTAACTGATTTACTGATTGTGCCGGACATAAGCAGTCAACTAGCAAAAGAGACATCGCTCTCACCAACTCATTGACCTCCCAGTGCGCTCCTCCCAGAGTCCTGACTAACGATGACGACCCTTCGAAGTTGTCCTGGTGTGGCAGGAATGCTCCTGCTGGTCGTCGTTGGTTTCCAACTGGCTACCGTGGTGTCCAGTTTGCCCGTTGGACACGATCCTGCGGTTGCCAAAACCCAGCAGCAGCAGCGGCAGCAACAACAACGACAACAACGACAAGTACTACAACAACAACCACAACAACATCATAGACAACAACAACAACAGCAGCAACAACAACAGCGCCAGCAACAACAACAACAGCAGCAGAGGGCGGTGCAAAAGAGCAGTGTTGTAAAGGGCAAACAACAGGACCAACAGGAGGCTGGCCGTCTCGCTCGCAGTGTAACAGCAACGAGACGACAGGATGGCTCTGCTGCCAGCGACCGGACGCTCGAATCACGCCAGTTTTTCGGCGGGTTCATGCGCATGTTCGAGCAGGCCGAATGGGACGTGATCTTCATCAAGATGACTCGAGTACTCGTGAACTACTTCACCGATATGGGCTTCAAGATGATCTTCGGACAAACCGGGCGCTCACTCGATTCGGTGCCAGCTCGCCTTCGACCGCTCGAGATCATGGACAGGCTGCACGAGCGTCTCCAAAAGAAGAATCACTAATCGCGCCGAAGCGGCTTGCCACAGTCCGCCAATCGAGCCGACAACGTATTAGTCATATGTATATTTATCGACGTGCAAGTGCGCGTCGCGTGCTGCTAGCCTTGCCACAACCACAACAACTTCAACGTAGCATTTAGTAACAAATCACACACAATATATATATATATATATATATATATATATATGTAAAGCCATTCTACGAAGAGCATTATATATTAATTATTCATTTATCGCCAGGCTAATAGCCAGCTAAATGTAGTCAGGTTGCCGTTTCGGTTCTAAGGAGTCTGGTAACTACTAGTCTAATGAACGCGTATTACTGGTGAATTCTCTATTACTATTTAAAAGGAAACGAATCGTGAAGTGAAGTATAGGAGCTGGAGGAGTTTTCGGTGTCCGTCGATGTTGGCATGCATATCGCAGATAACGTCTCCCACGTGCGCCGGATCGCATATAAACAGAACAAGATGTGTTGGAAAAGCCAGCTCTTTTTATGGCGACAAAATCATTAAAATATACGTCTCGGTATTATAGTTGACTAGAAAAAAAGCCACCTTGAACAACGACAACAATGACGTCAACAACGAGAACGACGATTATAATGATGATGGAAACAATACCGATTCTATCTAGCGGTGAGGTGCGAATTGATTAGCAGTGGCATTGCTCAAAGATATTATCGGACTAATTGATCATAGGTTGATGTGCCGGAAGCCCTCTATTGCTTTGCAGCAATTATATATATATATATATGTATATGTATGTATATATATATATATACATATATATATATATAATATATATATATATATACATATATATATATATATATATATGTATATGTATATATATATATACACTCATACATGCTGTGGATAGAGCTAACACATTTCGAGGCGCGCAGACACGTGCTCGCCGTAGTTTTCCCGCCTACATCCGACAGGGGCTGGACAACGGAGCATCTTTGTCAGTCAGTTCCCCAACAACCCACGCCTCCGCTCGCTATTTTTGGAGACGAGTCACAAGCGATATGTATAATCTTAATCATTATTATCACAATCATCCAACGACAACTTCGCCGCAACAAAAACAACCACTGTACTATAACCGCTAGGGCCATAGCTAGTGTTGCAGCTTTTACTACATTGACTTCGCATGCTACGACTATTTTTTTCTAATACTGCGACTACGATTATTGAACGTCAACTACCGTCATTGCTCGTAGGTTGACTGATACTCTATGATGTCGGTCGGCAATGGTAGTACCCCATCGTCCTCCCCACCAGCTAGGTGGTCGAACGAACGATTTGCTTGGGCGACAATTCGCTAGATAAATGGGCGATTGTGCTACCGAACCGCCTATAGCCGCTGATAATGGCCGCTTCCTCTTGGGGGTGTGATTGTGTAAATAAAGCGTCCGTCTTCATTCGAATAGTGCACGTGCTTTCTATTTGTAGCTTGCTCTTTTTTCTATATATATATATATTTTTTTTCTTTTGCTTTTAATTTTTTTATATATATATATCTATATGATGACTCATGGCAGTGAGTGCAATGCACTCTCCTCGCTAACAACGCTGGCACTTAGCGATTTTTAATGTCAATATTATTACGAAGCTGTAGTGATATTAATCATACTATTGTATATTTTACCAAATCCGGTGTGGAAATACATCATGAATTAAGAGAATTGTAGAGCTCGTTAAAGTATATATATATTTTTAATAATGGAACATGGTCTCTAAGAAGTTTTATGCTTTAGAGTGATGGTGATATCACTAAATCCATGACACTGGTTCGATATAGGAGCTCAAAATGTGAGATTGCAAGATAACCAGCCCCCTATACAGAAACTAAGTATACCGTCGTGTTCGTGAGAAAATGCTTGCTTCTTTGGAAGGAAATGCAACGCCGGCCAGAAGATGCCACCTGGGCGTTTTGAAGAAAATTCCCAAAACTAAAGTTCTTTTATTAGCTTTCACGCCCAAGACCTCAAAATCATAACTCTACGACCTGATCTCATTGATCGCCTTTTTAACGTAACAATGAACAATTTTAGAATTTAAATAATGTTTTTACCTAACTGAATATTGCAAGATCTGAAATGATCAATAATTTGTTCGCCTGGCAGAGTGTAGCTAAATATTCGCACATAACGGCGGCTTCAGGGACTTCACTGCCTTCCAGTCTCATCTCACCTTTTATTCGGTAAATAAAGGTATTTTCTATTCTATTGTATGGCAAGCAGTTCAAAAGTGTAATGGCGCTTCTGGGCTACTAGATGATTACAAGGAATGCAGGCGAATCCATCATTCACCGTACAACAATTCGTTACACTGCTCTGGGCTTTCGTCGACTACATTACACATACTTTTTTTTGTTGTCATTACTTTTGTTGGGATGGTTAGTGAAAAAATGTTCGGCTCTGAAAATGGGCCTAGGAAAATCAACTGTTAACGCTGCTTTGATTACGTAACCCTATATGGCGCTGGTGTATCATCATATGTGCGTTTTAAACGTACAGCGATACCTCTTTGCTATGCCATAAATTACGTTGATAATAGATTTAGATAATATATATAATATCTGTATACAAAAGCTTATATACTGTATATATATACATATATATATAAAAAATATATACTGTATACAAAATCATGATTTTTTATTCATGCTTACGTCAACCCAAATATCTAAATACAATCAACGATCAAAAAGTATTCACTTTGAAATGGTATGTGTCGCGCCGACGAGTCTTCACGGCGACCCTTCATTCCGCCTATGTCCTCCACCCCATCCAGTCAACCGTATGTGGAAGAGGTACTCGTTCCCAATAAACGATTTTTTCATATTACGACGAAGCGCTCCACCGTCTGCACAGTAGCACAGCGTCAGGAAGGCTGTACTGTGCAGACGTCACACGACGGCAGACCTACAGAGGCTACATTGTCGAATGGACACCAAAACAACCAGGGTATCGTCCACAACCACAACATCAGCAGCAGCAACAACATGCTATCTGCGTGCCCCACAGACTCCATGTCGCGACAAATTTAACATTAGCATCACCTCACCTCAGGCCTCCGTACGCGCCATCCAGCACATCACTCAAATGGTTAAGCCACACCTTGGTTCTAAGGGGTTGCAAATAAACACCCGAAAGCCAAGACCTTTGTCAAATTCCGACAAAGGGAGGGGAATTAGCGAGGAGTGGTAATATCTGTTGGGGGATGGCAAGCGCTTCTAGTCCGTATACACTCCCGTTAGCGCATTTAGAACTTCGACCTCACTATATCGGAACGTGTTTTAAGGCACACATTCATCATATAGTAGGCCCAGCTTCGCTTAGATATTTTCGGTGGTGTAGGAATTGTTAAACGACTTTCGGTTGACGTAGCTTTGCACTTATTTACACTGAAAGCGCTTTTAAAGTTGGCATATAGCCAAGATAGGGTGTGGTTCCATCTTGTACAGGGCGAATTTTAGAAACCCCAAGGGGTGCTTTACGACGTACTTGAAACTGGTACTCTGTCTTTTTGTCAGAGCTGATTTGTGTGTGCCCCGACCGGCTGTGTCACGATGACACATGAGTTTCGGCTAAGACTGCGAATGCGTACAACTCCGCAGCTCTACCAAATCTTGGTAAAGTTGGGGAGAAAAGTAATACAGACAGGAGCGCATGGAGATTGAAAGAATAAACACCTTTGTCTCAGCATGATTGTGGACTGGGGCGGCCTGCGACGATCGCCACGTATACACCAGGTCTATCGCGCATGGCTATTATCATCGTGTGTGATCGTCCAATGACTTTCACAAGGAGCACTCTCAATGCACCGGCCGGCTCTGCTCACAGAATTAAGCACCTAGTCCACTGTTCGGTGGTTCGGAGAAGGCCGCTACACTTTCCCTCTCTTGTTAGGACGGCGACTGATCTTTTTTTTTCAGATTGACTCTCAGCCATTATCTAACGTCCACGGAATAGCGTTTGCAGTGCTTCGTAAGACGGACCCCGTAAATATAAATGTGCAACGGCGGGGATCAAACCCGTGCACCTATGTGTCACCTTCATTTTTTAGAAGGTGACTATTTTCCTTCCCCTACGGCCTTGGAATCGCCTATGTGCCTCCTCCTCCTCCGGTCGTAAGGCGCACGCGATTGCACTGCGCCACCGGGCTCGATATTCATTCGAACGAAGCCTCCTCGTGGTGTAGTTTCCGTCGTACCGAGTTCTACATACATCACCAGTTAACTTAGCGCAACGTCGTCGTTGCAACACTCTGTCTCTTAGCTCGTTGTTTCTACAACCAACGTTTTGTTGTTGTTGTTGTTGTTGTTGTTGTTGTTGTCGGTGTTATATGATGATACTAGTTTTTAAATTTAATCTATTTAGCGTTTGACCGTCAAAGTTATTGCTGCGAATGCTGCTGCTGCTGCTGCTGCTGCTGCTGCTGCTGGGGCTGCTAATATAATATGCTATGTATTCATAATTTGTCTTTGCTTTGTTTGTTTGTGCTATGCTGTATATTGCTGCTGTGTCCTATGTTGTTTTTCCAGCCGTCAGCTGTAGACGTCTGCTGCGCGGGCTCGCGCGTCCGATACGAATTGATTAGGCGAGACAGCATACCTGCGTGCAGCAGCCGGAGGGGCCCAGGACTTGGCCCCGGCCCGGGCTCCGGACCGTCAACGTTGGCATCAGCCAGGCATTCAGCGACAGGAGCAGGACAATGTCGCAGTTTGTCTTTCGGATGCTTTCGCATCTCGCCGTCACGCTCATTTGCGGCGTATGTTTGATTCCGCTTGTGCTGAATCCGTTAGCTGTTGAAGCTCAGCTGCCCAATGGTTCCGGCCGAGGCAATTACCGCATGCCCGATGACAACTACTACCCCAAGGTAACCAAACAAGAAGACGAGCTTTTCACGACACCCTATGTGCTTGCACGTGTGTATGTATATTGATTTGTATATATATATATATATATATAGAGAGAGAGAGAGAAAGAGCGAATACAATAGTTACCAGGTTCATCATTAGTGCATAACTCTGCTGGTTGACAAGCGGAAAACGAGAGACTAAATCAACGACGCCTCTCGAATGATGATGCCTAGATCACCTAATTCTGTGCAACGAACGTCAGTATAGATGCATACTACTCGTCTACTTGCGGAAGAGTGGAAAAACGCAAAAGAAACTCCTAACAATACCGTCATCTCTCGATTCTCGTATGTTGTGCAGATTCCGTCGACTTACGAGCAGTTCCGTCGTATGCTGATGTACCCGTACAATCGAGGGGACTTTGCGCCGCTCGACGCCTCCAAGACAGAGCACGAGCGCTCACTCACCAACCGATTGCCGTACTTCGGCTTCGCCTACAAATACATCCGGGTTCGTACTGCGGCCAGTATTGCTGCGCTGTTCTGGGCGATATTGCACGCCGACTCTCGATATCGCGATGTTGCTTTGTTGTCTTTTTTGGATAAAAAAAAGCATACGTACATGGCATTAAACATCGTCCTAGTAGTTCTTACGCTGAGAACAGACACTTGCACTTATATTGCTTATATTAACACGGGCGTTTTCTCTAACAAAAAACAAAGCTCAGCTTTAACAACGACGGCCGGTGTGCATCATGCATTATAGTAGTTAGTTTCTAAAAAACAAATATATATATATATAACTTAAACAATATAAAATAATATATTAAAATATTTCAAATTATTTATATTATATATATATATATATATATATATACGTCGTTGAGTCGACAGTTGTGAATGGGATGCCGGTACTAAGCAGTTGATTTTCAACAAAAAACCAATAGGTGCACACGAACGGCTACGTTCACTTCGGTGGCGGGCCGAAGGAGTATCGGCTTCCACTCGAGTTCCCGCTTAAGCCCGAGGATACCGTCAGCGAGAAGGATCCGGCCATCATTGCCGCGTGGCTGACGTACCAGGTGTTCGACGGAAACATTCCCGAGTCCGGCCTCTACGTGCGACTCGTCAAAGTCAAAAGGCGCAAGTACGTGAACAGTCCGTCGAGTCCATTTCTATTCCGTGTTTCGTCTACAGCCAACAACTGTACTAGTTTATCTGGAATTAAAAACATTTTTTAAGGAGGTTGTTTTTCTACTAGTTCATCTACTGCTCCTAAATATATATATATATATATATATAGTATACACTCACATATAATTTGTATCGTTATATATACTAGTATCGTCACTTTTATGATTATTTTCCATATCCTATTGTTACCGTCCCTTAGGCAGTCATTGTTTGTTAAGTAAACTGACGAAAATGTGACTACAATTACGAAGCGACTCGTGCTTGCATAGAGCATATATTGATTTTCGATTAGAGGTGTGAGTGAATAACGTCATCAGCGTTTATTATGCAGTGAGCTCGGGACATGTTCTCAAAGCCGTGATCAACACGACTGTTGGCTTCAGCGAAGACTTCACGATGACTTCAATGGGGGCATGATTGGATCCCAGGGCTTTGCGCCGTCGTTCGCTCTCATCGCGACTTGGAGGAACACCACTGTACGTGAAAATAAGCAGCCGACCTTCAAAAGATTTATATAAATATGTGTATATATATAATTAACAAAAGTAGATAATTAGTGCGTGCCTGTTCGCGCTTACTTACTTTACCGGCTTTGTGTTAAGCATAATAATATTTGGTTCGCAACTACAAATGCATCTGAGCATATAGCACTTGCAAAGAATGTCTATGTATAATTGAAGTATGTTACATAATATATATATATATATATATTTTTTTTTTTTTTTTAAATTGTTTTTCTTCTTTTTTGCTTGAGATGTATACCTAAATGCACATGTCACCCTTATTTTTTTTAAATCTTAGCTTGCTAGCATAGGCGGACATGATGAAATATCTAGGCTTTCCCCACAAGTTCTTGTGACAGCATGGTCGCTGTCTTTCAGTGGTATGGTCTATCGCCTGTTCTTAATAAGCCTTGCTTACATCCAGATTCGATCAACATTAGGGATCAAACTGGCTACACCCTGGCAGTTGACAACCATTACCAGCACACTAGCCGCCCCCTAGACTACGCTGCCACCTATATGTATTTGTGTGTTATATCAGCACTGGATTAAAGATGAAAGCATTTCAAGGAGAGTTAATAAAGCATGTGTGACCAATGCTGGCATGCTTGTGCTATGTATATATGCATGTATATATGTGTATATATATATAAAAAGTGACCTAAAAGAAGTCGAGATGGTAGGTGTGCCGTAATAACATTCAGTTGCGTGATGATGTCTGCTTCGTTTCGGCGGCTTCGGGGGCCATCTACTTGTTGGCGCTGGTTGTTGGCAGGTGCCCCAAATGGAGCGGTTTGGTCAGCGGCAGAAGAGCAACACCTATCAGATGGTTATTGCTTCCGACGAGATTCGCTCTTATGTCATGTTCAACTATGAGCACATCGAATGGATTTCCTCTGAGGATCGGGTAACTAAAAAAAAAAGAAAAAGATATATATATATATAATATATATAAATATATATATATATATATATATAGATATATATATATAAATATATATAAATATATATATATATATATATATATATATATAAATATATATAAATATATATATATATATATATATATATATATATTATAAATATATATAAATATATATATATATATATATATATATATATATGTATATATATTTCTATAGGGTGTCCAAATCCAATTTGGCCACCCTAAAGGTGTCTATGATTTAGTTCAAATAAGCATTTTTCAATCAAATTGAGATTGGGGGGATGTCCTGTTTAGGAGTGAAAATGAAATTACTAATTTTTATTATATCGATATAGTCTACCGGAGAGAGCTTCAGAAAATGTGAATAACGTACTGTGCAATGGAGAAACTAGACATATCGGCGTAGCCGGAAAAAATATGATTTGCCTGAAAGACATCTAACGTGGCTAGCGAAAGAAGAACAACGCAAAAGTCAAAACCCTGTGATTAGTCCTTTTTTTGTCGTAGAAGTTTATATATATATATATTGCGCGAGGTCTCTTAGGATATGTTTTATTTATATAACTTTGGAATGTTAACATATTGGAGTAAACAATTGTCTTCGCGTGAACGTGTGGTCACGGGTTCTCTAACTCAATATATATATATATATATATATATATATATAGAATTTTCATTTTTATACTAGAAGAGTCACTAATATGCGATTGATTCCCGATGCGATGCGCCTCGAATCGGTACGCGCGTCGCGCAGAAAGACGGCACTAATGGGCTGAATCCATTCATCGGCTTCAACGCCGGCAATACGACGCGGGCGTATGAGTTCTTCCCGTATTCGCAGCAACCGCGGGTGTCACAGATCACTGCCGGTGGCGATGAAGTCATGAAGGGCCGTTACATCTTCCAGGTCAACGAAGAAATCTACTCCGGAACCTGCGTAAACTGGGGTAGGCAACACCTATATATGCTCCATCTCTGGTCTCTACTACGCATCGTTTATCTTACGTCCTAGTTGCCCTGTAACGTCTTGGTATTTACATGTATACCTTATTTCTATACGCGACGTGTAACGGCAAAGATGATGATAGATGAATGGATTTCTTTTTTTTGCTTGACATCTATACCTATATACACATGTCACTCTTTTGTATCAGGGCTGCTTGGAGCGGCAGGACAAGCGGACATGTTAAGATATCGTGATCTTAACAGCCTTCTTGTGGCAGCAGTATGATCTCTGACTGCCAGCGGTGGTTATAGTTTAATATCTATTCTCAATGAGCATCGCTAAAACGAAATTCAATCAACAACAATATTCAATGATATCGATAATCGATGACAATATGGTCTATGTGCACATATGTATATGCATATGTAACCCAATATGCTGTGCTAGTGTAGAGTACAATTACTGGTACCCGGTACGATTAGTAATTGTAATAAATAAAACGTACTAAAAATAAAAACCTAAACTATTTAGCTCACATGTGGTTTTGTGGCTGCACGCTAACGTTTGTTGATTCTTTTTGCAGAGTTGGACCCACATCTGATAAAACAACGGCCTCGCCTATCGTTCTTCCCCAAATACGCAAGCATGCTTGGCGGGACGATGATCAACGTGACTGGACCGTGCTTTTACCCAAATGCCAAGATTGAATGTCAGTTCCAAGACATGAGCGGAGGTCGCTTCCCGGCCATTTACCGGGACAGACATCACGTCTCATGTTTTATGCCCCCCGTGTTCTATCACGGTTACGTTGATCTAACGGTTACCATTGATGGTGGAGACGCGCTCTTCTACGGACGTTTTTACATACGTACGTTACTAACGCCTACACACACACTCACATATATATATATATATATATATATATATATATATATATATACACGTGCATATATTGTTTGGTGTCATGTATATATATATATATATACGTGCATATATTGTTTGGTGTCATGTATATATATATATATATATACACGTGCATATACTGTTTGGTGTCATGTATACGTATATATATATATATATATAAAAATATTGTGATTATTTATTAATCATTTACAATACGTTTGCACACTCGGCAGTGCTCGCCTTCAGATAGCCCCTAACGTCAGTTTCCTAAACTGCAGGCCCTATTCAGTCACACACAAACACAACAAGAAACCACTTTTTCGACGATGTAGTTTGTCTAACCGGCCCCGGATCACCTTCGTCCGAAAGAAAAACCGAATACTGATAGAAGCTCAGCTTCTGCAACAAGTAGATAGTAGCAACCCAGCAAACTTAAAGAAGCCTACGTTGCACCACTGACCAGCTGCTAAAGTGAAGACTGCATAGATGCATTCTTGCACAGCCTTTCTGGTCTCCAGAAATGCCTGAGCTGCGTCGATTTGCAATTTGCCGACTCTTTAAAGGTCATTTCTGAGGTACTGCAACTCCCATTGGCACTATTTGCCCTGTAACGCGCAGCAAGTAGGTTTTGTCGTTATAACTAACCACAAGCGTACCTATCCTCATTCTCCACTATCCTTCGGGTCAGGGCACTCTAAGCAGAGGCAGCCCGAAAGCATGCCCCGCCTGATGTATTTAAGGCCTTCGCAGTTCAGGGGAAGTCTTGCATTGGCCGCCTTACGGTAATTTCCTTCAGGTTCTGACCTTTTGCGCCCACGACGCATTTGACAACGTCTGCGTCTAACGCAATGGTCAAAGATAGTTGGCGAGGGCCGCCTGCGTAATCTCCTCGAGACGCCGCCGATGACTCCAAGAGAGCATGACTACAAGTTGTCTCGCTTTAGCACCGGAGCGTGGCTCTACGCTTTGCCGTTTGGAGCTCTGGTTACTCTCTTGGTGATGATGCTGCAACCCTTGTTTGTGCTAGTGTCAAAGAAAATGCCAACGTGGTTGCACCACATGCACACCAATGCGGTCATCTGGTAGGAGCGGAGTGCGGGCAGAAGTACATTACGGCTAGGGCCGATACTTTTAGGGGCCGCTTGTATGGGTCGGCACCGCACACGTGCGTTCTTGCTGCTGGCGAGATGCTGAGAAAGTCAGGCTCCCTTACGAAATAGGGAAAAATAGTTTTCTTTCTGTCTTCCTCTCTCTCCCTCTATTTCTTTCTCTCTCTCTCTCTCTTTCTATATATATATATATATATACATATAAGAGTTCATAATAACTGTAATTCGAATGGCAACGTTTACAGAACCGCCCGAGCTGGCCAACGAGGACATACTCATTGTGAACAACGCCGATAAGCAGGAGCGGCCGACAAACATGGTTCTCCAGTGGAAAGCGCACAAGCTTTCGTCGCACGTTAACGATACCCGAACCGTTGCCATTCACCTTTGGGGCTTTCAAGACAACCAGGAGTACCCTTCACTGACCTACATTACCGAACTCGGCACAGCAACGGTCAGCCAGCACCAGGTGAACCTTGACCTGTACCAGTACCGATCGAACAACGATCACGGCAAGCTGGGCCTGCAGTTCGGTTTCATCAGCATCAACATGACGGATCCGAGCGTCGACAGCTACGACGTCAGGGAGCGGTCACCGTACGTTGCACGCCGTGGCGTTCCTGCCACTAATTGCTTTTTGCTTTATTAATTGATTGTACAATACGCTTTGTACTTTATTAATTGATTGTACAATACGTTTTGTACTTTATTCATTGATTGTACAGTACGCTTTATACTTTATTATGTGATTGTGCAATACGCTTTGTATTTTATTATCTGATTGTACAGTACGCTTTATACTTTATTATGTGATTGCACAATACGCCTTTTACTTGGCTGAGCGTTTCGATTGAGAGTGCCCCCATCCCGGCAAATGCTTGAGCATACATAGGTTTGGATGTCAACACTGCGCAGCGACAAAACAGGGCTGTGATGTTCCTTTTTCTGCTCTAATATATATATATATATATATATATATATATATATATATATATATATATATATATATATATATAAGTGTCCAGGTATAGCAAACATTTCATTTTGTTTACGTATACGAGTATATACATTTCAGAAAATAACTGAATGTGCTTCACTGAACACGTGCCTTTTGTGCCTTACAGGATGATCTGGTCACACCCAATGCCTCTTGCTTGGTATTTTTGGCCGCAGTGGGAGAACCAGTTTGGCCAATACTGGAAGGATGCCTTCTGTCACGACTGGTTTCAGCATGAACGTGAAGGAGACAAGTTTGCCATAACGCTTTGGAGGTACATATGTTATACATGCGTTAGGCACGGGTGTAGTCACCGTTGGCCCGTGTGACTCGCCATGCGTTCTTGATAACAATGTATTTGCTTTTGAAGGAGGTTGTCTTGAATTCTAGGCTATTTTCCGTCCCCTTCGGGCTTGGAATCGTTATGTGGCATATCTTCAATGCATGTCGAGATATCTAGGGTATTCCTAGGAGTTCTTGTGGCTGATCCTCAGCGGTATATGGTTTATCGTCCTTTCTCAATAAGCATTGCTCAAAGAAAATTCGATCATTATTAGGGAACAACGGCATCCCGGTAGACAATTAGTGCACTATAACAATGTATCTCTCACTTAAGCTAAATGAACCACGATTATCGGTCTACGTCCGGTTCAATTGAGTCTGGTAACTCGTGGCTTCGTCGACGTGAGAAAGGTTGTGAACGTTTGGCGATTTCTTTTTCCGATCTCCTTGCGTGTATTTATACATTATACATAACATAATTTCAATACATAATCAGGTCAGACCCCGTAAATCACTGCCTGAGGGCAGCTAAATTATTGACCCTTAATCACAAGCATACAATGTACTCCCTATGAAGATATTGGCGATGTAATTAAGACACTGCCACCACTGGTCTGTTTTGGACCTAACACATATATATAAATACACATATATAAAGAGATGTTTTTAAATAGAAGTTACACATTTTGTTTATTATTATACAGAATTGACGTGGTGTGTACTATTCCTATCAAAGGTGTCCTTGTACGTTGCGTCAGTCGGAGCTTGATCGGGGTCGCTTCGCTCCGGACACGCTATGCAACACCTACAGTCGGAACTGCGACCCGTTCTACAAGACGGCGCTGCAGTGCGTGAAGTCCGGCCGTCCGAGTGTCGGAGGTTCAGGCCAGACCTGCTGTTACGATCCCGAAGGCGAACTGATCCTCACTGCCGATAGCATGTACGGAGGCCGACCTCACCGATACTTCAGCTACGGTAAGCTATGATAGCAGAGCCAGCAGCAGTTAGCAATCGGAGGTACTTCAACACGGTGCTGCATGACTAATTGAATACATCACAATAGTATACGCCATCACACTATATGCCACACACAGTCACACACACACACACAGCGCACTACGTAGAGACCTGACAACGCTTCTATGTACAGAATGTAACAAATATGAATTGTTTCTAATTTTATGAAGGTAGAACTATTATTTAGATTTCGACGTGATGTCCACAAATTTCTATAAACTTGAGGCGGTAGATTCATACATCGAAACGCACCTCCAAAACGCGTTTTCCGATGCTTTCTAGCTCCACCTCGATGGCTCCAGGCACCTCGTAAATTAAAACGTGTCTATCTATATTTCTTTGTGGAGAGTCAACCGATCAACTTGAATGTTCCATCCAAATATCAACAAAGTTGACGCGATCTGCCAGTGGAGACGGCTCTTAACTCAGTCTCTGCTACGCGGGACATGTCAAAAACTTTCCTTATGTCGAACCATAATGTTTAAACCAAACAGTTCACTAAAACGTAAAAACAGATTCAAGTATTACATATCATTATGTGTACTGTTGTTTATCCTAATCCGGTTTCCATTCTTTTGGTTTTATTGTGCTGGCGTGCGCTATACGTGGAGCAGTTGCCTCACCTTGCATAATAGGCAACAGGAGCTGTGTCCCCCGAACGGCACGTTCGATGGGCATATTTGGCAAATAGTCAGGCGAAAATTCTAGTTTTATATTATTATTATTATTATTATTATTATTATTATTATTATTATTATTATTATTATTATTATTATTATTATTACTACTATTAATATTACTATTATTATTATTATTATTATTTGTCCTTTACGCTCGTTGGAAACGGACGGACGCTTGCCTTCAACGGTGGCTGTTGTCGCTTGCAGGCATTCTGCCCTACAACCAGCGTTCGAAGGTCGCCACGCTCGCGACCTGGCAGGCCGACATGATGCCGTTCTTCACGTGCTGTCAGTGGCAGGAGGACAAAGATGATTCGACTTCGTGCCAGAAGTTCAAGTACTTCCGTACATCGCAGGACTGCTCGGCGTACCAGCCGCCGGGCTTTGCTGCCGTCTTCGGAGATCCCCACTTTCTGACGTTCGACGGCGCCAGCTACACGTACAGTGGTCGTGGCGAATTTTCGCTCGTCTACGCCGACAACGAGAAGGCGAAGCTCAACATTCAGGGTCGGTTCGAGTCGCGGCGTCGCGAGCACTTCTCCGACATCGTCATGAACGGCACCTACCTGTCGGGCGTCGCTGTGCGCGACAATGTATCGTCGACGGTCGAGTTCCACCTACGGCCTCTCGTCGCCCGCTGGCAGTACCAGCTCTATCTGATCGTCGACAACGAGTACATCTACTTCTGGGACGAGTCGATGAGGACACAGAACTTCCGAGGTGAGTTCCTTCCTCCGCTTTCTCCGCTCGGCTAGACCAATCGGCTTGGTCGGGTCCGGTGGCGTGGGGTAGGTGCATTCCGTCTGCGCCACGCGACCGGAGAAGACACATAGTAGGTGCGCGAGTTCGAGCCCCACCGTTGCCGCACATCTGTATTTACGGGCGTCCGTCTATAAAGCATTGAGAAAAGCTGTCCCGTGCAGACGCTAAATCTTGGCTGAGGTTCAGCCCGAAAAGTATTTATTTAGATCAATCGGCTGTGCAAAGCGTGCAATGCATGTGTTGGCATGCCTATTGCGCAGAGTGTACAACAAATCTACATTCTGTATATTTCAGTTAAATGGAGTATAATCTTTAAATTTTATGTATAAGATTGTTCTTTTTGTGTATATTTTCCCTTTATCTTCACCCTTACGGCGAGAGAAGAAGTGCAATAGACACACATCTTCATGGTAGAGTCGGCAGGTGCGCAACTGGTCCTTTTAGCTCGCTCGACTTTAGCGTCACGCTCCGAAGAAAAAAACATTCGTAAGGTACTGTACGGGGCATATTCAGCCTTAGGTGGGATTGTTTCGGTAGCTGGTGGTCAGTCTGTCAAGTGTTACACAAAGCGGCTGCCCGCGAGCATTGAAAAGCAATACACGCACTTCATATATAATGAAAAAACAGCTCTCAAGCTGGTTGAAATTCGCTTGCGTTAGGTGGTTCTAGATCCTGTCAAGACCACACGTCAAACCTGGAAAAATCTTAAGCATGACGAACCTCTCTTCGATTTATTATTGGCTGGCCGTCGCAACGTATAACGTCACTGGCCGAAATAGACCTCCACACTGGTAGAAACCGGTATTCCATGACTTTCGTCTTCACCTAAAGGTGTTCACCTAAAGTTCCCTCGAAATAAGGAACGCCTTTGAGTTATTGCGTTTGGTGTTATTTGTGTCGTGATGTGCGACACGATATCATCCGCATACCTTAGCTTGTTGGTACCTTTGAACGGGGTCTCACCACCCTACGAGGTCGCACGATATAAGCTGATAGCTCTCGTTCTGCGGGGTCTTATATATATACCTTTCTACAGCCAAAGTGGTCCCGCTTACGTCTGGCTTGCAGTGAGTACTAAGCATATAGTTCAAGAAAGTAAATTTCTAAATCAACTTGAATGAACTATTTTAATTGTACTATATTGTGTATTTTCATATATACTTCCAACGATCCAGGTGTCTCGATTTACCAGCCGACTGGTTACTATAACATGTCAAAGATGGTGGCCATGTTCGACTCTGGTGCCGGTGTGGAGGTCAGCGTTATTAATGAACAGCTCGTTTTGTACGTGTTCCTGCCGGTCGAGTTTGTGGTGAGTTTGTGACAAACCCACACGCACAATGTGTGCGTCTAAAAGTAATGACTCTTCCATATTTTATATATATATATATATACATATACATATATATACTCCTTATGAAGATGGAAATGTTTGCACCTAACGCACGAGACCTCGTTTATTTGATAAGCCGATCCAAACCCTGCGCAGCTAAGTGCTTGAGTGAGAAACAGTTCCTGCTTAGATGGGTGTATAGCTGTGTGCGTTCGCGTCTCCGCAGGAAAACTTGCAGGGCTAAATTTTGTCAATATAGACAATATGAGCATGGCACGGGTTCTCCAGGGCATGCGTGTACCGAAAGGACTACCGTTGTGTTGATAGAAACCAATGGTTGTCGGAAGCAACGCCGGCCAAGTTGTCCCCAACGTCATTTCCTTTTATTGTTTTTTTCTGCATTACAGAACATAACGACGGGCTTACTAGGAAGTTGGGACGATCTCGCAGCCAACGATTTAAGTCCCGACCAACACGGCTTCGGAATGTCTTCCTATACAAACGACATAGAGATACACGAGTTTGGAAATAAGCGTACGTTATATTATTTGTGTTATTAACACCCAAACTGGGTAAATGTGTTTATGTTGCATGCTTTCTTCAGATTAAATCGTTTTTGTAGTTCTTCCGTCAGCAGCGGGCCACCCTCCAAGACGTGAACAATTATATTCCTGCATGTATTCGAAAGCGCAAAAACTCTCGTTAAAAAGAACAATCTCACCCCATCAATTAAACGCAATTCGCCTACTCCCAACTTATCCCATATTAGTGGAATTCCGTATGTTATAGCTATGGGTGCTATCTGTATCCCGAAAAGAGCAGTTGCTGCATGAACTAATAAGCGTACGTTATGACTTGATAAAACATATACAAAACGGGCGACATATCTAACTCATCTACGCAAGCTTGACAGTTTAGAACAAACATACGTCATATCTTTGAGTCAGATATAGTACACACGTGCATGTATGTATGTACATATATATATATATATATATATATATATATATATATATATATATACACGTGCATGTATGTATGCATATATATATATATATATATATATATATATACGTCGGCTATCTCTGATACAGACATAAAGTTCTCACTACTACATATACAACACATGACTAACAATAGCTTTATTTATGCGATTATCCACATACGTTGATCATGCAGATCGGCTGAACGAGTCGTCGTCGTTGTTTAACCATCAACTGTTCGGCTATAACTTTGGTCACTATGACAACGTACATTTTCGACCGTTTTTCCCAAGAAAGGCGGAAATTTCGGCACCTGAAGACGCCACGTTTCGCGAGCGAGACTTGGAAGAGGTATGTTCTGCACATGTTGCCACCACTGGCTTGCGCAACGACGCTATCTATTCATTATTTATGTGTATTAAGATGTACATTTTTATATATATATATATATATATATATATTGATACGTCTCTCCTATATTTTATATTTTTGGTAGAATGCCTAAATTAATGGGTGTTTTATTTGCAAGTGGCTCGCCCCATCAATTTGTGCAGTGTGTTTTTGGACGGAAGTTGCATAGGAGAAGTCAAACACAAGTTTGTATAGTAGTATCGCTATCGATACCATGCAGCCAATCAATAATTGATTGATGGTTTATGATTGATTGGGGTGCAACTGACTCACTGATGGACGACGACGACGACGACGAAAACAACGACGACAACGAAAACAACGACGACGGCGTCGGCAGACCTGCGCGACATCTCGGTCGTGTCGGTATGACTATGTCGTGACGGGGAGCAAACCGTACGCCGGCACGACGAAGCTTGTCGAGGCGACCGCGCAGGGCATCGCCAGTGAGGTGAAACGCACCGAGATTCGGTGTCAGGCGCTCGACAAGCCCGCCTACGGTCAGAAGTCGGAGATTCGCAACTTTGTCGGCAAGACGGTGCGCTTCACGTGCGCGCCCGGCTACCGTCTGTACGGCCACGAGTATCGGCAGTGCAAGGAGACCGGCCTCTGGTCGTGGGGCGAAGACGCCTATTGCAAAAGTACGTGAAGTACGCGACCGCATGCATACACGCGCGACCGCATGAGACACAGACAGGCAGACATACAGAGAGAGAGAGAGAGAGAGATACGCCACCACAACAATAGAACGAGTACAAAGTGGGCGATCGAGCGAGAGACAGAAAGAAAGAGAGAGAGAGAGATAGAGCAGTACACATGTCATAGTTATAGACTTAGTAGTAATTATAGTAGTAGTAGTAGTAGTAACACTATGGGGGGTGATTCTATGATGCCATGCGAAAAGCAGTCCCGTAGACGTTAAATCTTGGCTGGGGGTCAGCCCAAAAAGTTGCATTATTAAGTAGTAACACTGTTATAGAGCAGCGATAATTCTGCACATTATAACATATTGGAAATTTGATAATAATAATAATAATAATCAATGGGTCAATTCTTGAGGCAAGCGTTGTCCCTGGCCGTTTGCAGAGGGAACGCGGCATCTATTTTAGGCGCCATAGAGTGAACAAATTATTTTAAAAAAACTTTGCAATAATACGTTCAGACCTCACAACTGTAACATTGTTTAACATGTAATAATAATAATAATAATAATAATAATAATCATCATCATCATGAATGGCTTTGTGCTGCCAGGTTCAAACGCGCACACGGGATCGATGGTGGCCATCACGCTCGGGATTCTCTTGCCTCTACTGCTGTTGATGTGCTGCATCTATTTCTGCTGCTGCGCTGCGGGCCGAAACCGGGACGAGGGCGAAGAGTACAACACGAAAGAGAACGGCGATGAGTGAGTAGGCTTGCCTCTATTTGGTGACTCGTTGTTTTTAGTATAATTAAACAAATAATGATTGCAATTTTTTATTTTTTACATTTGGAAGATATGAGCGTGGATCACCGTTTCTCTAACTTCGGTCCATGTGTTCTGATCTCTCAGTATGCGCGTGTTGACATTGATTCTCACAGAAATTGCTTAAAGTAGTCAGCCAGTCAAAAGGCACGACTATATTCCGTGACATCTTTGATTTGAATTCCATTTCATTTCAAAACATAGACCATCTGTGATGATGATGATACTGATGAAGATGATAATATTACTAATAATTATTACTATCTAATCTTATGATGATGGTCAGCACCATATTAATCACTTTGGGCGCCAATTTGGTTCGAACAGCAAATTTGTTAAAGGGAGAGAGCACGTCGGAGGTGCTGACTTGACTGCAAATATTTTAGTGTTTTTGAGAGTCTTCGTACACGGTATGCCAACAAACGTAAATCCAAATTCATGTGCCGCCTACGATTGTGTCTGTACACATTTCAGGAAAAAGTTCTTTAGCGAGATGACCCAGCAGGAGGGACCTCCACAAGGCTACGTGTCCTCGCAGGAAGAGTAGAATGAGAAGCGAACAAAGCGACGTACAGTATCTACCAATCACCTACCAGATTTATCCTTCAACTGAGCACAATGTACGAACAATTGATCTGTCACTTCATGACTTCAGCTCAACCTCATCATGACTACTACCGTCACCGCCACCACCACCACCACCATTATAATGAATATACACCACCATGGAGATGTATATTCTCCATGATCCTTGTATATTCATATACTACGTAAGCGCTAAGCCCAAGCATACAGCTACGACCATTGGTCAACATGTACATACATGCATACAAGCATAAAAATGATGCATACATACATAAAGAAGATGCATACATACATAAGGAAGATGCATACACACATATATAAAAGAAGCATGCACACCGAACAAGCACGATGCCGCCGCGTCGCTCGTTGTAATCGGCCGGCCACTCGGCTATCACCGTTTGGTCAGGATATGTCAGGATTTGCGATGTCCTTGCACGCTGGGGTCGGGGGGGGGGTGCGGGGGGAGCCAAGGGAATGAGTCTCCCTGCTGTCCGAGAAATGAGAATGCCTCCAAACGGGGGCGACTAAATGAAAATCAGAGGAAGGTCGAAGGCGCAGGAGAGGGAGAGGCTTGGGTGGGGATAGGTTGGCTGAGGAAAAACAAAGTGAGTGCGAGGAAAAGAAGATGACCCGATTGAAAACCCGGTCCGATTTTGAGACCGTATCGTTGCCATGGTAAAAGGCCAGCAAAAATACGACGAACAAGGTATGGCGGACGGGTTATCGGGTGCGACACTGCCGCTTGAGAGTTTCTAGTCACACAGCGTAACACAGCAATCCCGGCCGGGACGGGCGCGGAGAACCCGGAAGGAGTCGCCTTGCTGGGTCCCCGAATACCCACAGCACCCACACAGAAAAGCATTCGTTGACATACCGGAGCACCAGAGCCGGGGGTGCTCGCCCGGGTAACAACACCCACGGACCATTCATCGAGCCACACGTGGCAAACAAATGCTAATTACACAAGCATTGCATATTCCACTCGCACATGATTACTGTTGTCATATTAGTATGATTAGTATTAGTCTGATGTCTATTCGTGGCTCGGTTACTGCTACACGTCTTACACAGCTGCTCGAGCTACAACTGCTCCTACAACGACTACACCTATCACTTTTGCTATTGCAAGCACTATCAAAGCATCGCCTTTCTATAGCTATGTTTTGTGACAACAAGTGTAACAATAAAATATATTTATTAGATGATTGCAGTTTTCGTTGCGCCTTCATAGGATGTTCAACTCGTAGAAAATGTAGCATATATACTCAATTGGAACTAACACCAATTAGTTCAAATAATAGATTTGAGTTTCTGTATTTCATTCACTTACTAATAATCATATACATTATTGGTGTTGTGGCGTATATCATCCAGCAAGTGTTAATGTTTTATTGCCCTCGTAGGTGTGCAATCGTAATCAGATACGCCTGTGTCAATGTTCCTAGGTGTGCGTGGTGGCGCTGCATACGCCTTTTTTTGAAGTAGTCCAAATATCCTCAGAAAGAAGGATGTAAATTGTGAATAATAGTTGCACGAAGTATAATGCTGGTTAGTTTAAAATACTATCCATTAATAGCCACAACCTTCCTTTATCTCTAGAGAGCCCCTAGATTACAAATGTTTATGGCAAATAATTCTGGTTTCTGCATCCCGGGGAATTTTTCTACGTGTGTTTTTACTGCTTCTGGTGACGCAAATTTCTCTACGTGTAGATAGTTCTGCATGGCAAGCTAAAAATACCATCAACTTGTTGCGATTGCTCAAATGATAGGGTACTCAATGGTTCAACTCTGACACAAAACCATGGGCGCAAAGGCGAGTGAAAATGATTGTACGACACACCCCGAAGTCCATGGCTAATTCACACGTAGTTACTCGGGGATTCTGTTTTATAGTTTCGCGCAAGCGGTCTTTTTTGAACGTATTAAGGATTAGCAAAATTAAAGGGCTCCGGAAAAAAATATTTTGCACGCGGACAGTCTAGTCGCATTGCAGGCGACTAGCATGCCGGTCTCAGGTCCAGCCGGCTTGGCCGGGCTGCACATAGCAGTGCGGCCAACGAGATCCTACACCTCAACACCGGGCCACTTATGTAAGTATGTAAATTCGTATTTATACTTGCTATTTGCATCCAATTGCTAGCTCCTCTTCGCGTATGAAAATGCAGAATAGCTACATCGGCGACTTCTAACCGTTATTCAGTAGGCCTGTTCGATCTGAACAGAGCACCGACCGCAGCAGAGAGCTTGGTATGATTTGGGAAAACTCCACGATGCAGGACCTCGAGTAACTAAATCAGGTAAAAGCTTATTTTGTAAAAATCGGCCTCACTCGGCAGAAAGCCGGCTGGCATCCCGGTTTTCTTCGAAGATTTTACACGTCCCTTTGAGTTGCCATTCATTTACCTTCAGCATTAGAAGCTTGGAACTACAACAGTTTGCACAGGTGGGAAATAGTTTTTGGTCAGACAAAAACTAAGAACAAGTGTTCTCCCCAATGATGAGCCTTGAAGCAATAGCCATTGCTGCAATACCAAGAAAAGTCACTAACGGGTAGAAACCGAGAAGCTTCACCTGCGGGTGTAAAACTCCTGTTGTAGATATTATACCCCAGTGTTTTAAATCACACTTTTTGAAGCAGTACCTGCAGCCATATAAGATTGTATCTGTCTGGGCTAGTTTTTCTCTTCTACTATGAGCAAAGCCCGTGTTTTGCTCATAGTAGAAGAGAAGAACTAGCCCAGACAGATACAATCTTATATGGCTGCAGGTACTCCTTGTGTGTGTCTGGTGGTAACCAGACTCCACAGCATGGTTCTAGGCAGGAGGTGAACGACTTCGGCTGGTTCAAACCAAAAATGTACATCCTGAAGCCTAGATTAGCAAGCCGTCTCTGTACGTTTCACCTTCCAATTTGTTCCGTTGCGTCAAGCTTCACTACAAGGCGGGGCCGTATATAAAACAGCAAACTTAAACGATATAAATCGCCTAGCTTCTCGCCAGCTACTCTGATCCCCAGCATCAACTGTATGATAGCTTTTGTGTTACGAGCTACCTAGTTTATGGAATATCTTAAAAGGGGTGACTTCTTAAGTACTTATTAGAAACATATTTATGGGCGCTTGCTCCGTATTGAAATGTTGAATCTGGACCTCGCGGATATCTATTCCAATATGAAGCCACCCACGCGTTTCCACACATCTTCTTGAACCGCCCGCTTGACGAAAGGCGGAAGCCACCGTCTTTCCAGAGTAAGTTTTAGATTACGTTAGTCTAGCTAGAATATTCTTAAAACCATCTATGATAAAAATAAGAACATTTCCAATTGTTTGACTAGTTTGGTGCAACAAAACTGTTCACACATTCTTCAGTCAAAATATTTACGTATGTGAATAGTATCATAATCAGTGTAATATCGCTTACAACGTGCACACATTAACTCTCGTTAATTTAAGAAGGGGTGTACAATTATCAGCAAAGTACATAGAGTGCGCGCATTTATTTACCCTAGCACCTTAACGCGTGCTGTTTAGAGCTTTGGTAAACGTTAAGAAAGGTATTTTGCTTTGCCTACTGTTGTATGAGGCGGCAGTTGATAAACTCGCTTCTTGGTTTGTTCGTATTTTTGCTTAAGCCATACCCTATAAAAATTGGATATTCAAATACTTAACCGTGATTTCAAATATATATATATATATATATACTCTACCTAACTATCGCTGTACGATTGCATTATTAAATCGTAACGTATGTTGTATAAGAGCCTAAAAATGTATCGTAAATGCATATACATACTCTACGCAATGGCTTACTTTACTAAATCTTGGTGCCGGAATACTGCGGCGAATACCATTTACTTATAAGGTTAAACAAGAACGCACAACAATTTCCCACTGACGTTTATTGGGGTAACTTCCTTACAACAGCTGTTTAATAGTTAGTCGTTCTTTGACTGATGTATGAAGAAAGAACGAAGTTTACTTTGCCGGCAACCTACCTCAATATGCTTTTAAACAGTTAACATAAAGAGATCGGCAATGAGTCAGCAAAGGGAAGGACCCCAATACAGATACTAGCTTTTACAAGTTCCACAACAAATTTGCTCACATAAAAGGCCATCAATCTGTCATCCATCCAGTAAATTCCGATAAAATAGTTCCAACGAGACTTGCCGGAACGGTATAGCAAAGATGGCCCGCGACTCCGATGCAAGGTCAAGCCCGGTGGTGTGGTGCGTGCATTCGCGTGCGCCTCGCGACCGAAGGAGACACATAGGTGCAGTACGGGTTCGAGCCCCACCGTTGCACACTTAGATTATGGGGTTGCACGTCTCACGACGCAACGCAAAAGCACTCCCGTAGACGTTAAATGTTGGCTGAGGGTCAGCCCGAAAAAAGACTCCCATGCACTAAGTAGTGGCTTGAATGCGTACACCGCGCATAACCGATAGATAGATACCGAGAGCTTCATCGTTGTGTAGTAAGCTTAGTAAATTCAAATAAATGTGTAAAAACTAATCAGCTGTATTGAGGTTAATGTCTGTTCGTTCGGGAGTCACCGAACGAACGAAAAACGACAGCCAAATAGCGCACCATGGTACGCTGTGCATATACAAATGTGCACGTATGCTACGCTATGCATGTGTATGTACAATGTGGCATCTGCAGCTGCTATCGTGTCGTGATCCAATGCGGCAACAGCATACAGATGGCTGGGAGAGGCAATAAGAGCATTTTTAGGGAGAATCTTCATTGATGTCGGCTGCGTTCAGTTTCGGTCGGCCTTCTTTCTTCGTCGGCGGCGGTTCATCGAAACGTCGGTGGGATCGTTGTCTCTATAGGACGTTCCTTTTCCTTTGTTGTCATCGTCCTCATCATCGTCGTTGTCGCCAGCCCTGTTGAGGCGACTCCGTCGCGGGTTTATGTCGAGTGGCGCGTACGCTTGAAATGCAGACGGTTGTCTCCGGCCAAGGCCAAGCTCCATTACCCGTTGTAGGGCTAGCAGGCCCATCGGAGGTCTTTGTACGATCCCCGCACAGAGCACGAAACGAGACAGAGAAAAAATGTATTAAGAGCATTCCTTACTTGACTCTCTCGACGGCCGCCTCTCTAAGCCAAGCTAAGCACAGGGGATAACTAAATGTTAAGGTGAAAACATATATTCATTATGAAGTACACAGATCTCTCTCTCTCTCTATATATATATATATATATCTTACTACGTTTTTGGGCTAGAAATATCCGCCTTTAAATGCCTAGTGTAGCTAGTAGGCAATTCAAATGGCCCTACGACCAAATTTGAACCTCCGCCACGTGCAGCAACTCAAGTGCCACCGCGCGCGACAACTCCACAGCTGACACGCTATAAAGCCGGATGTTCTGAACATGATAGGCCTGCCTCTCTTAGCAGCTTAACTTATATATACATATATATATATATATATATATATATATATATATGGTAAACTAAGCAATACCTGAGCGGGCGAAGTAAGGGTAAGGGTAAAGGCGGAAGAGGCCTTCGCTGTGGGGCTGTACGTCGGTCCAGTAGTGGCTGACCCAGCAGGTGCCCGCCCAGAAGGGGGCGCTCCCGTAGCGGCCGAGGCACAAGTGGTAGGATGGGCTGCCATGATGTGGGATTGATGAATGCCAGAGTTCCTCGGAGAAGGTCGTGAAAGGCTGCACCCATGTGACCTACAGCTGACTGAAACCTAAATTTAGTGCATGGACGGGCATTAGGACGACGGTCAACTTGGTTAGGACACGTAATGCGTGAGGGAAGAAGCGGTTCTTTCTGATAGATTGTCAGCAAAAGTGCAACAAACAACAGTACGAAGCAGCAGATACAAATGCAGCATGTACGTTTATGAGCACAAAAGATGGTAGAAAGCATTATATCAGCGGTCCAACGTAGCCCTCTTTTAAATGGGTTCTCTTCAAAGCAAATAGTCCAAGTCCACGACCCAGCAACGTCTAGCTGGGTAAAAGGTTAGCTCATTCTTTTATTATTTACAACAGTCATCGGCAAGGACTTTTCACGATAGTGGAGCCAACCAAGTAAAAAGGTGTCGTCTACATTAGAGCATAGTGTGATTGGCCTGCCTTTTTGTGTAACCCCGGTCCTCGCGGGACCATCTTGAAGTGTGGGATCAAGCGCAATTAACCGTACGGAGGAATACAATATAGCTCCAACACGTGTAGCAAGTTACCAAAGAGTTTTAGCAGTCTGTCGCCCAATTTAGGTACTGCATGTTCTGGTTTTCTCTAATAGTTGTAATCAATATTAGCCTAGACTTATACACAGATAGAAAAGAGATTTGCACATGAGATGCCTTAGACCTAATCTGCGTGTAAGTGGAGTGTAAGTTCAAAGCCGGTAGAAAAGTAATATCGCAGACTTTTGAAAAACATCATGTAAATGCTATTAATTATATAGACTAGTTTATTCTAGCCCACCATGACCTTTGAAATCGCCGAAACAAACAAGTACGTACATTTCAGTAGCGTTAAGCCAGAACAACGCATATGATCTGTCTTATATAGATGTCTATTACGGCTGCTGTAGTTCTACCGAAGTCCTCTCTGTCCACTATAGACTTACCCGTCTAACGCAGAAGAAATGTCACTCCTACCGCTTCTCTGCAGCGGCTGTTGAATTAAACTGACAGAGATGTTGTGCATGTTATCGTTGACAACGGACATAAGCTCTCTAATCTGGTGTGCGCCCCGACGGTCTCGTAGCGGACCCATGTGGCGGACCTGAAAGCAGGTTTTATTTACAAAACGACAACATCTCAACAAGGTAATTTGACCCTCTATGGAGATTGGTTTCGGAGGTGTTGCTAAACTCAAATAGACATTTAACTAAGAAAAATGTTTAGAGTTTTGATATTTTAGACGTTCTCCCTTCGGTCGAGTTACTACCGTGGTTTTGTTGAGATGACCAATGATCAATTAGAACTAATCAAAGTAATTCAACTACAAACTCCACAAGCCTAAATTGTATTATATTCCAAAGCAACGTTGAAGAAATGCGAAAACAGGTTTGACCCCATGAGGAGGGGGATGTTTGTCTTTGCTAGATATGCATGCCTGTGCCATCTGCATGTGTCGCGAACACAATTGTGTATGCTTTCTCCTTTAAACAGAGATTTAAGCCGTACGTTTTAAGTAAGAAACAAGCATGCTTGTACAAAGTATCCTTAAGATAAGTTAATTTAGACGTTTCATTGAAACAGACTTGAAATGTATGCTTCGAACGTTTGAGCAGAGGCAGGAAGGGCGTAAAAATATAAAAAATATACCACAGCTGGCTTTATATACATACGATTTCAGGCAGTCCGATGGTGAAGTTGCGCATCATGAGAGTGAAGTTGCCAACGGTCTGTTCGGTGAGTCGTCGGCTGTCCTGGAGCGTAGGCAGAGCTTCGGTGAGGTTGTGAAGTGTATAGATATCTCTCTGCAATCGTTTGCTGATGACGTCCAGGTCTTCAGCAGGCACAGTGGCCGCCTTTTCGCTTGAAGCGGAACTTTTCGAGGATTGCTCCAAACTATTTGCAAGTTCATTAAAGTTGCCCAAGGAACGATTGAAGTCCTTGAAAAGATGCTGAATATTGCTGACGAGGTTGGAGCTACGCAGGCTTGCCATTTCGCCGACGCCCCTGAATGAACGCATTGTGCGACTTATTATGTACTATAAAACGGACGCGTGAGCACACAGTTTGTCTAATTTAAGGCTGCCCTATTTAAGATTGCTGGGCGCTAGATGCAGCCCAATATTTACGACAAAAGCACCAAATTATTGCTTCGCTTATAACAGTGACAAATTCTGGCGTAGCTACATGGCTTAACAAACTAACGCAAAAAGACACAATAATAATAATAATAATAATAGTAATAATAATAATAATAATAATAATAATAAGCCGCTGGGACGTCACTGTCTCCGAGACGTACGTCCTTGGCTATTGTGCACTAGCCAAAGCGGGCGTCGGCCACATCATTCACCAACGGGAGATGCACAAACGGCGCCTATACGCACATCTTCTTGAGGACCACGTGGTAGCGGCTTTAGTCTCGATTCATCTGGCGTTTGGGGCAAGGATGCACTCAAACTGACAAAAGAGCTTGGGCAGAAGCTGTTCGAGGCCAAGATCAACCGCGTTCCTCCGACAGAGGGTGCCATTGGAGCTTCTGAGAGGCAACGCCAAGATGATGTTGAGTGGTCAGCGACACTCGAGCAATAATTGTGATGCGTGTACATGATGATAATAATAAACCCTTCTTTAAAAATAAATAATAATAATAATAATAATAATAATAATAATAATAACGGCACCATGCTGGATCCCAACTCTTTCCGCATGATGTCAGCACTTAGAATCGGCGCTAGCGTCTGCAAGCCGTTTCAGTGCAAACTGTGCGGGGAGATGGTGGATTCCAGTGGCCTACACCCACTGAGTTGCCCGAAGAGCGCCGGTAGATCGTCCAGACATGCTGAACTGAACGGTGTCATCATAAGGTCCCTTAGGAAAGCCGGTATACCATCTACACTTGAACCGAGAGGTTTAGTGTCCGCTGGCGAAGAAAGACCTGATGGGGTGACCATTGCATTATGGTCACATGGAAAGTCCCTAGCTTGGGATGCAACGGTTTCGAGCACAACCGCGGCTTCCTATTTACACCACAGCTCTGTTGAGCCGGGGTGGGTAGCAAAGCACGCAGACGCCAGAAAACGGTTTAAATATGCTGCACTGGAAACAAGATATATTTTTGTGCCTATCGCCATGGAGACACTAGGACCAATCAGCAAGGGAACCGAAGCATTTCTCAAAGATTTGAGTAAGCGAATTCAGATAGTTACGAACGACCGAAGAGAGGGTCAATTCTTGAGGCAAGCATTGTCCTTGGCCGTTTGCAGAGGAAACGCGGCATCTATTTTAGGCGCCATGGAGTGAACTAATTATTTAAAAAACTTTGCAATAATACGTTCAGACCTCTCAACTGTAACATCGTTTAACATGTAATAAAGATAATAATAATAATAATAATAATAATAATAATAATAATAATAATAATAATAATAATAATAATTATAATAATAATAATAATAATAATAATAATAATAATAATAATAATAATAATAATAATAATAATAACTATTATTATTATTATTATTATTATTATTATTAGCTTCTTCAGTTAATTTTGGAGGTTTTTCATCAAAAGTGGAAACGTCCTAGAAATGCCGCCAGCAATAACCATGTGTGGCAGGCT